>OX392462.1:64210809-64521210 GCA_947623515.1 Neoascia interrupta | reverse complement strand
TTCCCGTTGGAAAGACTGCTTTTTTTCTAACAATAAATTATATTTTGGTTCAAGTCTGTCCTACTGCGGCAATGGAATATAGCTGCCGAGCCCTGTTTGTCCTTGTCGCACGGCAAATCCTGAAATTTGCCAGTGACTCAAAACTAGTTTAGGGCTATAACACTGTCTTAAAATGTACTCTTAAGTCGATTTAGTATTTTCGCAGAGTAGATCTGAAAAACTAGCAGACGAAATGCCGAAAGAAAAACCCTCGTGTGATTCAACTACAGGATATGATCTTGCAACCTTTACGGGCTGTTCGCGGTTATCGCAGCTGACTTTGAATACCTACGACTGTTTAAGTCTATACAGTCCATTCCATCAGGTGCTTTGAGAAGGCGAGAATTACGCGTGCATCTTCCATTCATTTACTAAAATTATGTCCTTGCTTAAGGATATACAAAAGTAACACCCTTTAGGAAGGATAAGGAATGTTTATGACTGCTGTGGGAAACCAAACCATCAGCTAGACAGAGGTGATAAAAATTCTTCATGGGGCTACAAACCATTCAGCAATTTGAATGCTGATTCGGATTTTGTACTCTTATAGCCCTGCCTACGACCTAAGTAATCGGCTTTTGATTTGGCATCAATAGTGTCATGCTTAACCTCCCGTGAAATCAATAGCTTTTCAGTTGGTAATTTATATACATTGTTGCTTAAGGCGACCGTAACTTTAAATTGCCTCAAAAGTCAAATAATGACTCTTTAGAACAGCAATAAATTCCGACTTTTCATATACGCGACGTCATGTCCTTAATCTTCCGCACATCATCATCCGTGTTGCCTACAAAACTCACCTTAACGATCTAATTTCCGGATACAAGTATGCATTTGCGTTGCCACCATTCGATGCCGTTCCATACCAGGCGAATCGCTGTTCACGCACCATAGAATCGTTAAACGAACCATAAAGCATTAGATGGCCATCGTCTGACATCCAAATTGCATGATTCGTCTGCAGGATTTCCTCTATTTGCCCGTCCCGAAAGGATGCATGTTTGTACAGAAAGTTAACAAATAAAAAAGTCATCCTCGCGCAAACTTACCCTCGTACAGCCAGTCGGGAATGCCGTTGTACACCACACCCGGTACGGCGTCCTTCGTCACTCGATACACTTGATTCGAGCGTGGCCCCGGGACGTAGTAGATGTCGTAGTTGTAGACTAAAATAAGATAGTTGCCAGATGGCGTGAATCTTGCATAATGCAGATACGGCCATTCATCACTGTGCGCGTCTATTTTGATTTTAATGCTTTCGCTGTGGAGGAAAGAAAAACAGGATAAAGCACAGACTGTTTTATGGACGCGCAGGAATCGAAGGGGATTTTATTGGACACCTACCTCGTTTGAATATCAAACACTGTGTACTGCGCCAAGTACGAGTGTCGGAAGAGTTTGACGACGTTTTGTGCAAGCAAAATAAACCGTTTATCTGCTGAAATTGAAAACGTATACGGTGCAAGAGTTTTCTGAAAAAGACAATAAAAAAAAGATAAGGCTTTATTTAATTGGAGACCATTTAAGCCACCTGTCATGTTATTTAATTAAAAATATAAAATCATATAGCAGCTTGTATTGTTTTAATTTAATGCAGCCTCACACTACCATCTCCACCACAACTGAATGCAACGTGATGACATGTCCAGACTGAGGGTTGCATTCAACTCGGTGGTGGGTGGAAAATAAACCCTTTTCATATGTTTCGCTGTTAATGCTAATACCTCGAAGCTGTATAATTGTCCGAGTTAATAATATTTTAATTGTGACCGCAATTTCATTAAATTCAGCAGCGAATTTGTAGAAATTTTACCAGCGGAATTAACTGCTATTGCCCGCTTATTTGCATGGTTTTTTTCATATTTTAATTGGTTAAAAGGGTATTTACTTAAAAAATATATATTTTTAAGTGCAGTGTAAATAATGTCGCTGGAAATTCTTTAATGCAGCGTTTCTGGGGTGAAACGTTGAGGCTTTTTTATAACTTAAACTGAAAAATATTTTATTTTTTAAGGGTTGATTATTATTAGTGCATTTTTGAAGTCCCCAGTTAAGCATAAGGTCATTTCCCCTTGACATGAATCGAACTTTAGAACTCTTCAGTATTATGTATTGTTTCGCTTTGGACACAGTACATTTTCAGGTACTAGTAAGCGGGGGATATAGAAAAGTTGGTATTGAGTTTACAATAAAAGAACTGACTTTAAATACAAGAGCTGAATCAAACCTTAGTCAATTTTCGGGAATTTAAAAAAGTTAAATAACTTCTTGTCGCCCCACGTTGGGCACCACTTTTTCCCTTTAGGCCTAGACCACAAAGTTATCAATTTCATACCGGTTACTCTGTTTAATTTAGACTTTTGTGGGGTTACTTATGTTATCCCCAAGGTGTATTAAGTTAATAATTAATTATCAGTTCAGTTAATTAAATTAACCGAAATAAAAAGTATTCTCCTGCCAATTTTAAGTTACAAGGGAAGTGCCTGTAAATGTCACAGTTTCGTACAACAGTCCCAAGCTTGTACTTCACGACATTGTCTGCAACACTAGAAAATGTATCGTAGCAAAAAAATCTATACAAGCCAACAAGTTTGGAGAGGTTGGTTGAACCCTTTATTTGTTCGATCAGACAGTCCCGAAATATAATTTTCTATCTGTCTTTGTGCGCACCTCGTATGGCAATGGCAGTGTTTAAAGTGAGCAACAAGGTCCAGATTCGGATCCCGAGTGGGGCATTAAAAGTTTTTTCACGGTCGCGCCTCCTCCGCGAGGGTCTGACAAACTTGCCAAGAGTATCATTTGTCTTGAGACGTATATCAATTTGCAGTTCGAAACAATTGATTGCAGAAACAATTGATGCAGTCACAAGGAAGCGTTTTGGAGCTGAAGCATTTGTTTAGGTTGCGTTTGTGTGGACTAGCCTATCTGCTAGGCCCGAAGTGTATGTCATATAAATCGGTATGATATAGTGTTATACCTATTCATATCTAGAAAAGGTCTTAGGGGTCTACGCTAATTGCTTCAATGTGTAACAAACAATGCATTAAAATTAATATGCCCTGGGTTGGGTATAAAAATCTCTCTGCTATCGCCTTTACTTACTCAGGGGGTGCTTCCGAGAAGATACCCTGCTAGAGCTCGGTATTTAGCAGGGTACCTTCCTTATGCACGCCGAAATTTGGCGAAATATCGGAAGATTCGGCATACCTTTTAAGAAATCAAAATTTAACTTTTAAAATCACAAAATAGTTTAAGCACAACCAAAGGGATGTTCTTAATAATATATATGTAGGAACATACTTATACTCCCACCTCCGCGAGGGTTTGACAAACCCTCCGAGAGTAACATTTGTCTTGAAAAACTTCTCAAAGTGCCGTTCAGATTCGGCAAAAAATTGTAGGTCCCCTTGTATGTGAAAAAATATAGCACACACAGCATACATGGTTGAGAAGTTGGCCCTGGTTTACCTCGAGCTGTTGCGCCACTCTATTTATATCTATATTTTAGGTACATACTTAGGTTAATATTTTTTTTTTACAAAGTCTCATATACCCATGGTCGGGTATTATGGTACACCTTATCAGGCAATTCGGCGCACCAGAGCATTTCATGTTTTTGTTGCCTTATTGCACGCACACTAAGTACGTGTGCCACGAGATCCCTTTCGCTAGAAATCACTGTGCAAGTAACCACACGTTTTTCTCATAATATTGTAGTCCTTCCCATATCCTGCAAAAAGCCTTTCTTTAAAGTTCTCTGGACTATCAGATTCGTTGCGTAGAGACCTATTCAATTTTTTCTCCCAGAAGAATGACGAATTTTTGAAAGTTCTGGAAAATGTATACGACTTTGAAAAAAAATGTTATGGGTGTCGAAATATTTGTAATCACAAGTCGCGGAGCAAACCAATAAAGGTTTCACAGAAGTCAGCAAGTAAATATCTTACATTGAAATTTAAATTTTTTTAGATTTCTCAAAGCTTAACTCTATTTAGGCTTTAATTAACCTGCAAGCCATTTTGGCATATTTGACGTAAAAAGAAAAGGAAATTTAATATTTGCAGCTATTTTTCTTCTTAGATACGTCATGATATCAGTCAAATGAAATGCATCGAGTTATTTTGTCTTTACAAATTTCCTATAACTCAATTATGTGTAAATGTTGCCAGGTTTCAAAAAATTTAGAATTTCTCCAGCCAAACTAACGATTGCTAGTGTAAGCAAGGCATTGAAAAAAGAGTTTGTGATGTCTTGAAAAGTATCAAAAAAAATAAGAGTAGCCTCTCTTTTCTGTCGAAGTGTTTCACAACAGACGTAAAAAAACGGATCACCAGATTGGGCGCCTTACACGTCTTGCCAACATATAAAATTAGGTTTGTAAATGCTACCTCCAGTCGCCATGAGCTGACTGAAAATAAGTTCCCAGGGTCCACTAAATAGACTAGCAAGAATTTGAAGGCAAAATGCCTACTTTCTTCTCTTTTTCTGTAACACAAATATTTTTTTTTTACCAGGGCTACCTGCCGTTGGACCTCTGAACCCCAATGTTGAGGACCGAAGAGTACCTATATTGCTATATTCTTATTGAAACAAATGTTGGTTTAATAAAAAATTAAGTGCGCCATTTCACCCGGTGCGCCACATTACCCGACTAAACCCTAAACGAGTCTGTGAACAAAAAATTCGCTTACTGGACTGAACGATGCGATTGCGTATCTCAAGCACAACATTTGAAATCTTTAAAAAGAGTGGACTTGCAGAGGAGAAGAAAATTATTTTAGGTGAATTTAAAAATTAAAAGGGGAACAGAAAAATCTCTTTCCTTGCACTAATATTGTTTTTTGTGACCCGCAAGTTTTTTAGAAAAGCACATCATGGCTGCGTATGACAAAAAATAAACATTGTGAAAAAAGTTTACTTTTCAGCTTCAAAGGTTGCTGATCTTTTGACCGGCGTAATTTTGTCTTGCCTAAACTTTTGTAACTTAAGGGTATGAGATGTGGCAACAAAATTGTATTGACATGTTTTCTGAAATTGTTTTGTAGTTTCATAAATTTGACGTAAAAAATTGAAAGCCGAGAAGGACAGACAAAGAATGTTTACCGTCCACAGCCCAGTAATGTCACAGAATGATTAAAAGTCTTTATCGTTATAAAATGTCTGGCAAAACGTCGCGATGGACCGACTTCTTAAATTTAGACAATAAGTTCTTAGCTTTTTTTAAAGAGTCTTATGTGTTTCGACCGACTTGTCTATTGCTAGAAAACTTTTTTTTTTTTTTTGAATACTAGGATGGACGGAGGCTAAAACTCCAAAATCTTTCAAAGATACCAATACGCCCACTATAGCAGGTATATAATACCGAAGTAGCCGATATTGGTTATGCCCGATTTCCACGTGCTAAAAAACCACCCATTTATGAGAGACACTATGAAACTGCCAGAACGCACTTCATAGTAGTAAATTTTCGCTCTCTCATAATACTTCTAGACTACAACTAAGTTAACTTAACAAGTAGTTTACGCTTCATTCACGCGCATTGGGTAGGTTGCTATCCAGTGAATGCACCTACTAAGTCGTTCATTCGTGCGGCTTCACCCTACGTCGCTAGATCGAAGGGTATTGTTCTTTGTAGTCGTCGCTCGTTGTTTACATCGTTAAGAGTCTCGTTGAGAGTACGGATCATCGCATTGTTGCAATGAACATGAAGGCGAGCATTTAGCTTTCGAGCAAAGTTTGTTTTCTTCGCCCACGGTAGCTATTCCTAAATCTCTGTGAACATCGCTATTCCTAATATACCATGGAGCATTCACAATTGCTCTTAGTGTCTTGTTTTGGAAATCTGCAACATGGACATGTTGCTCGGCTTGGTACAACCCCAAAGTTGTATACCGTATGTCCAGGACGGCTTTAACACCTGCCTGTACAAGAGCAGTTTGGTATATATGCTTAATTTCGAAAATCTTGCGACAAGCCAATACATTTCCCTGAGCCTAATCTCGAGCTCGTCACGCTTCTTCTTAACGTGTGGTTTCCAACTTAGTTTAGCTTCCAGTTTCATCCCTAGATACTTAGCTTCATTTGCATAAGGTATTTGTGCAGAATTTATGAACAGAGGTAATTCGTTAACCCTGCTGTAAGTGAAATTCACATACGTAGACTGGTTCTCGTTAAGAGCGATTCGCCAAGTCGTCGTCCAGACACAAATTCTGTCCAATGCTCGTTGGAGGTTTCTCGTTGATGACTCGACTGATTCACCTGTTGCCAGGATGGCCGTATCGTCCGCAAACGTGGCCACGACTGTCTCGTCGTCTAGAGGTATGTCTCTTGTGTAGAGCAGGAACAGGGTCGGACCGAGGACACTTCCCTGGGGTACGCCAGCCCGAATTTGCTTGAAACTCGAGTATTCACTACTACACCTAACACGAAAGAGTCTGCTTTCAAGATAATTTTCCAATATTTTAAACATGTCTTCCGGCAAGTTTTGCCGTAGCTTTTATATTTCAAGCCTTCGTGCCATACCTTGTCGAAGGCTTGCGGTACGTCGAGGAAAGCACTTGAACATATTTTTTTCCCTTCTAAGGCTTTTTCAATTTCATGCGTTATTCTGTAGACTTGATCTATTGTGGAATGGTTAGGTCTGAAACCGAATTGATGATCGATCAAGCGTCTTTCTGCAATTATTGGTTGTAATCGCTTCAGCAGAAGTTTCTCGAACACTTTCGATATTATCGGCAGAAGCGATATGGGCCTATAAGATTTTTTATTATTTGCGCATTTCCCCGGTTTTGGAACCATAATGACTTCAGCAACTTTCCATTGTCTTGGAACGTATAGAAGTCTAAGAGAAGCGTTTATCATATAAAGTAGCTTGACTAATGCCTTTTTTGGTAGCTCTTTTAATATTTCGCCAGTGATCAGGTCGTAACCCGGGGCCTTATTATTTTTAAGTTTGCTAATTGTCTGTCGGAATTCAACTAACGAAACTTTTTTCATTCTAAAGCTATCAGGTTCCCCGTTGTTTTTTAGAACGTCAGCCAACGGCGGACCGTCGAAAAGCTTGAATGTTTCTTCTAAATGTTCAGCAAACAAATTCGCTTTCTCTTTGTCTTCTCTTGCCCATTCGCCGTTAGCTTTTTTTATTGGTGCCGAGTGGATTATAGGTTTCTTGATAGACTTAACTGCTTTCCACAGCGAGTAGTTTGAGCTCCTATCCGCCGACAAGCCTTCAAGGTATTCAGTGGTCTCACGATTTGTAAGATCTTGCAACATTCCTTTCAGTTTGTTAGAGAGGTGGTTCAATAGGGTTTTGTCTGGGGGGGCCCTCGTGCCTTGCCATCTCCTACGCGCTCTTCTCTTTTCACGAATCAATTCTTCGATTTCGAGCGGATATGTTTTACGTACATGCCCGTCGGTGCTAACTGCGTTCTTTTGGGACGAATTGTTGTTCCAAGCAGCGCTCTGAATCGCTTCAATGAATTTGTCAACTGCGGTTTCTAACTCGAAAGGAGTTTTCAATGGCACATTCAAGCCAACACCCTCCTTACAGTCCTTTCTGAAAGCGTCCCAGTTCATGTTTTTGCTAGCTAATCTAGGAGCTCTTTCTATTTTCGCCAGTCTTCCACCCATCTTCAAGATAGCTCCTGAGTGGTCTGAGCAAAGATCATAAGACTCTTCAATTCGCGTAAGGTATTTGGGGTACCCTTTAGCGATGAAAAAATCGACAAGGTCAGGCTTTTTATTCCTATCGGTTGGCCAATATGTTGGCTTACCCGTGGAGAAAAAGTCCACCTCACGCTTCATACTATTTTTGTACAGTAATCTGCCTCTTGTTGAATTGCATCGTGAGCCCCAAAAAGTATGCTTCGCGTTAAAGTCACCCCCAATGATAAAATTGGACCCAATGAAGTCATACATACGATCAAGATCGTCTTCCACCAGTCTATATTCTGGCGGGAAATAACAAGATGCAATGTTATAATCTAAGCAGTCAATTTTTACAGAAACTGAACTGATCTGCATAGAGTCTAGCTCAACTTCAGTGTTCTTGAAGTGCTTTATGCAGTTCTTAATGTAGAGGGAGGATCCTCCTCTCGAATTTTGCGAAGGGTGATGTGCGTGATAGTCATTGTTACCTTTAAGTTTGGGTGTAGACCCGTTTTTAAGGTGAGTTTCCGTAATCATGCAAATATCAATATTGTTTTTCCGTAGAAATACTTCTAGTTCGTCTATTTTATTCAGAACGCCGTTTGCATTCCATGTTAGTATTTTAAATAACCGTTTCATATTCATGTTCTCTTGTAATTTTTTCGAGGCTTAAACTCGAGCTTGCTCAGTTTATCAAATATAACTTTGTTGATTTTAGTCTGATCCTCAAGTTTCTCCAAGATTACAGCGAGGATCTGAGACACTGCATCTGTTGTGGGCGATCTTGCCTTGTTTTCGTTTGCCGCAACCTGTGCGTATGATTTCGGTCCGACCAGTGGTGGTTTCTCCGCTGCACTTGAACTGGCGCCGCTCTTTTGTGGAGCTTTTACGCCTTTTGTCGACGCCTCCTTTGCCAATCTTCCACTTTTGATCGGCTTTGGCGTCTTTGGAGTCTTTGGCTTAGGACTTTCAGCAGGTTTTGGGCGTCCTAGGCTTTGATTCTGACCTCTAGTATTTTCCTTAAGAGGTTCTCGTCCCTTTTGCAGCTCTACGGCTACTTCGCATCCTCGATAGTTTGCGGGGTGGTTTCCGTGGCAATTGGCGCAAACTGCTGGAGCCTTTATGTCAACTTTGCACTCTGTTGAGAGGTGTTTTCTGGCACATTTCACGCAACGTGGTTCTTTTTGGCAGTAGGCACTTGTGTGCCTGAATTCTTGGCATCGCTTGCACTGTGGTATCAGTCAATTGCCCTTTCGCATGGGTTCGATTTTAACCCTGATGTTAAGTATCATTTTTATTTTATAAATATCATTTATGCTCTTCTTTCAAAGGAGAACATAAAAATTGGAATGCCGCGTCTGATCACAGTGTCTCTTTCTCCTTCCGTGCGTTGCTTTTCCTTTTTAATGATATTGACGGCATCAATAATTTTAAGGCCTTTATTTTTTACGTCTTTTACAACGTCTTCTTTTGTGCATGATGGGTGGAGCCCCCTTACAATGACTCGCAGTGGTTTTTCGTACTTATTTTGATAAGTATACCACTCGATTCTTTCTGCATTCAGTCTAAGAGACAGTGCGCGATAGGAATCGGCGTTGTCAACATTTACTTTCCACACGTTATTTCGGTGCGAGGTAAGCTTATGGTTTTCTGTTCTCACCGTGTTTGCAAGAAGGTTCCGCAATCTCCCGAAGTCTGCTATCCCGACGATGTTTATTGCGGGAGGTGGACGAATTTTCGCTTCTGGTTTAGCCTTGTTTGAGCCAGAGGGCTTATCTTCTTTTTGTATTACTTCGGGAGAGGAATTCGCCTTTCGCTTCTTGCTAGACCTTTTCCTTAAGACTGAATCGGTCTCAAGTGCCTCCTCAAGTTCGTCCTCGTCCGTGAAGTATTCGACTGCTGGTCGGTTTGGTGTTACACACTCTTTCGTTACCTCACAGTCTTTCGTTAAACGAGTACTTCCATTTTTAGATCTTGGAAGAGTCGCTCTATTTCAGTAAGCTTAGCTCGGAGTTCATTATTCTCCTTTTCTAAGCTCTTAATTTTCACAGAGTCCTGGTTTACCGGTGGACTGCTTTTTCCGGATATGTTCGATCTAGGTGGTGGTGATCGATTTAGTTTTGTCCTTTTCTCAAAAGGATTTATAAGCAATAAAAGGCTCTCCCCAGAATCCGTAGAGCCTGCCTCCGAAGAGGGTGGATTTTCCAGCATAGCTGGGCTGCCACCTGGGGTAATCAAATCTTTCGTTTTGTTCATTGCCATTTTTTTTTTTTTAACTTGTCGTTTTTATGAGAAATAGGTAAGTCACTTCTATTTTCATTTTTAAATACAGCCGCCCCTTTGGAGACAGACGCCGACCAGTGAGCCGCACAATGTGTGACAGACGCTTCTAGATTTTAATTTAACCTTCAGATTCATCTATAAGTTAAAACCTTACTGCCAAAAGTTGCCCCAAATGGAGCAGCATCGACAGCATCCGTTGAAACATTAAAGAATATTTCTTCCGGTGGATTTTAGTCGGCTACCTCAAGGCTATTCTAACCCGGACCTTGCTAGAAAACTGAAAATCTCTACCGGATTGATAAAGCAAGCAATTCGTTTGGGCTTTTGTTTGAAATCTCGCAAAACATCAATAGTTTTAAATACAATGCCATATCCCAGAGCTACTGGAAAAAGACTGGCAGTTTAACAAAAGGTACAGATATTTGGAAGGCCTTAGCCCCAAATTAATTAAATTATATTTTTGGTAGGCAAAATTGCTAACGAAAGTTTTAATCAAGAACCCGATCCGATAAATTTGCCATTTGGCATTAAGTTAAGCTCTTGCCTAATATTGTCGTACCACTGTTAATGTTTCCTTGGTCCTACCAATATTTTTTGTTTTATAATTGTTCCTTAGTTCTATAAATTACGCATTACCTTTCAACATAACGTGTACCACCTCTATTAAAACAACAGAAAAGTCTGAGGGTCAGTTTACCAAACACAAAAAACTTAAATGTAGAACTAAAGAATAACATTTGAACCCTCGCTCCCAATTTTTGGCTTCTAATTACGGCAACATCGGAACAACACTTCCATTTCCATCATGCACTGTTTTCATTTCGGCATTTAGCTCACTTGACAGGTATAAATCAAGCTACGTGCCCCCACATTCCCTTTAGTGGCTAAATAGAACTTGTTAAAATGTAAATCAAACCTCGAAAGTACCAACTTGCACGAAAGGATTTGGCTCCTTCATTTGGCAAATCTATAAATATTCATAAGTCAACATGAATCCACGAAGAAAGAGAACAAATTCCATAAAGCTAAGAACCATTTCTTTGCAAATCCAACTACACAAGAGTCAGGCAAGACTCGTTTTTGTTTCGTTTTTGTTCTCCAGTATCAACCCCCCGCTACCATAATGGTATTATGATTTATGTATCACTTCGCAAAGCCATAGTTTGCCATTTTGTTCCCTTCCACTACTTTAGCATACAAAATCTGCTTTTTAATGTTTCAGATAAGAGAGAGGAAAAAAGAAAAACCACTTAAGGCAATACTTACGAATGTAACGTTTGACATTAGAACCCGATCCGATAAATTTCCAGCATTCAATAGACTTATTCTGCCCCATTGGTCCTGGTAAATAAACTCTTCCGCTGTGTAACGAGATACGATAGAGAATTTATTGAAATGGGCCGGAAGAGACGCCCGAGTGATGGCCGATGCTGTAACTCACCATTTATCCATGTTCCGTTGGCGCGTTTGGGCATGAATACGCCATCGACGATGTCTTGAAGCTTGATGCGTTGACCTTTGACGCGTGGCCCCTCATCGGGTGGTGTCAGTAAGACCTTTGATAAATGCAGAAATTTTATATGTTGTTTTCTACATAATTAATGTGGTACACGGACGGAGAGAAGAGACACGGAAAATACGGAAAACACAAAAAACACAATGTCGGGGGACAATCAGTACTAAGATGCGAAATGCGGATGCGATATTGTCGTATGAAGGATATAATTTTTTTTTAATAATAATTTTTGTTGGTTAAACGCATACCCACCTGAGGTTTTTTTTTTAAAATGTTTTTTTTTTTGTTAAAAAGGAAAACTACTTACCACTGAGGTGACAATTAGAGCAAGGACAATAATGATGACCAGAAGGGCTATGAGAATGCCGCGCCAGTTGCGCTGATTTGGGTTTCCCGATACCAACTGGAATGAAAAGAAAATTTATTTTAGTGTTGAGTTTGGATTTGATTACAGAAAAGAATTTCTTTAAAGTCTTCAATTTTTAAAGTTTTCTTATAAGAAATAAAAAAATAGAACAATAAAAAAACATCGAATTTAGTATTTTTGCAACAAATTTTGCCTTGTAAAACCACAGTGCGGCGTAAAAGGGATTTGAAACATCAAAACAATAGCAATGATCTTCCCCCACTGGGCATCAGAATGGGTCTCACAACAGACCTAAATAAGTGCGATGAGAAACGCTCCGATTACCTCGCCTCATCAACCCAACAATCTAACCTAACCTAATGCATAGTTTGTAACACACTGGAATAATCACCGTTGCTAGACCCCAAGACCTTTTAGAAAAGATATGATCGAGAGCGACAGGTGAATTGATTAAGCCATGTCCGTCGGTTCGTCTGTATGGGGTGAAAGTTTTAGGTCTTAAAAATCCTAGAGAGCTAAGACTTGGGGCATGCCTTGGTTCTTATGTTACAAAAACAAAGTTTTAAAATTGGTTAAATCCGTCAACAGCCACGTCAGCTGCTGGCCTCATTGTGAGACGACCTCTTTTTCACAATTTATTTTAAAAGACATTTTGACCAAGATTAAAAAAAAGGCATATAGGAACTCAAATTTTAATGCATTGAAATTGTCAAATTTTAATGCATTGTAATTGTGGCTATAAACCCGAAAGCGACGAAAATTGAACCGCTTTACATCATTGACGATGCACACTTTTACGTTATATCTTCAAAAACGTAATTTCTCTGAAAATGACAAATACTAAGCTTGTTCCATACAAAGTTTTGAGCTTTGCCCACTTCTTAGACGAAATTTCCTCACGGTTCTAACGAAATGAGATTAATATAGTTTCTTTTTTGTCCAAGTTTATTTTTGGGGGCGTGGCTGATATGCATTATTGCCTCCTTGAAATTACGCCATATGAACTTAAGTCAAAGAGTGTTTTGGAAAAAGGCCAAAAAAATTATGTTTTAAAATTTTTGGGATTTCGCGATCAGTGGATGCGTTGTGCGTATCCCGGTGCGGCGCTGTCGCGTTTTTTTCCGGCACATGTTGTGCCTTACTAGGCGCCATCGCGACTCGCGGACATGTACCCTGACACATTCAAGACGCTCCGCACCGCCCGGCTCACGTCCGCTAAAAGAATCAGAATTTACGCCAATTACGCCAAATACAATTTGTTGTATTTTTTTAGGAAGCCAAAAATTTGTATGGAGATTTTTTGGCCTTTTTTCCATTTTCGTTTTTTACCGTAATTTCAGGGAGCCGCATAACTGTCTTCCAAGTAATAAATTCAGGCCAAACAACTTAAAGTTTTGTTGTTGCTGGCTAAAGAGCCTCGGGTATTTAGAAGTTCGTTGCAGACTCAGACTCCAATTACCGTCACACCAAAGACGTGTTGCTGACTTATGGGCATGAATATCTCTATGACTGACTTATGGGCATGAGTCTCTAATAAAAATCTTATCTTTTCTTTTAGATAAACGAAGGAAGATTAAAAGTTAATCCCAAAGTGTTTCCACTGGACACGAGAAGACTAACTTGACGGATGCTTTCATTTTTGACATTTCTCAATGACGTCCTGCTGTGTGAAATGGCTATGTCTGGTTTTCACGTCGTCTGCGCATTTCCATATTCACAAGCATATTCCAACAAATACGGTTTGAAAATCGGCAAATTAAATCCGACCAACGGGGTTTTTTTTTCGTTTTTTTTTTACAATCACAATATAGGTACGCAAAGATACTACATACCAATTTTTCAGCTTCCTACGACAACTTTGATTTTTCATGCTAATAAGTAAAGTAGGCGTTTCGGTGGGCGGATTTAATTTTTTTTTTTTTTACACTTTTACTGCTTCGGGACCTGGAATGAACAGATATCTGGTTTCAAGTTCAGCTCAAAATTTAAGGCCCAAAAACTATCATTCGACCTACAACTCGGTCTCGGTGATTTTTTCTCTATGTTACAAACTATGAATCAAACTTAATATACCTCCTATCCTATGGGATGGGGTATATGATTTTAGGTATGTGATTTTAGTTCACATATTCGGCGGCAGGCTAATTTGATCTAACATTTACCAACATTAACATCCATCATTCTGTTGCAGTGGGCACCGCTCAGTGCATTTAACCATTTTGTTAGGTCCAACCACATCCACATCAACAGCAACATCAACCGTTCTGCGCATCCCTTTACACAACACAGCAAACACAGCTAAGTTGATGATACTAAGCTGTCAAATAAACTTTTATTTGATTTGTTTCGTCAGATAACGTCATCAGTTCAATGTTCGCCTTGAAACACCTCACACTACACTGTTTCAAAACTATTTCTTCCATAGAACAAGCACACTTTGAAATTCACTACCTGAATACATATTTACTAAAACATATAAACTGCAAGCTTTTAAAAATAATATAAATAAATATCTCTTTACATCTCGGGTGCTATTTCAGTGTTATAGCTTATAGGTTCGCCTTTCCTGAGAGAAGAAATAAAAAGAGAGCGGTGTTTTCTCATTTATTTTATATATTTTCATGCAATGCATGTGACGCTGTCGATACTATGACTGTGTACGATACGTTTTTAATTCAAATTTAAAGTTAAATTTAAATTGAAAGTGCATATTGACAACATTTCGGTCGATCGTGCTTGTCAACTACTCAATTTGCTTAGAGCATCACGGTGTCAACGCAATTTCTAACGGTAGCCTGATCCCCATTTTGCAAGCTTCAAAGCTTCGAAGCCAAACTTTTTTAAGTTCAGTGTTGTCTTTTTTCTTTTTATATGCACCGGATCAATATTGGAACAGAAAGACAGAAATTCGTTCGTCATACTGTCGATATGATGCAATGACATTGGGCAATTTGATTTTCTGGCGTCTTATACCTTTTGAATTTGGAAAGAAATTCAAAAAAATTGTTTTTTTTTCACTTTTGCACATTTTTTAATAAAAAAAATAAATGAAAAAAACCAGTGAGTAAGTGCAACAGTTCGTATGTAATAGCTTCAGTCCGTCTGTCCGGCGGTATACCCTATTCCTATTCTTCTTTTTTTCAATTGGCCTTTCCATTCGTATATTTTCTTGTTTTCCATCCCCGTCCCGTTATCATTCATGCATCATTTTAAATAGAAAAAAAAAATTTATTCCTTATAAGTTTTTGATTAATTTTTTTTTGAAAGGGGCGTGGCATGTTCAATTTTTTTAATCAAAACAAATATTAGCATAGAAATATCCAAGTTTGCGGCTTAAATGTACGCGAAAATGTAATTTTTTGGTTCATATTTAATAATTTTGTGAAATTGACCTCTAAAAATGGGCGTGGACAAAAACTTCTTATTAACGAAATCTAAAATAGTCTCCGGTGTATTTTATGTGCTAAATTTTATTTCTTATTCTTTCTTTAGTAAAGCTGAAAAGCAGTCGAAATCCATCTTTTTCAGGAAAATTATGGGTTTTTCTTGAATTCAGACTCTAAATGTGGGCGGGGCCTAAAACTTTGTATGAATCAAATGTAGAACCAAGTATTTAATATATATGCAAATAATATAATTTTGCATAATATATTATGCAAAAATTAATGAATGAATTAAAAATGAATAAATTGCATTTGAAGGTTTACTTTTTAAATCGATGCCACGCCTACCAGGGGCGGTTTGACGATTTTGTTTTTACTTTCTATATCTTATAATGATTAGGAGATGCTAAATGTCAAACTTCAGTTTTTCACGCCGTTTTACAGTTTTGAAAGCACCGGAGGTTGTTGCACATTTAGACCGATTGTGGGCGTGTCTACAGTCTGCGGATTGCAAAAATTTTAATACTTGTATTGCTTCGGATGACAGAGAGCCTACATATAAGCTTTCTAGCTTAAAATTTGAGGCCTAAAAATTGCTGTCATACGAAGGGATGGACAGGCGGACATGGCTCATTCAACTCAGAATTCGGTCTCGATCATGTATCCTTAAGGTCTTGGGGGTCTACCGTTATTATTTCTCTACCTTTCACTAGAACGCTGTTTGTAAAAAAAAGTCATAAAACAGTGATAGGCACGAGACGTTGCGTCGATGTTCAGGTAAGTCAATTGACCTAGCAATATTTCTGTCTCCAATAAGTTTTAAGCCCCTTTTTTGTATCCTGTCTAGCAGGTGCAGTGATGTTTTAGGGGCACCAGCCCAGACATGGGAATTGTATTCCTGCTTAGGGCAAATATAGGCCTTATATAAAACAGCCAAATCAGAAGGGGTGAAATATTTCTTACATCTTTTGAGGAAACCTAGGCATTTCGCAGCGTTCTTGGCGACGTCAAATATGTGGTTATTCCAAGTAAGGTTTTTATTGACGCACATACCGAGGATGGAAAGCGTTTTGGTTTCGTCGATGCGTAGTAATTACGTGGATAAATGATGTCATCTTCCGAAATCAACAAGGACCTAGAACGAAGAAGTTGTCCATGTGAACCGTCTACACCTCTACCACGATTTTTTTCTGGACGAATAAAACTAGGAGTGGGAAAATGTGATCTGGCGACAAGTCTCGCAGGAATTGTCGCTGAATACACCAATTGACTCACTAAACGAACACACCCAACGGTCATTTCAGTCAACTGACAGTGAACTGACATTAGAATATCACGAATTTCCCCTTGTGGGCTGTGGAACGTGATGAAAGTTGGCTGTAGAACGTGGTAAAAGTGGGTTGTGGAACGTGGTGAATTTTTATTAATGACGGCATGTATTATAGCCTCGGAAGGGACAGTTGCATTTCAAACGTTGAATTGTAAAAAGTGATTGAATTGAAATAAAGTGCTGAATTCTAAGTGTTGAAGTATATCAATTGTAATTTGAACTTAAATTGTGTTTGAAAAATACAAAGTATGATAAATAAATAAATAAATAAATAAATATGTTAATTAATATACTAAACAAAATGATCTTTGTTCAAGTTAATTCTTTCAAATTGTGAAGAAGTCATTATATGATGAATACAAGAGATTATTAAAATGACAATAAATATCTACTTTGCAAAGTCTCCTATATATGAAATCTATTGAAGAGGAACAATGTCGCAAAAACTTAAGCACCAAAGCTCCCGTATAGCTTGAGTTAAATTGACGACGATTTTAACGTCCCTTTCAATTTATCTCTCATGTAAAATGCTCCAAAGAATCTGTCAAAACAGCTGCAATCCATCAATCATCGCTTTCCCTATGATTTCCTTTCAACAATATCATGCTTGTACCCTCTCCTATATCGATACGACCTAACACGTGCGCATCCCTCAGCCAACCCCCCTCCCCCAATTCAAAAATCGTATCTATTCAGTTGGCATTTGAATCGACCTTTAAAGGAGCTCTGCCATAGTAATTGATCACCCAACAAAAATATAGCTCCATCAACAATAGCTCTCATATCTTTCAGCACCTCTCATCAATCGCACACGCTTAGGAAATAAGGAAAAAAAATAAACAACAACAACTATGAAGCGGAAAATAAAAGAATTTACAGTTTGCCTTAACGATGCTGTGTTAAAGATTGAGAAGCTGTCACAAACAATTTTTCTTTTGTGGCAAAGTGTGGCCTAAAAGCTTGCTGCACCCCTTCTTCGTTCGTTCTTTCGTTCACAGGTGGTAAACGGGTAAGACTGATTTTATAATGCTGCAAGGACTTTTTTTTTTTGTAACCCTTTTGATGTGGAAGGCGCCTTGATGATGGAAGAGAGTCGAGTCCCTTAATATTTCAAATGACTAAGACAGCTCTAATATTTTGACGTTGTCATGGAACGTTTTTATTTTATGATTCGCATGAGTTAGAGTGTGAATTCGTGCCTCGTCTTATCTAAGTAGGGTAAACTTAACAATTTATAAATAAGCAAGAAAGACGCTTGATGTTGTTTATGTCGTGACACTTGAATAAAAACGTGAGGGAAGCTTTCTTAGCTAAATAACCACCTGTATCAGTTTGTTTTCCTGTCAAACACTTGTCGACAACGACGAACAAAAAAGTCCCAAAGGGCCAAAACCCACGACTCTCAAAAGGCTTTTGTTTTCCTTCTGAGGAATTTTTCCCCGAAATCTGTCAGTCAGATTTTCAATAACAAATCGTCAAGGTTTCAAGTCAAATGTCAATCGATCTCATAACTAATGGAAGGGCCTTTCACTTTCGGTTCGAATTGTACTCCAAATACGACGTCGAGAAGGCTTTCCCACAAAATTTTGCAATTAAGATTCAATTCCGTGGGTTTTATTATTGGAAATGCCAAAACCCTCCGACATCGAACTTGTACCCTCATCAAAAATGATTTATTCAAATCATTCGCTCTAATGAGGGGCAACATTGAAGTTGTTTCCACGAGCAGCTTAGACTCAGAGTCCTTGTTAATTATTCAGCATTTTAAAACATTGAACTCACATCTCACCGAATTAAAAAAAAACAGAAACGGGAAATGTTCACAAACACTATAACTCAATTATAAAGGCTCTGTGTGTGCGGTCGATTGTTCACACTCCGTGGTAATGAGTATTTAAGGCGTGATGAAAATATTTATTTAGAATTAATGCCCCTGGCCCAAAGTGAGGAATCCTGCGTGCGGCTGTAAGCCCCGAAATCCCCCAGCAGATCCGCTTTCAGTTGATTTAAATAGTCAACCGGACCGGGACTCACTTCTGTGCAACGAAACCGTCGAAAGATGTATTTTCTCGTTTTGACTTGGTGGAAAGACTCATTAGCATAAATTACACTTGACCCAGATTCTGGTACCAAAGTAGTATTTCAGGGTAGGCCACACCACACACACTGGCAGCTGGTCGTAGTTTAGCCTGGTTAACGCCGTCTATTTTGTCGGTGTCTTGCGACACTCTAATTAGTCCGTTGGGGGTTTGTTTGAGAAGGGTGGCTGCTCTGTGGAATGGGCCACAACGATGCAAAGGCCGTGTTTGTGCCATGGGGACACAGAGATGCAGCAAGAGCTTGGAATATCATAAATTCAGGGACATTCCACGAACAGATTTCTGGCAGCCTGCAGTTGAGTTTATCTTGTGTGGGAATTTTCTTCTTCTTATTTTTTTGTTATACTTTGAGTATAAGCAGTTCCTTGTAATAGCCACTGGGGAGTTTCCTTGAGCCTTTTTCCTTCCATGAATTTCGTTTTCGAGCTCATGTGAAATGAAAAAGTAAGAGAGAAGATAAGACTTCCTCACAAATCAGTGACAGATAGAGCTTGTGTGTGCATAGATACTCAATCAAAAGGATACAAATCATCGCTTTGGCTCCTGAGACCATCAATCACCTCAATTCCCACTCTTTCCCCCTATAACACCCCTTCGTATATATACACCTACTTGTATTGCAAAAGGAAGAATTCGCAAGAATAATTTACAAGGACTTTGCTTTCGGATGCTTTCTCATCCTCTGGAACAATAATCCGCGTTAAATTGCTTGTTGCTTAGCAGACGGTGCGGGTCCTTCTAATGTAATCAACTTATTACCCAGAGAGTGAGAGAGGAGAAAGCCTCCTTTATACATCCTTATGGTATCTTGTTACCCGTTTTCATTATTTCTCGTTTTTTTATTCATTTTCCCAAAAGTTGAAGATAAAGATTTCGGGTCTTTGGAGCCTTGGTGCGCGAAGGAATCCCTTGGTTTTGTCGCTTGTAAAATAAACTCATGTATTGCGGTACTAATTATTTTCTATCCTATATAAGGCCTTACAAATCCTCTCGCGCGCTGCTGATGGTTCATCCTTAGTCGTAAATATTATTCCACAGGATGGTTTTGGATGACAAACTTAAGTGGTGAAATAAATAAAAATAAAAAAAGTCCAGGAACAAAAAAAGAAGAAAAAAAACCCCTTGGTTTAAAGGATTTTTTTTTCTTCCTTCATCCAACCCCAAGAAAGGCAGTTAAAGGAGAATACTAATTTTCCAAAGAAAAGATTCAAGTTGTTTATAAGAAATTTAAGATTAAGTGCATTATAAAATGTTTCTGAAGCTGAGGATAATTGGGATATTTTATGGGGGAAATTTGCTTTTATTTTAAATGAGTCCATTTAATGGAAGAGCATGCTCGGATTATGAATTGCAGGGAGTTGCAAGGTGGGGTATATTATAGTCTTCCGCATTGGGAAAATTTATTGCTTCCTGGAAAAGTAGACCCTTTAAAATATAATTTTTCCAGAGATAGAATCAGAAAGCGTAGGATGGAAGTCTACAATTTTAACAAATTTTAAAGCGGCAGTGCAGCCGATGCAGGACTAAGTTATTCTTTTCTTAGTTTACGAAAGAACGTTTTCGAATTTAGGGTGGATATGCTATATACCGACCAACTACGATATTATGGACTTTTATGACTTTGCCAATGCCATTTCTAGCAACCATTTCAGATAGTGTTTTTTGAGACGTCTAAAGCTAAAGACAAAAAGTACCTACATTTTTAATTAATCCTTCTCAAGAGGCACAGTGTCGATCTTCGAAGTTTTGACCTGAAGCTTGGCCCATTTGAACAAGACTTGACACAAGAGTAACATATTCTCCTGAGGCAATAGAGTCTTTATACTAGAAACAGATTTGAAGCAGCCAAAAACGCAGTGCTTACACAGATTTCTAATACAGATCGGTTGATGGTGGTATAGATTGTGGTGCACCAATGTTTCTTGGTGTTGGGAGTCACTAAGGCGAACCATTTGCACTTGCCCCCTTCGGGCATGGGCAAGACGCTAGAATATGCGTAAAGTAAGGCACGTATTCTATTAGAGGCGACTTTAATCCACCCCGTAGTGCATACAAAAGACGCACTTCTACAAAAACACACGGAGGTGGGTATTTCACCCTGTGGCAATTCAGGTTCACTGCCAAAACCATCCATTAGGGTGTTCATGCTCTACGGATTCTGGGGAAGCCATTGGTTGTTCTCAAATCCCTTTTTGAAAAAGCCATTGGTTGGGTATCCCGATCACCACCGTCTGGATCGGCGTTTCCTGGAAAGGAAGTCCGCCGCGCAGTGGTCCGTTTAAGCAAAAGTGAATGCGAAATTTATTTGGAGCTCTAAGGACCGAAAAAAAAATTCAGTTTGAAGCTTGAAGAATGAGTCAAAGTAAACATTTTTTTCCTTTAAAAAAAACTTTTTTTCGTTATTTTGAGTCTTTATATGCTGCCATTGCAGTGTAGTGAATAAAGGGGAGAGACTGTTTGACTGTTTTGCCGGGTATTCGGGTTGAAATTCTTAAAATAGATATTTTTTCATTAATTTTACTCTAGTAACATACTGTTAATATTTCTTTTACAAGTCTACTGTACAATTCTTTTCATTGAAACGCAGTGCGACAAATAATTTTTTTTTTGGCACATAAAACTAAAAAAAGATATGACAAACGGGTTTTTCGTTTTCAATTGTTTTAATATATTTTGTTTTCTACTCCAGTGGTTTGTGCTTTTGTAAAAAAATTTCGTCTTATTTTTAATTCTTCACTCAGGAAAAAGGCGAACCTATAACACTGAGCCAGTGCCCCGAGATGTGAGGTGATATTTATTTATTTTATTTTTGAAAGTTTGGTGTTTATATGTGTTTGGAAATATGTATTCAGGCAGTGAATTCCAAAGAGTGCTTGTTCTATAGTTCGTTCTTGTCTGTAACGAACTTCTTAATACCCAAACCTCTTTACTCAGCAACACAAAATCTTAAAGTTTTTTGGTAAAGTATAGCGATTGCAAATAAATAATTTAAGTACTTAGTAAAGAAATAGATGAGATAGATGCCCTTATTGACAGGAAAAAACTACGGTGGGTTATTCAGTCATTCAAGCTGTACAAATCTACGGGACCGGATGGCATTCTCCCGATCATGCTGCAAAAAGCACCAGAGCGGGCAATCCAAATCATGATGGGAATTCTCAGACACAGTCTAAGAATAGGATATTACCTTCAGCTTGGAGGGAAGTAAAGGTGATTTTTATACCTAAAGCTGGCAAACAGGGACACACAGCTGCCAAGGACTTCAGACCAATAAGTCTCTCATCCTTTATGCTCAAAACTCTGGAGCGGCTACTAAAACTGCACATTAGAACCAGATGCGGCTTTGTAACCAATGGCTTTGTAATCGAGTTGCAGCATGCATACATGAAGGGTAAATCCACAGAAACCGCCTTGCATGAGGTGGTTGGAAAAATAGAGGGGAGTCTGCACTGCAAGGAGTTTGCTTTGGCTGCCTTCCTTGAGCGCAGTTCCATTGTAAAAGCTCTAGTAGACGCTGGCATTGAACAGGCCATTATAGACTGGGTTAGCAACATGCTTGCAAGTAGGAAAATTAACTGTTCGATTGGGAATGTCTGTTACCAGGGGAACACCTCAAGGTGGAGTATTATCTCCGCTCCTGTGGGTGCTGGTTATCAACAATATTCTAAGGAAGCTAAGTGCTATGGGTATCAGTGCCACGGCATACGCAGATGGCGTGGTGTTAATGGTGCAGGGACTTAAATATCATCATCGAGGGTGCTCTGAAGACGATAAGCATCTGGACGAAGAGCTGTGGTCTCAGTGTTAACCCTTTGAAAACGGAATGGGTTCTTTTTACTAGGAAGTACAAGATACCGCAATTCAAACTCCCCAAGTTAAATAGAGTGGAATTTTCCCTTTTCTGTATCTGGGTATAATCCTCGATAAAAGACTGAATTATGGTAAAGAATTAAGAAGGCTTACAATGCTCTTTTTATCTGTAGGAGAACGGTAGGGAAAACTTGGTGCTTAAAACCTGCCATGGTTCACTGGTTGAATACTGTGGTGGTAAGAGCCATACTTACTTACGGTGCCTTTGTTTGGTGGAAAGCAATAAATAGAAAAACAGTGTACGGAAAACTATCAGCAGTTCAAAGAACGGCCTGTATAGCCATCACAGGTGCGCTCCGAACTACACCTACGGAAGCTCTGAACACTCTACTGCACCTAACAACGCTTGATCTACATATAAAAAAAACTCGCTGGCAAAAGTGCGTTACGACTCACTAATTCAAATCATTTTAAGAGCAGTATGATCCTGACGCAGCATGATCCTGACGGAGTTACTGCCAGGCAATCCAACACTAACGGATGAAATCCTTTCCCTGATGGACTTCGACATACCGTATGATGTTATCTATCCAGCGAAATTGCAATATTCACAGATGGCTCTTAAACAGGGAAAGGAACAGGCTCCGGCATCTTCTCAAAAGACCCGGAACTTAAGGTATCATTAAAACAACCGGATACAAGCATTTGATATCGCCATTTACATCGATGGCCAGGCTACGCTCAAGACAATGGAATCGATCAACATCAAATCTGATATAGTCAGAGGCTGTCGCACAATGCTCAAAGCATTGTGCAGCCAGAACCGAGTGAGATTGTGCTAGGTGCCAGGACACTGCGGTATAGAGGGAAATGAACAAGCTGACGAGCTTGCAGGAAGAGGAGGGCTTCTCGAAAATAGTGTGGTTTTTAACATCAAACCATCCCTCTGCGTAGTAAGAGGCACTATTGAGGAGAAAATTATTATGACTGCTAACCAAAGGTGCTCCAGTCTGAATGGACATAGGGTATCTAAGGCTCTCTGGTCACGTTTTAACCGGAAAGGATCAAACGGGCTATTAAAAATTAACAGGGTCAAGCCTAGGGATTTAGTGGGATTTCTGACAGGTCACTGTCTCTTGCGGAAACACACGAAGAGGCTCAGGCTTTCTAACACGGATACTCGCTTTTGCTGCGATATGCAAGCGGTTGAGGATATGACACACATACTGTGTGAGGCAATTTCACTTAAACGTCGAAAATTTCTAGGGGAATATTTCTTTGTAAGTTTAGAGGAAATAGACGGCACAAACTTTAGGGGCCTTCTGGGTTATTACAGCAAATTGGATGTCTCAGCAGGGAGAATGTTTAGGCTGTTTTGCCTTTTGAATTGTTAAATTCAACTGGGTCCCCAGGGATCGCGATGGGCCCTTTTTGGTGCCTACTTTTACCTTTTTGTGGCCTGTTTTTTTTACCACACCCCTGTTTAACCTAATCTTACCTAGAATATAAGAATGCGAGAATATGGTAAAAGCGAAAATTATTTCAGAAAAAAAAAGTTTTTTTTTAAAACGCCCCCGAAAAGTGGGCGGAGCTCAAAACTTTGTATGGAACAAAATTTAGAAAATGACCCAATATATATATGTGTCATAAAATATTTTTTCGGTTTTACAGGTTTTCAGGTTTTATTCTTACTTGGACAAAAAATTCCAGGTTGTCTCATATGGAAGCCCATGGTGGGTGTCATCGTCGGCGGATTTTGCTAATTTTAACATTTTGTATGTGCAATTTAAGAACCAAGCGAAGTCCCAAGTTTCAGCTCTTGCTTGATTTTAAAGCCTTAATCACACATAGGTTCACACGAACCGACGTGACGGACGGACATGGCTAAATCAATTCATCTTTCAGTCTCAATTATATATCTAAAAGGGGTCTACGGTGATTATTTCACTGTGTTACAAACTATGCATTAAAATTAATATACCCCGGGTAGATTAAGACTTCCTAAACAGGTTATGTTAGCCCAAATGCAAGCGCATCGCGAGCTTGGTAGGCCAATAAACAGGTGGTGCGATCAGATAAGGAACATCTCCGAGACCCGTCTAGGGATCGCTCCGGTGTCTCTTAAATTAGTGGCGGAGGATCGCAAACGATGGAGCGACCATTAAGCCGCCCTCGCTCGTCGATGCTTCTAAGGATAATTGGTCACGGAAAATGATGATGGCATCTCCAAATGCCTGCCATACCACTGTAGTGTTTTTCAAGCAGAAATAAAAGCTAGCTGTTCGTGACGCAGCGGTCTGGATTACAATTAACTCAATAGACTGCAGCGCTATTGTTTTCTATATAGACAGCCAAGCTGCAATAAAAGCCTTGGAATCGGCAACGATAAGATCCAAGTTGGTAAAGCAAAGCCGCGAATCCCTCAACGAGATTGCTGTCAGGTGCGACGTATCTCTGTGCTGGGTTTAAGGCAATAGGGATATTCACGCCAACTGCAGAACCAACAATCCAGCTAGAGAAGGTGCCAATGCCAATTTGACTTATGTGTAACGAAATCGGCAGCACCCACAAAATCAATAAAGTTTCCCCGGAACAACATAGAAAGATAATTGGAGCCCTCACAGACCACTGGCTGGTAGCGCGACATGCCAGAAGACTTGGTTCTCCCTTTAGCGATTTCTGCAAAAGTTGCAGAGATTATGAAGAGGAAGAGACCATGGTTCATCTTCTGTGTAACTGTCTCGCCCTGTCGACCCCGAAAAGGAAAACTTCTTTGATGATCTAAATGATCTAGCACGACTCGATTTAAAGAGGATATTGAGCTTTGTCCCCGGGTCAAACTGGCTAAACGCCTAATTTTGATTCCCACAACTCGTCCATCCACCACATGGAAATCCAATGTTGCGGAGAGAGCATATACAGTGAGGCGCCAAACATCCCCCATTACTCGAACCGACCCCCCCCCCCCTCCTCACACCCCAATACATCTAAGTTTTTCTAACAGGGCTGACTTCGTAAGGGCCTCATACCGCATCGGTTGCGCTCACGGCACCGTTCGTTCTAATGGGACTGCGGCCCCCTTATAGGGGTTCATTCCGCTTCGGTTACCTCTATACCTCTCCCATTATTCTAAGGTTAACTCTGACTTGAGGTGCCTGAGGTACGGGTATTCACCGAAACGGTTTCTCCGTCAGCGTCTTAACTAAGAATCATCCTGCAAAGATTTTTTCTTTGTAAAGCACTCCCGTTCAAGGGTTTGGATACCCTTATGATGTGTTCCATAACGCGAGCGGAAAGGATCAGAGGAGACAGAGGAGAGGTACTGATGCACTTTGTTTTTAACTGTTGAGGGCTAAAGTGAGGAGTAAAGATATTTTGTGGGAGCCTGTTCCACATACGTGTCGATCTGCTAAAAAAGGAATTCCAATATAACGTGGTTCACCTGCGAGGGTCTTTACAGAAATCGGTTACCCCCATACACTCTTCAATCCTTGAAACAAACTCTCACTTAAAGGGCAGAGAATAGATAGAGGATATTAAGGTCTAGTTAGACTGGACGTAAAGAGGAATAGGTACCTTATCCCCAGTTAATTATCCCCTTTTAACGTGAGTCGCCTGTAGTACGAGCTTCCACCGAAGACGGTTACCCATCAGCTTCTTGCCTAAGAACTCCCCTCCCGGCAGGGGTTCACACGGACTTCGGTCACCCCTGCACCTTCCCATCCTCGAGGATGATTAGTGGAGAAGCAATAGGCACCGACTTATACCGAAATCGGTTGCCCCTGTCGTAATTTTCCATTCACCAACCATTCCTGGTTGATATGTCATCTCCTTGTTGACGAGGGCTTACACCGAAATCGGTTATCCCTCGATTTCAAGTTACTTCTCTTACTCGATAAAAATCCCCCCTTTCCCATCTTCAAGGCAAATTCAAAACTGGAGTCCAACAGTCAGGAGATTACCCTTTCTCCTGGTAGTCTCTCACTGGTGCCCTCAATCTTGCTGACAGAGGTTCATAGCAAAATAGTAACCTCCAGCTCTCATCACCCTCTTCGGGTAAGTACAAAACCAATCAACCATTGATAAGTGATCTTTGGCTCAGGCTTACACCGTCACTGGTTGCCTCAACCCCACCCAAACCGGTAGTTAACATTCAGGTCCTCAGGCTGGTTAACCCGGTCCTTCAAAGTGTTATGGACATACCTCCTTTGGTCTACGTGTGTCTCTGCACAGCGAGGGCAGCCACCCCACCTTTATAATTTGCTCTTGATCAAGGGGATATTCTTACCCTTAAAAAGTTAAGCACAAGAAAGTAAAAGAAAGTAATTCTCCATCCAACACAAACGCTGATGAGCCAAACATGAAACCTCTGCACAGAAACACCAAACCTTACCCCCGCAAGTGTTATGCCTTTACGGAGAAAAGCAATAGTTCCATTTTATTTGCATATTTTAAGAGAAAAACATGATTTGTATTCGGCCGACCCCAACCTGGGTAGCAGACGCCGACCAGGAAGCCGCTCATTTTGAGACAGATGCTTCTGGATTTTTTATTTGTTGCTGGTTTTGGTCCGCTTCGGATATTTTCCATACCGGCACCCTATCCGCTACCTGCGGAGGCGCCCAATAGTGGACCAGCAACCCCAGAAGGGAAATCACCTAATCTAAGGGCGGAAAATATTATATTTGCCCAGATTGGCGAAAAAGCTAGGTCGGGCCATGATTATAGGGCGCCTATCCAGATATTCAGCGTTCACTTACGTAATGCGGCCCAGCTGTTATCTATCTTCCCGAGCAAAGACATCGTCATCGGCGCTTAAGATACGACTTTCATCAACCGAGACGCCTCGGTTGAAGATTCGATAAATTCTCCATGAAATATTCTTAATCTACTTTTCAAGTTTTTCTTGCAGATCGTCGGTTAGAGTTGCCCTTGTGATGCCCCCAGTAATACAAGGAGGACTTTTCTAACACCTTATGCCTTCAGGCACGTCACATGCAGTCTTCGAACACTTTCGATTTAGAATTTGTTGCTCTATTCAGACTTTTTATAAGCGATGTTGTACTCCAAAGACTTTGCCAGAAATAATTTTTTGGCTCAGCTACTTTAAGAATCCGGGACTTTAGGTTTTCCGAACGTTACTGGTCATGAGGTCACATAAATTTGACTCATTGGCAAATGAACTTTCTATCTTCGTATGTGAAAATCAAAATGTAGATTTATTCGATATTTGACGCAATAACATTCACGAAAAACATTCACCACAATCAGACCGCAATAAATTTTTAATATTCGGTGATATGTCCGCCTACGGATATGTTAAGCCATCGAATTGGAATGAGCAAATTAGATGTGATGGAAATATTGCTTGAATTTTTAACTAATCATTTAAATCGAGTATTTTATAATTTGCTCCACACATGCAACTGCAGTTCAATCCCCACTAATCCTTGTCCAGAGAATATTTTAGAACATTTAGAATAAATTTTGAAAAAAAAAGTTCATGCAATTCCATAAAGCTAATAAAGTGAACACAAGCCAAATATATTACCACAAAATGTCAACCAATTCTGTCACAAAATTGCTGTTCGTACATATAAAATGCAATATCGAAAAGTATCCGCATACCGTACACAGAATTTTAAATTAAATATAATTTCATCGATAAAAATCACGAAGAGTTTCCCATATCATATATTTTCAGCTAAAGTCTCTCCCTCTGAATGGTGTAGAGAGAAGGTCCTTTTTTTCCTCTTTTTCTTCTGCATCAAGGACGTTTTTCGCTAGGAATGAAACACCCTTTTCCGTTGCAATATTTTCAATATTTTCTCTAGTAAATACTCTCGTATAAGTACTTAAAAGTTGTGTTCAAGTTGCCATTGAAATCAGTCATCGTCATCGCAGTGCTTTAAGAGCATCGAAGGTATTCACAAAGTTGCCAAAGAGGAAGTTATGGTAATTAAAAAGTTTTTTATTTTATTTTCCCAAAAAAATGTTGCTTAAAGGAAGAACACAAGAAGTCGATTTATTGGCGGGGTTTTCTTGGAATTTATAGCACAAATTTGGAGTAAAATATCAGAGATATCCGTCATCCTTTGATGAGGAAATAAATTCGTGCACGACCATCCCTGCGAATTCAATTCGGGGTTCTTTTAGTTTTCAAATCACATCAGTGGTGGATATTAAATTTCGTAGATTTTTCGCTTCGTCTATTGGAATAAAGTTTGCGAGAGGAGGAGCAGATATCGAGGAGTCTATATGCGTGTCCCTGAGGAATCATTTGGAATCGTTCGTCAAATCGATTCGATTTGAAGGACTCGTCTTTGCAGGAGTGCAATTCAATTTCAGCGGAAATGGAGAAAAGATTTCGTTTTGTGGGTAATATTCCCGTATAATAGTTGCCCAATCAGACGATCGATGCCGAACAAGGATTTACGGTCCCTGCATAGTAAAACAAATCCGCACTGCAACAATATTTAAAGTATGTCCTTCCGACGGAAGGAAGGAAGGATTTGAATGCGTTTTGGGGTAAAATTCCGATCCAAGGATAATCGCGTGCAGGGTATTCAAATAATAAATTTCATTTTTTCCCAAAAAAAAAGCATGTCGTGAAACAAAGGATTATGGAAATTTAGCGATGATTCCATCCGGTCGGTTTGCCCGGATGTGGATGCATATCTTTATGGCGGATATTTAATTTCCCTTCCTATTTTTTGCTCCCTTAACTTTGATGTAACGAAATGAATTTAATTTCCTTTTGTGTATAATACGAGGCAACATGCGTATAAGAGTGAAATTATTCGCTACATGCCTGCGCTGCTGTCAACGGAGGTAAAAGTTAATGAAATGTTTTATTGTTCTGCGGGCGAGGTGAGAGCTAATCTGCTTTTCAGGAAATTTGCTAAAATTTTTCGAAGCAAGGTGTACGTCTACGCCTACGTAGAGCCGCAGTATAATGGTTATACGTGCGGCAATGTCGGCCAATTACAATGTCAATGTTTGCATGAGTATTGAATCCACTGAGAGAGATTACTATGATACACTATGAGTGGAGGGGTTCCATTTTTGTTCCATTTTGATACGAGGCGATGTCCGTAATATCCTGAATACATTTTGGTGGGGCTTTTAATAGGACCTGCGGGGAAATTTACCTTATTCGTAATTAAATTGCGAGGTTTACAAAAAATTCAGGGTCACGAGGGATATTTGGTAAATCATTTCCGTTGGAGTATATCAAATTCAATACTGACGCAAAATTAACATAGAGAAATAGCAATGGACAACCGAGACTTTAAAGGTTAAAGGTAGATTTATGAGTTTTATGTCGATAAGGCCATACATTTATGCCACCATCTGCCAAAATTTAACGCTTATTTTAGGAGAGTAAAAATGCCTTAAATAAAAGTTCCATAGATCATACTAATGCTAGTGTAGCATTATATGCCTCCGATATTTTTACTTGATCGCCAGTGCTCCCCACAGGGTGGAGTATTTTTGCCACTGCCATATGACTCCTGGCATTTAACGAATACTTGTTCCTGGAAAAGAGTTTTATGCTGACGACATTGCCATCAGTGCGAGGCAAGTTCATCCACACTATTGGGAATTTAATGCCATTTTGCTCACCAAACAAGCAAAGTAGACAGATAGTGTCAGTTTCGGATTGAATTTGTCAGAGACTGTTCACAAGCAGGTATGAAATAAGACTTATAGCTCCACGGCGGGCGTTGAACTGACAATTGCAGAATACGCCAGGTATTTGGAGGTTATTTTAGACAAGAAACTTAGTTGGGCCCTATTAGATATACAAGACCATATCGGAAGGATCTTGATTGCTCTATACTCCTGTATGAAGGCCCTAGACCCGAAATGGGGACTCCAATCCCAGACTTGATTCAATAAGCCGTCGTTAGACCCATCCTTTTGTATGGGATACTTTTTTTGTGCAATGCATAAGACACGAGAAGCAACACTGTTGAAGACATTCCAATGACTATCTTGTGTTTGCATCACAGGTGCTCTTTGAACAACTCCTACAGCTTCTCTAGATCTAGACACAATGAACAACTTCTTCCCGTTGAAACCTTTGGAAAATCGATAGCAGCTAAAGTAGCACTAAGGCTTATGACATCTCTGCAATTGGCTTGTGTTACTATTCCTCGTAAATAGGAGCACGATGTCACATGCACAGACTGTCAAATCCAAGACTGAATTCCCAAACAGAAATGCCTGGGAGTCCGATGAGGTCTTAAACGAATCTGCAATGGAAATTTAACTGCACAAACGATCAATGCAATTTCAAGCAGAAATCACAGCTCTGATCGAGAAACCGGGACTTAGCTTTGAGTCAATTTTGTAGCTCTGTTGTTTTCCTACTTAGACAGTCAAGCTACAACAAAAGCCTTGAAATCTCCAACTATACGATCCAAGTTGGCAATACATTGCCGTGAATCTGTCACTGAGATTGCTGTCAGATGAGACACATTCCTGTGCTGGGTCACAGGAGAGCTAGCTAGAAAATATGCTAATTCCATTCCGACCGAAAACGCAGCGGAACCGGCAGCACTCACAAAATCGATAAAATTTCACTTGGACACCAAAGCCATCACAATGTCCAATGAAAGGTGAAACGAAGTCAGCACGTGTCTCTCTTCAAAACAAGCCAGGGCAGAGCTCTATTGAGTAAAAATAAGAAGACTCTGTTCCGTTAGTAGATTGAATCTTAGAATGATAGTTGGAGAATTAAAAGTTCTGACATTGTCTGTTCTTTCCTGTTTCTTCTCCTTTGTGCTCCATTGAATAATTTCTGCAGAAGTTGCACAGATGAGGAAGAAGAAAATACCATCGTCGTCTATCGAAAATGAAAACCGATAGACGATAACTTAGTGAATATTTCATCGAATATTTCACACACTATGTCCCTTTTCCTCTCGGGGACGAAATTGTAGAGCGCCTATAGCAGACGCCAGATCTCTCTTCTCCTCCAACCCACTCAGAAGATCTGCCCATACAGGACTGGTTTGAAACGGGCTCACACCAAATACGATTGCCCCCACCTCTCCATCCTTCACGGCAAAAGCCATATTTCCCTATAGTTACAGGCCCATACCGCATCGGTTACCTTCACCGATGCAAATCCTTACGCTTGAGGTACGGATTGCACCGAAAACGGTTACCCTGTCTTAGCTTCTCGCTTAAGAATGCTCCTAACTGGTCAAAACCTAGTTTTGTCGGCGGGGATTCATACCGAGAATGCTCGTCCTGCCATGCCTCAATCGCTTACCCCTACCTCTCCCGTGATTGAGGCAAATTCTTACTTGGGTAATAGGTACTGGCTTACACCAAAACCGATGGCTGTTTCCTAACATGAATATAACTCTCCACTGTCCACTCATTATCTTGTTGACGTGGGTTTGACCGAAAACAGTTACCACGCCCTCAAAGTGTTCCCTTTAATACTTATTCATAGCAACTCCACCTCTCCCATCCTCAAGGCAAATTCTTGCATGATTTCGATAGTCTCGTGATAGCACTGATATCGGTTGCCCTACTTGGACCCTTCTGTTTAAAAATCCCTCAGTCCTGCCATTATTCTGCTGGCAGTTGCTTAACCCAAAATCGTATTGAGAGCTACCCCCGCTCTCAATACGATTTTGGGTTAAGCCTCAAACGAATCCACCTTCGCTTCGGAACAGGCTCTTATGTCCAGACTGGTTGCGTTGACCTTTTCTCCAAAATTTGGTGTTTCGGTCTTGCCAAAAAGTTGTATCACAATGGATCTCTTACGCAATGCAACGCTAATCCGCGATTAATATATATGTATCTCCAACTATTCACCTTCAAATCACAAGATTTATTATACTAGTTTAAGTACTCTCGAAAAGTATTCGTAAATCCTCGTAAATCCCATTCACGCTTTTCACAAACCTCTTTTATGCCACTTTTCATACTTTGATAACAGAAGAAAACAAAAGCTGTTCACCTTAAAAACATACTTTTACTACTAAGATTTTCGCAACTAATTTTTTTTCGCGCCTGGGAAATGTCCGCGTCACTCCCTTTTAAGACACAAAAAAAAACAACAGAAGGGTGATCGTGTCATAAAATCTAATATTTCTTCGGTGGAAACAGTTTGGGATTTATTTTTAATCGTCTCCGGCTCATCGCAGTTTTATTGCCGGTGGAGACATAGTAGTAAGGTCTCAATGCGTTCCTGTTGAGCGGAGACAGACATCTTACCTAACCTAAAGGACTGCGGTAGTGGTAGCGGACTGTAGCGCTGCGGACTGTGGTAGTGGTAAGTAAGTAACGAAGGGTGAGAAAATAAACACGATTAGTTAAAACTCTTCTGTGCTTGTAATCGTCTTCCACAGTTCTTTGACTTGACGGTCCGCCCACAAATGGACAAGGACCTCTTTATGGTATCTCTCAGTTGTTAGTCCGTCCTTCTGTCTGCACCTGTTTTAACGTTTGAACGGTGTATAAGTTCAAGGAAAATCAGATTTGGTACACTTGGACTTTTTCAGGTGAATAGTTCATGAAAAATATTTTGACGCAAGCCAATCATTCGAACCGCTGTCAATCGGAACATGAGTAGGCACTTTTAATGTAAGAGCGTCATCATAAAGAGCCTTATGAGTTCGCCTGGCAGCGTTTGAAAGGTAAATAATTCCAGTCATTATTATAATGTTTGTAAAATTCCAAACTGCTGTTATTACTGGCGTTTTCGTTAAAAATTTATATTTTTAACAAAATATATGTTTTATATTTATTATGTTATATTTTATTATTAAAAGAAAACTATTAATACTATATTTTTTATAAAAAAAAGCGTATCTACTTATTTTTTCAAACCACGTATTGCAGTTTCAGCCTTATTTGATGACTCCATTTAACTTCTGCAGTGAGAAAAGACTGTTACAACGGTACCAAGCAAATTTGCCAACATGGCTTTATTTCAATTTACTCAATTATGGCCTTGATCCATGCCAATTAGTCGCAAGACCAAAATTATATCTAATTTTCTGTCTGCACACAAATATTAGCAATTTATGTCATCTAACACACATGAAAATGGGGTAAATTCAATGTAATTTATTTATGTGCTTAACACCTCGTTAGCCTTCTTGTTAGATATCAGAGAATGTGAGGTGTTTTTGGTCCCAGTGTAAGTTCGATGAATCCCACAACCAGAATTGATTGTGGAATTACGTCGGCAAACCACATAGGAGGTGCATTGAGTATTTCAACCTGATTCGAAATTTGTATTAGCTCTGGGATGTGCGTGATTCAACTTATTACACACTTGTCTTAGTCTTGAAAATTTAATTACCCCTTTGCATCTTCCAAAGGTTTCTGGATTTCATTTAATTTTTTTTTTACTTGAATCAAAATAATCGTTTGGGGCCTACTTCAATGTATTTGAAATATTGTAGCAGTCTTACCAATGTCACTACCTTAGCAGCCTCTTAAATGTAATTTAAAAATAGAGGGGCCTTTCAAAAATATTAGGTATTATAATATGGATAATAAAAATATTGTAAAAGCTTCGATAATATTCTTTAAAAAATTTCTCTTATGCACATTAAGATTATAAGTGGGACAGTGTCCATAAACTAGCTAAGACTGGCAATTTAATTTACACTTTTTGCTCTCTAATAATTTAATGCACACAAAAAATTAAGCCTGTTATAGGTTGTTAACTATTAACTATAGGCTGTTATGTTCTTTATTGTAAATATCTAACGATTTTCCAGGATTTCGGTTGGCTCCATATGTTTGAATTAGTTCTAAAACGAAAATTATATCGTTGTGTCTGTCTGCACATAAATTATTGGCATTCCTTTCATTCACGAGAGTTTCGTAAATTTAATGTTATGATTTGTGCCTGAAACGCCATGTCTACTTCTTGGGAATTTAACGATGCGGATACTATGCATCGTAGAGGGAATTTCAAGAATTCACTAGGTTAAATAAATTAATTGAGGGATGTCGATATAAGATATTCAATATTTCAGACTAAATGTATAAAACTGTGTGAATTTTTTTGTATAGGTAATTTTTTTTTGCAACCTTAGATTCAAAATTTTCATCCTCTGCATCCGATCTTACTATTACTTTGTGAGCTATTTAAAATATTAGTCTTTTGAGAATTTTTATTTCAACAGCCAAAAAAACAAAAAAATAATACCCTGAATTTATGAACAGCACACCTGGAAATGTCAACAAACAATCGACGAAACGTCGAAAAAAAATGTAATAGAATATTTTTTGTCGCTTAAAAAAAAAACTACGAAAAACCCATTTTATCTACATTTATATCACCATCTATATCTACAGCGGTGACAAAACGTCTACCCTTCAGTAGACGTGATCTTATAGACCCTTTGGTAGACGTACATATGTATTCTCAACGGATACAACATTCAGAAGTGAATACTCGTATGAATCATTAAATCATTTACACCTATGCAACCCGTTGCCATCGTCTATTTTTTAAGCCTTGATATAGTAGTCAACTGAACTTTACATTAATCAACTTCTTCCCATTTAAAGTGTGAGCGTCAATTATCGATTTACTCCCATACATTTCCTATGATCAGTGACCATTGGATCAAAAATGTTTTTTACGATAGTTGGATTCGCGCTCATTTTCTGTGCACCATATTTTTTTTAATGCGAATCCTCTGTTTGCCAAATCGACACTTTGAATAATCATGTTTGGATAATGACAGTTTGAATACAAAAATTAAGCTCAAATACAAACAAATGAGGTCTAATCTTCACATTACTTCACTTGTCATATTCTTATTATTTAACTGCTTTTCTGACTTCCCTTACCAGGGGTAAGGGGCAGTAATTAAATCATCCCTTACCAATAAAATAGAACAAAAAAACTTTTTGTCAAAAATGTATTTCTGTTTCTTTTCTGTTTGATTATCTGCTCGAGTTATGAAGAGCCAGACAAAACAGGCAAAATGTGCTGCAGATATCGAAACTGGACTGCCATTTTTGATTCATCGAAAGATTTGGCCACGCATTTAGGGCCCTAAAAAACTGCTTGTAAAACTTATGTGTATTTAAAATCGAATTTCCAATTCAAAATCGATCTGTCAAACTTAATGATGCTTCCTGTTTATACCCGACCGAGGGTATATTAATTTTAATGCTTAGTTTGTAACACAGTAAAATAATCACCGTAGACCCCAAAGACCTTTAAGAGATATGATCGAGACCGACAGGTAAGTCGATAAAGCCATGTCCGTCCGTCCGTCTGTCCGTATGTATGCAGTTTTGAGGTCCTTAAAATTGAGCTAGGAAACTGAAACTTGCAGCGTTGCTTGGTTCTCATTTTGTACAGACAATGTGTGAAAATTGAGAAGATCCGCCTGAATTTAGAAGTTCGTTACAGACAAACTTACTTGTTTTTATTGGTTTATCGACTTTTTTCCCTGTTGCATCCCGTTCCCTATGGATTAAGGTTATAATAACCCTAAACCTTATATTGGGTAAACCGCTTCCTATTGAAATTCTTTCGAACAAGAAAGAAAAATTTGGAAAATTGAAAAAAAAAAAAATATTTTCAATAAAAAATTAAAAGTCTTAAAGGGTGTTTCCACCGGACTCTAATCTGCGATTAAGGAAAATCTTCCTTAAATCCTCTAAATCACACGATTTCCCATACGCATATTAATCTCTTTACGAAGAGTTAAAAAATTTTATCTCTTCCACGCATGAATTGTCGATTCAAACCGTACAGAATTATACGTGCTCTGTGCGTTATGTGACGAACAAATCAAACAAACATTTATTTGACAGCTGGTATCATATACTCAGCTATGTTTGCTGTGTTGTGTAAAGGAATGCGCGGAACGGTTGATGTTGCTGTTGATGTGGATATGGTTGGACCTGTCAAAACGGTTAAATGCTCTGAGGAGTGTCCACTGCAACAGAATGACAGATGTTATTGTTGGTATTGGCGGTTGATGTTGATCAAGTTGGTCTTCTTCTACTATCGAATTTGGGAACCAACAATTACACCAACTATACGAGGTTTTGTAGGTTATTTTGTTTCGTAGACAAAAAAAAAAACGGTGGAATGATATATGAATTTAATTATGTATTTATATCTCAGTAGCCAGGGAGCCTTAAAACTCACGTTTTTAAGAAAACACCCAGCCGACATGGCGATCAGGGATTGACATTTCAAACAAAAGGGCGTCATTGAAAGCATACGTCAAGTTTATCACCTTCTTATTTCCGGTGGAAACACTTTCGGATTATTTTTTTATCTCCCTACGTTAATCTCTGTCTTATGTGGAAACACCCTACTAGCTTCAAGTATTCGTATTTTTACTCGCACTAAAATGTTGATAAAATGTTTTGAATTTGATTCTTGTCTTATTTTTTATTTCAGGTGAGTGAAAACAAATCTTAACCTGTTGTGATATAGTACGCACGCCAAATGTTCCGAAATATTGATTTGTAACATTGAGTGATAAATGTAATAATTGGTATCCTTGGTAAGTGATAAACGTAATAACAACTTTTGAATCAAACTATATATCGGTGGAATACCACGAAATTGCCAAAAAATTTAAATTTACAGAAAATTCATTCCGATTCAGTAAAAATCGTTATTATTCTTCTTTTTTTTACTTTTTTTGTGTATGAATAGGTACATTATATGTTATTTTTGTTTAGATATTTTTTTTTATTATGAACTAACTGATCCGACAGACGTTGTCCTGTCCAAGCTTTGAGTTTTCTATTAGAACTGGAATGAAAACCACTTCAAATACGTAATTTTTTATTACTACAAATGCTTTTTCAACAAACAAAATTGAAACACTGATCTTGGCTTTCGCCTCGGTGGTCAACATCAAATCAATCCATATTTCCCTTGCTCCCGCTATAACTTGAGAATGCCTTGTCTGATTTCATTCATCTTTTATCAAAAAGTTTTCTTAATTTGGAATTTATAGGAAAAAAAGGTTAATAAGAGTGCAACTTTCAGGCACTCTGACACCAGCCAGGCAGCTGACACCAGCCCTCTTACCCAACAGACGTAATTCTGTCCAAGCTTTGAATTTTTAATTCGAACTGGATTGAAAATTACTGTAAATAAGTAGTTTTAATAAGAACCTTTCAACTCTCTTTATCGGCTAAGCCCCGCGGTAAAGAGGGATAAAATCCTTTAAATCCGTTAAGCGGTCCACCCAAACACTGTGGCCTTCAAGGGATTTGATTAAATAAAAATATTTTAAGCAGAGTGAATGTGCGCAAGTTGGATTGAAATGTTCTGGGAGTTTTATCTATGGGCCAATGTCCTTCCTTGGGCCAATACGAATGGGCCAAACGAAATAGTCGAAAACGAACAATCCGTAAAGCGTTTAACATTCTTTTGATGCATTACCGTAGGACCACAATGCCCGCAGCGGTAGTATGTAGCAATAGTACGTCGTACAGCCGCGGAGCCATGTGGCGTAGAACGGAAAAAAATTGAACACAATGGTGTAGCGCGGCTATGCTGAACGAAAACCTCGTTTATAAACAATGGCCGATACTCTAAGTTAATTTGAGCTAGACTTAATATTTTTGTACAACGGATGACACAAATTCCATAAAATTTCTCTAGATTTAACCATCTCAATAAACTTTTCGACGTCCTTTTCCTCCATTGTTTTCTTTACTTGTATTGAACTGTCCACCGTGTAGCGCTGTCAACCATGTAGCGCTGTCAACCGTGTAGCGCTACGAAAGTTAAAAGTTGGCCAACTCTTACTACCGCCACAGCTACGCGCTACCGCCACAGACACACATTGTGTGCGCAATACACTGAATACATTTTTTTTTTTTAATACTAGGATGGACGGAGGCTAAACACTGAATACATGTGTTTTAACTTTTGACAGCTCTTACTACCGCTACTACTACCGCTACAGCTACATCACTGTGGTTCTGCGGTTAACCTTCGCAATTTTTTTATTTTTTTGATACAACTATTACGGCGAGTATGCAAATAATAGCTCACCAACATTTCATTACAATTTGATGAATGGTATAGAAATTTGTGTAAGACAAACAAACATACAAGAATTCATTTTTATATACATAGATTCTGAATTAAGTTCTCTGTGGTTGCTTAACTTTAATCGGGCCACGCTGATAGAGACGGTAATACTGACCAAATATTTTTCCTGCCGCGCTACCTACATTTCAGGCTTTGCCGTGCTCTGCAAGTGGACCTTAACGAATCTACCATAAGTAAAAAGATGGCAATTACCTCAAACCACTTAAATCTTTAAGTCTTGCTTAAATGAAGAGAACTTAACGTGTTGGTGTTAACAAAATAAGATAAATCGCTGTCGAGCCTTACAACTTTTTGATAAATTGTTCAAAATTGATCAATAACTTAACTAAGCCATGTCCAACCGTCCAATTGATGTGTAAGAAGCTTTAAGTCTCAATAGTTTGAGCTATGAAGCTTGAAAATTTCGGAAAGACTAAAAGACCTTGTCGTCATGTTACGAAATTATTTCAGTTTAATTACAAATGCGCCTACAATCTACCTTTCCTTTCGCATAATAGCTTTTTTAATTCAATTCAAATCTTTATTAGCAGCATAATTCCTAAATATTTTTAGTTGCTTGATGTGATCGTCTTAGCACAATTGAACCATATAGGAGCACCATAGAGTAGAATTGATTGGAATATAGTTTTGAACAAAATCAACTTATTTTACTTATTTTACAACTTATTTGCCTCTGCTAATAAAAGGGTAAAGGATTCTTTTTGTTGTCGTGTCCAGGACTACATCTAAGTATCTTGCATTGTCTGACCATTCGATTTGTTTAGAAGAAAGTTGAAGCTTAGCATTCGGCTGATAACACGATTTTAACCGACGCCTAAACCATAGCGCTTGCGTTTTTGTCGCATTGACTTTAATTTTCCATTTTTTGAAATACTGGTCTATAACACTGAAAGCATTTTGCAAAACTGAAAACACATCATTGAAAAAAGACCTAAAGCAAACAGGGCGGAATTATCATAGCGATGTTTACACATGGGTTGACAGAAGGCATGTCGGCCAAAAATAAATTAAATAAAATTTTACCTAAGACTGATCCTTGAGGAACACGAAAGAGAACATCATATGCGGCAGATTTTGATATGCCTACATGAAGCGCAAATTTTATTTCCTAAAGGAAACTCTGTATAATGCTTATAATACTTTCTGGAAAATTTAGTTTCATAAGCTTGTAAATGAGGCCATCTTGCCAGACGGTGTCAAAAGCCTTCTCAATGTCGAGTAAAACCAAAGCAGTGGAGTGCCCCAATGGAGGCTTATCCATTACATGTTTTTTTATTCTTGCAATTTGATGGCAAGTTGAATGGCCTTTTCTAAATCCAAATTGACGACTTGACATGAAGTCTAGATCATCAATAATTTTTTGGAGCTTTTCTTTCAAAATTTTTTCCAAGAGTTTGCTCATCACACTTAAAAGGCTTATGGGCCTGTAACTCAGAGGATTGTCTTTTTGCTTTCCTGGTTTGGGTATTGGAATAACTTTGGCTATTTTCCAGCATTTAGGAAAATAGCTCAATATTAAACAGGAGCTTATGAGGATGGTTTGGAAAATTAAACCCTTCTTAGGAAGAGCTTTCAACAGATTATTGTTAATTTTATCAAGCCCAGGGGACTTATTTGGCTTGAATTCTTTGATAAGATTTCCTACCACATTTACCGTTGTATAGTAGCTTTCATCAATAACTGTCGACCTACTTGCGAAGTCTGATATGTGGGACTGAACCTCATTTTTCGTGAAAGTGTCACTAAGATGTGAAGCTATTGAGTGGTTTTCATTAAATGTCGAGGCAATAATATTTGCCTTTTCCTCTTGAGTAATAAAAACATTGTTACTGACCCTCAAAGGAGGAATGTTATTCCCTTTTTCTTTATTACTTTTGTAATTTTCCAGAACGGTTTTCTAGCCTTATCCAAGCTGGACACTAGAGAGCTCCATGTTTTATTTTTGAAGGCCTTAATTTCCCTTTTAATTGTTTTGTTTAAGAAATTAAAATTGTTATTGTTAACGCTGAGTCTGTAACGAAGCCACTTCCTTCTCTCAGAGTTTTGTAGGCGAATAAGACGTAAAATATGGTTGGGAAGGAAAGATTTGTGGATAGGTGAGGGTCTTTTTTTTGGGATCGAAAACTGAGTCGCATCATTAATTGTGTGAACAAAATGTTCAGTTAACACATCAATTTGTTGTGTTATATATAAAGCTTTTATTTATAATTTTTTTAGAGTCTCTTGTAGTGTAGTAAAGACTTATCTTTACACGTTGGCACAATATTGCATAGTCTTAACTCTTTCCGAATTCCATGTCATAAGATGACTTAACCTTAAGCTCGATTGGTTTGTTGCATTTGGAGGCTGCAGTCACTTTTCATTTGCTTATAATTTTGCTGAAAGTATAATTATAATATTTTTGTGTCTATCTTCTTTTTGGAATATAGTTTAAAGGACAACATAAAATTTTTCATGCCAACCGTGCACAAAAAGTTTAATCCTTAAGGCTATTATTTTAAAATGCAATGGATTTCTCTTGTAATAGTTTTCTTCCTCCTGAGTAAACCTTTAAGTTATATCCTTAAAACTTTCTACGAAATGCTTTTAGTTTTTCTATTATTTTCTCTAAAAATTCGAATGCTATGCTATAGTTGTACCTAGTCTTATTTAACTTTTCCATTTGGTTCTTATTTCGTATCATTCAGAGATAGTATGCTACTAACCTCCGGCAATTTTATTTACCCCAATAAAAAGACCCATAAAAGAAGTTTTATATCCAAATATATACAAAGAAGCATCTATTTTAAGACATCCTTTTCTTTATTTTGTATTTTTTTCTCCTTCTAAGAAGCATCCCCAAAGCAAGCACCACTAGATTCAACAGTCATAATCTTACCTCTCCTGAACCAACTAGATCCTTCTCCGTTCGTAAAATAGTCTTAAATAAACTGCAGACAACTGAATATTGCATGTAAGACATCCGCTAAAGCACACATTTAATCTTAAATTTCAATTCCAAGAACAAAACACGATGGCAGTTCACATTTGCACTTAACCCAGACCTTCTCCCAAGACTCTAACTTCCACCAGCATAGTCAATGCAACTGCCATCATCATCATCATCATCATCACCGCCGTCGTCGTTGTCGTCATCGGATTCATCGAAGGATATCCGAGGTGAAGTGGAGCTGAATCAAAAATGCAAGCAAACATAATATTCACGTTCACGTTATCCTTCCCCTTATGCAGTCTGTCGTGGTGGGAGTATCAGCGTAAAACTGTCGCGCCAAGGGGTGCAATTACACTCCAAGTTTCGTATATTAAAAATAGAAATCCACCCGCCTCCTGCCGAGCTCATTTGCGCAAAGGCATCTGCGTGCAACATGCACTGTGTGTGCCAATGTCAAGCGTCTTTAGTGCACCGACTATTGGAATGTGTGGGTGGAAGGGGCCCACAAAGTACTCGCCCCTGCCTCGTCGAATGAAAGTTGCATCAAGTGGATGACTGAACGAGTTTCCGCAGCAGTGAATGGAAGCCGCCCCATACGTGTAGTCAATTAAAGTTATTTTGCATAATATGCTTCCGCCGAGGCTGCACAGTGTCCTAGGAGCCAACCAGGAGCTTGAATAGGATTCGTTGCGAAACGCATGGGATAATTTTATCAGGCTTTAAAGCAATTTTTGTTGTTACCCTCCCCAATGGAACCACGAATTCATGGATTAATGCAATGCGAAATGTTAATGAGGTCACTGGAGACGGAAGGCACTCGAATGGATCAAAAGTTAAGGCTAATTTCGGTCACTGGGGGAAGCGAGTTGTTCGCAGGATAACCATCATGTATCGCATTCAAAGCAGCCAACGATGCTTTTCATTATCAACGCAAGAGGCAGGCAGAAACGAACCGATCCGACAAAAACGCCCTCGTTAACAGAAGCCCCAGCGGATAATTAATTAATTCAAAAAGTTTTTTTCGAGCTCAGTTGGTTAAATGGTAGACGGTAGGTATACGGTATACCATTTCAATTAACTCAACAATTTGTTCTGGCAGAGAGTCCTAGGAGGCGCTCATGAGGATCTACGAGTGGCAGGTGAATACACACTCACAAAAATGCTCCCCATTATTTGCACAGGAATAATGGACAAAGTTGGCAACATTATCTCCGAGTGTGGTTGCTGGAAAACATCGTTTCTAGTCCCGGAGTTTTGAAAGTCAAATTCCATGGGGCTGTAGACTCGTGTCTTCATAATTTTAACTGGTGTGTCGTTGTAGAGCACGATTTGATATCATTATTTATTAAGGTGATTCGGATTCCGGGGAGATTGTTATCAAGTGTGTATGTTATCAGGTTTCAGCAGAACATAAATGCATAAAAGTTTTTGCACACCCTGTTTGCCTTTTACCCTTCCAGCATCGGGGGAGGACAATGTGTGATGTGAACATGATGGAGTCCTTGTGCACAATGCGAACGATGATGATGAAAAGGGTTATGGCTCAAATCTTTTTGGCTATAAATAGATAGTTGGGGAGACGACGATGATGATGATGAGGCTGAGGCTTGAGGATGCCGCTGCTGATGAGATGCTCTTGGTATACACACGCTCCATAATGTTTCATTTTGTAAATGTACACGGGGTGGCGATTTTATGACTGTGCGATGGATCCTTGGGGATCGATTTTCTTTCACGCATAATTATTAGGGTAAAGCAGGAACGGGATGCGGAAGCTAGAGCCTTAAATTTTTATGAAGCGCTTTTACGGCGGAGCATTTGCAAAAAAGTATAGTTGGCAGTTTCCAAAAAGTGTCGTTTATTAAGGAACCAAGCATGCTAAGTGGCTTGTAATAAAGTTATGCGGGGCTTATACGTAATACTTTTTTATGGTCTTTTATTTATGACTCAATATTGCGGCTGGTTAGCAGAGCCGTTAAAACATACGGCCGTGGCCAGTTTTCAAAGAATTTTTTGCAGAAGTCTTGAATGTGTGCGAAATACGGAAAGGATTTGCATGGAAATGAGCCTTTTTTGGGTAGAGACTCTTTTCGTTCAGGACATCGTTACTAGTTGCATACAGAACACAAAACACAAGTTCATCGTGCTGAGAATTGTTTTGTAATAAGTGTGATCTGAAGAAAGAAACTGATTAAAATTAAACATCTAAAAAATAATAATTATCTGTAATCTATACTCATCTAATTACGGGTTCGGAACATTGCGTTGGCAACAATTTCAATTGACTGGATCATTTAGGGATTGCAGTGCGCACAAGGAATTAGGCAACCCTTTTAATGCTACACATCTCACGAGTAGGGAGGAGCAGAACAAGTGAGTAAGTGCAAGAGTTCGTCTGCAACAAACTTTTAAACACTTGACCCTCTTAACCCAGCAACATGAAATATTGAAGTTTTTTTTGCCTAAATTACGATATTCATTGCATGTCATTAATGCGTATGGGGGACGAAAAGGCCTTTTTCTATTTTAAAAGACATTTTAACCAATCTAAACAACGCATATGCAATCAAATTTTGGTGTTTTGAAATCGCGGTTAAAAACCTTAAACACGACGAAAATTTAACCGTCCAACTCATTGGCCATGCCCCCACTTTTACAGTGTCACATCTTAAAAACCCAATTTCTCGGAAAGCTTACTCCAAATCGAAAAAAAAATTCTATGACAAATATTAAAGATATTACTGTTTTCTAAGTTTACTCCATACAAAGTTTTGAGCTCCGCCCACTTTTAGGGGTTTTTTTTGGAAAAAAAACGGTTTTATTCCGAAGTAATATTCGCTTTTTACACATTTTATTCTGATTACAGCGAAATTACAATTAATTGATTTTAGTTTTTAGCTCAGGCACACTTTTGGGGGTGTGGTCTATACCTATATGTAATATATATGAATTCGGACCAAAAAATTTTAAGATTTGGTGTTACGCGGTATGTAGGGTCGGGTGTATAGAAGTTTGTCACAGACGAACTCTTGTACTTGCTCCCTTGTTTAGTTTCTTAAAAACGTTGCTTAAAATATTTCGTGAATGATCCAAAGCTGTAAAGTGGCAACCACAAAGCAGCCAGGTCCTCGGCCTGGCGTTTACAAGTTCAGCCATACGATTTTAGTGTTTCCTAACACAATGAAGCTCAGCTTTAAAATTTCGTTTGCAAAGAAAACGTGTGCGATGAGGGAAAACGTCATCCCACGTAATGAGGCTCCAAAGCCCGCAGCCCGAGTTGAGAAGTACTGAACTTTTGCTTCGTGTGAAGCAAATGGGGGTTGATTTCGAGCACACACGAAGGAGTCTTTGCCTTTGGCTCTATAGTATGTTGGTAATGCACGGATATGGCGCAGAGTTTCTAAGTGAGTCTACATTTCAGGGGAAATTGCGTATTTTAATTATTATTATTGTTTATTAGTTGGACCATGAATGTTCCACATAATTATGTACACAGCTATCAGGGCTTTCGGCTGTGTGTGTGTATTTTCTAATTCATCGTGGCATGCTTGGAGAATCTAGTGACAGCAGTAATACAAGCTCTCTCTCCATGAGCGCAATGTGATTGTAAAGCCGGTTTAAAGCCAACGTATCGTAACGAGGTGAAGCCGAAGCTTGAGGCTGCTTTGTGGCCGCCGCATAAAAAATTGATTGAAAGAAAAAGTGATTTTATTATTTTAAGTAATTATATCCCATCCTCCCATAGGATAGGGGGTATATTATAAGTTTGTCACATAGTTTGTAACACGGTGAAATAATAACGGTAGACCCCAAAGAGCTTAAGGACATGTAATCGAGACCGAATTCTGAATCGAATAAGCCATGTCCGTCTGTCTGTGTGTCATATATTTTTAGGGCTTAAGTTTTGAGCTAGAGATCTGAAATTGAACATGGGCTCCTTGTCATCCGAAGCAGTAAAAGTATTACAAATTTTCAAATCCGCCCACAGACACGCCCACAATCGGTTTATATGTGTAACTACCACCAGTGCTCTCAAAACTTTAAGACGTCGTAAAAAATTAAAATTTGACTTTTGTCATCTACTAATAATGGTAAAAAATAAAAAAATAAATAAATCGATTGACCTCCTCTAGTGGGCGTGGCATCGAAATTAAGGGTATGTTTTCAAATACATTTAATTTTTTTGTTGCAAATTGAAAAAAGTTTACTTAATATATTATGTAGAAAACATATAGTTCCACATTAGTTTCATACAAAGCCTTGGGCCACGCCCACATTTGGAGGCAGAATTGAAGAAAGAATTATAGAAAAACGTAATTTCGACTGGCTTTAAGCCTTATTTAGGAAAGAATAAAGAATAAAAATTAGCAAGTAAGATAAACGAGACTTCATTCGAGATTTCGTTCATACAAAGTTTTCAGCCATGCCCCTTTTTAGGGGTCGATTTTACGAAAATATTGAATTTCAACCAGAAAATTGCATTTTTACGTACATTTAAGCGTAAATTGGAAATGCCAATATTGATAATGATAGCTTGTAATAAAGGGTGGTTGGACCACGCCCCTTTTCACAGCTTGCACTACTTATTAAATATGAAAAAATAACAATAACATCAGCATTTTACAATGTGGGATAGGATGGGGTATTCAACGGTCCGTTTCACGAACTGTAACTTCTGCGTACACACTGTAGCACTTACTCACTATTTTTTTTTTTCAAACCTTTGGCCAAAACAAAATTTAAAATTTAAGCATATTTCCTGGCTATTGGGCAACATTTTCGAAAAATTTTAAATTCATAACTGACTTAGAAAAAAATATTTTTTAATTTGTTTTGATATTTTCTTAATGATCTCATTGATTAATTTTGGGGCCGAGAATTTTTTGAAAATGATTAATTTTATGGCTACAACTTTGTACTTGACATTTTTCCTCTGAACATCAATCTTGTTAATTATAATTGAAAAATTAAAAGAAAACAATCTTTTAACAATTTATTGGCCATAAAATATTTTGCTCTTCTGAGATTTGGTTACTGCATATTTTTTTTCGCCGAACAAACGAAAATACAACCTGTTTAACGTTTTGCAAGGAAACAGATATATTTTCGACTATTTTTTTTGGACTAATAACAAACAATAAGTATTGAATACAGAAAAAAAGTGTTGACCTCCTTTTTTTGTTTATGCGAATTTTGAAATATTAATATTATTTAATATTACATAATATTAATATAATATTACTATTAAAAAAAAGTGTATTGAAATTGGCCGATTTATATAGCACGTGATCCTGGGATAAATTTTTAAATAATCTGGTTTACGTATGTACTTTTTGTTGAGGCAGATGCACCATTTCATAGGCTTTACCAGCTCTTATCTCTGATCACCTCTTCTATTTTCTGTAATTTTTTCACTAAGTATGTTATCATTTTGGGTGGTAGGTATTGGTGCTACGTTCCTGGACCTGCTGTAGATTCAATGTGCTAATTTTTTACCTGCTTTTTTCACTAAAAAGAAACTTCGAAAGAAAAATTAAACTTCCTCAAACTAACATCCTTAGAAATATCCAGAAGGTGGGCAAGGGAAGTGCTTGCATGTTTGGAAAGTGTCTTTTTTATATCTTTACTGTCTAAGTCTAAGTAGAGCGTGTCTTTAGGTCTTCCAGGTTCCGTGTCCCTTTGCGCGTCGGTTTGAAAAGTTCTTATTTTGACAGGTGTCAAAACGCCGACTATGGCTTTTAATAATCAGTTTAAAACGGCAGCTTGTTTCGAATCCATGCTCTTGATGCTTGGTGCCCTCCTTTTCCGTGTTTTCTAAATTTGGACAATGGGCTGGACTCTAGATTGCTTCCTAAGGCTCACTTGGAGCTTCCCTATTTGGCTTTATTGGGTTTCTCGGAAATACGAGGGAAAGGAGATACCTTGCGTTGTTTTGACCAATAGTCGCAAAATAATTAGTTTTCATACCTGTCGTAACCCGCACCACGGACTGTAATAGTCCAACCTGCATCATTTGCACCAGATCCAGGGCCATGTTATCTCAGCGTCGTAGAAGCCACATTCAAGATTAGATGACAATTTGATTGCATTAGAGAGTGACAGCAAACAAATAGAAATTAATGCGGCTGCGACACAAAATCGTTGCCGCTTCGTGTGATGTCTCCCATAAAAAACGCTTGAAAAGGCTCCTATTGTGTAACTGTTTCTTTTTAGCAAATAAAAACTTTTTTACCAATTGTAATTAACAACGTGCAGGTTCTGGTCCTGAAATGCGTCGAAGGGACGATTATCGATGGATGTTTGATTTATATCTCTGCTCAGATCAGAATCTTCAATTTCAGCGCTCTAATCCTCAGGCACACACGTCCAGATTTTAATAGGCACAATCTTATGTGGATATTTACATTTATGACATCGGAAGAAAAAAATTAAGATGGCTTTAAGCAATTTAGGGCTTCGAAATAAATCCAATTAGTATTCAGCCGTCTTGCTGTCGTCGTCGTTCAGAATAGCACATGATACTTTCTTCGGATTTTTAATACATTCCTACGTGATGTACGGATACAATTTCAATTTTTACTAAGTGCCTCACAAATTGTTTGGTCCTTTTTTTCTTATTTCTGCCTCAGCTGTGTTTAAATTTAATGTTAAGTGCCGATGGTGTATAGACGTGTATATTTTTGTCAGCCCTCATTGTATTGAGTTTCAGCTGTAATTGAAACTTTATTTACCTCTCGTAGGCCAAACAAAACCACTCTTCTTGGCCGCAGTGGGGCGATAAAAAGAAAACAATTTTACGTCCTTTCGATTTTGGTCGTTTCGAGACCAAAAAACGAGGTCAATGGTTTGTTCAATATATCCTTGTGCGACATTCAGCGGGACTCCCTTGAATTTATTCTCTCAAATCAATAATTTGCGAGGTTAACCTATAAGACTTGCACATGGATGTGATGAGAGCAGCCGAAACCATAAACCGAATTGGCCGGAAGGAATGTCCAATGCGTAACCATCTAATGACATAGCTGTCACCAGTTGTGAAATTTTTAAAGTAGCCAATAATGGACGAAAAAAAAAACATTTTTTTTTAGGTTCATCGTTTGTGGTGGGGAATTTTTTTTTATTACGATCAATATTTTGTTTTGCAATTTTTCTTCATTTTACTCGTGTGGAAATAATTCTTCAATCGATATATTATTTTTTTATATTTTTTAATAAACGGTATTCTTTTCCTTTCAAGTTGATTGCTAGGTCAATACCGTATTCTATACCCACATGTACCCTTTCACGTTGTGGTTTTTAATTTGAATCACGGTTCGGTTGTAGAGTCGAATCATTCGATCGTCAAATTGATTTTCCATTTAAATTGTGCACCAGGCTGCTCGGGTTGTTTTATGTTGGTCGAGCTACAATTAGATAAAGCTGACTGCTGGTGTTTTGTTTATTTATTTATCAAGGTCCAGTGAGTATCTCATATTTCTCACACATAGACACATTGGCCGCCGAAAGCTTGGCAAAATTAATCTGTTAACCCATGAGCCAAACTGGTGCGGTGTTTCCACTTTGTGTTGAATATTTTATGATTTGATTTTGTTTGCAAATTGCACAATTTAATTGTAACAAGTGAAGGAATAAGCTCCTCCGGACAGGATCCATTTGTAGAAAAATAATTAAAACATGCCGAGGTGGGTATAATTTTTGTAAGCAATGCACATGTACGGCAGTATAATTGGCTATTTTTCTTTGCAGCAAACACCACATTAATTGTCTTTGAGGCTCTTAATTTATTTCCAGAGAAAATTACTTCTTGTTAAGACAGGCGCTTCTTGGGTCATGCTTAATGAGAATACTTTTTTATTTAACTTTGAAAGTGTCTTAATTTCGTATAGAAAATTTCGTAAAGAAAATCTAGGTATGACTCGCATGTCTGTGTTGGTGCACAAAACACTAACGGAACAGGTCTGAACATAAAAGTCCAACAATACATGTTTGGAATTATTCGTAGGAGGCAGGGAGTTGATTGCTCTCAATTAAATTTTGGAGTTGTTTTAATCCACAGACAGACATATGCCCACACCAACCGGCAACCATATCGGAATAAAATCGCAGTCGATGTTAAGGATATGGGAAAACCATCTCGCCCATCTTAGTGGGCGGGTTACAATCTGCTTAGGGGAATTTTTGGAGACCCCTTTCCAATTGACCCCTGTCAAGGTTCGAATCGCATTTATTAGCTGAAAATCTCATTTTGGGAAAAGGGGTGTGGCATATGTAAAAAATTAAGTTTTTAGAATTTTTTTAATCCCCCAAAAGTGGGCGTGATGAAAATTTTTCCTATAGGTTGATCGTATAAAGAAATATGTTAACATATAATGCAAAATTTTCTTGATTGCGTTTGTTAAACTGTAAGTAAAATGAGACCACGCCCGAATGGGGTCGTTTTTCGATTTTTTTTTTTTGCAATGACAATCTCAATACACTTAAGCAAGAATATTTCATACCAAATTTGAGCTTCCTATAACAATTTTGATTTTTTATGCTAATAAGTAAAGTGGGCGGATTTCAAAAATATTCACACTTGTACTGCTTCGGGACCTAGAGAGAACAGATATCAAGTTTCAATTTCCTAACTCAAAATTTACGGCCTAAAAGCTACCGACACACGGACGGACGGACGGACGCACGGACATGGCTCATTCCTACAATATCGATCTTATGCCCCCAAGGTCTTGGGGGTCTACTACAATGATTATTTCTCTATGCTACAAACTATATAACTCCTATCTTACGGGAGGGGTTATAATGGAAGCTCAGGAGTGGAAACTCAACCATTGCTTGTTACAAACGAGGTATCTGTCTAATAAAGCTGCTGCGTAACTTAAAGCTCAGCAACGTTCGGCTGAGGTTGTTTTAAGATGTTTCGAGAGGAAAGTACCTGAGGGGTCGCGCTTGCGTAGATAGAGAGTGGAAAGAGAGGTGCATAATATCGAGCTGTACGGGCTGTGTAGCGGCACCGTGCTAGCCAGAGGCGGCGCAGTAGAAACTCAGGATGGAAAGAAAAGGATTTAAAAAAGAGAAAAAGGAGGATAGGTATCGTTGCGCTCTTGTTTTGAATAGCTGCGTAATGGGCAGAAAAGAGTGATTGTGCCCGGACATTCCACATTCGTGCTTTACACGGCTGATGATACAACCTCTGAACTTCACCGAACGTCCAAAAGTTCGAACTGATGCACATTTGATCTTAAACGAGTATTACGATTGGAAATTCTTGAGGGCGAATTGCAATTGCTATTTCGCCGGGACACTGCTGACAAAACAATGACAGGCAAGAGACATTGCGTCGCTGTTCAAGTGAGTCAATTGATTCGCGATATTGCTGTCACCAATTGGTTTAAACGCCCGCTTTTGAATCTTATCCAGCAGGTGCAGTGCAGGTTTTTGCAAGACATGGGAGTAAATTCCAGCTTAGGGCCAATGTATGCCTTATATAAAATAGCCAGATCAGAAGGAGTTAAATATTTCTTGCACCTTTTGAGAATTTATAGGCTTTTCGCAGAGTTCTTGGCAGTCTCAAATTTGAGGTCCTTCTAACTTCAGTTTTTATTCACACACATAAAGACGATGCAAGTGCCGTCCATACAAGTGCAATTCTTCTGTCATTGAAGCAAAACCGCAACACCCAGCCGTTTCCGATACAAGTGCCGTCCATGGAAAACGGCTGGGTGTTACGGTTTTGCTTCAATGACAGAAGAATTGAGCGCTAGAATCATTAAACTCCACTCTGTTTAGAGATCCCCAGGATACAATGCTGTAAAGGTCGGAGTTTGATGAGTTTGACATACGCTGCCGTTTCAGTTCTACGCCCGAAGAGCAGGGGCGATAAACCGAGAACGAATATGAAAATCTAAGGGTACTGTCATCGGCAAAGGAGTGAATTGGATAAGTAGTATTCGACAAGGGATCGTTTATAAAAACGAGGAAGAGATTCGGAGACAAAGCAGAGCCCTGGGGAACCCCAGTGTTTATTTTACGAACTGGAGACTTTAAGCCATCCACAAAAACTTGAAATGAACGGTTCGGACCGTAATTAATTACTAATCCATTTAATAAGAGATTCGTCGATACCAAATGCACGTATTTTCGACAAGAGAGCTTGGTGCCAAAATCTGTCAAATACTTCTGAAATTTCCAGCGCAAAAATCTTGCTATCACCATGAAGATTCAAGGAATAGTTCCAGTTTTCAGTGACGTTTTTCAGTAGTGCATTCTACGTGCTCAAGTACAGGCGCAGACATTACGCAATCTGAAAGCGTGGAGCTGGCAGCAAAATGTGCTGCGAGAAGATTGGCTTTGTCTACTGCACTGACAGCTGGAATGTCATTGCAGACGAGTGTTGGGATGGAGGATGAGGCACACATTTTTACCAAAATGTGTGCCTTATCTCACCAAATTGTGAGATAAATCTGAATCTCGAAATATAGATCAGGTACTTTAAAATGTGAGTTTTATTTCAAACATCGTCTTAATCGGCGTTAGATCTTATCTAAGGGTCCAGGGTCTTATCGCCCAAAGCCATAATGCCCAAAAAGCGACATACCGTCCAAATCTCAAACTCTAGAGAGTCACAAAGCCCAAAAGAAATCTCCTATTTCCCAAATTAACGTATTTTTCACAACAACAAGACATTTTTTTGGGCGTAATAACATTTTTAAATTTGGGCGTTATAGTTTTGGGCGAAAGCGTGAGGTATTAACGCCCAAATTTCGAAATGTCATAAAGCCCAACAAAATTTTGAGAAGAAAACTAATCAAACTCAAAATCCCGGAATTTAGAAAGTGTTTGAAAAAATACTCCGGGGGTCTCTTCGACTCATTTACAGGCCGGCCTTCGGCCTCACATGCAGGTGCTCAAGGCGGCGCTACGCGGCGTATGTCCGATTTTGCACTATTTTTAAGTTAATTTCTAAACACGTAATCCCCGTAATCAATGAGTGTTTGGGTGGTTCTTAAAAATAAAGACTTCGGGTGTCTCATCGACTCATACACCGGCCGGGCTTCGGCTTCACATGCAGGTTCTCAGGCCTCGTTTCCAATTTTAAATTTTTTGCAGACCACGCGATTTTTTTTTCTTTTCCAAAATGTTTTTGGTATTAAGACATTGTAAATTTGGTCATTGATTTTTTAGGCGATGAGACACAATGCTTTTGTCCTTATCGCCCAAATTTAAGAATGTCACAATGCCAAAAAAAGCGATATATCGCCCCAGCGCCCATAGTCTCGAAATGTAAAGCGCCACAAAGCCCAAATGAAATTTAAAATTTTTCAACAACAATAAATTGTTAAGAAATCGTTTGGGCGTTATGGTTTTGGGCGATTAAACCGTAAGCCGTTTTCATCTGTCAGAAAACTTTAAATTTAATTTTTTTCTATGCTAAAGTGATTTAAAAAAATATCAAGGGAAAAGGACGTATTAAGCCGCGTTGTCACAAGCAACGTAAAACACGAACAGAAACAATTTCATACATTAGCAACTGAAACCTAATTTCGCTGAATGCTTTTTGCGTTGCTAATGTATGAAATTCATTGGCTTAAGTCTTCTTCAACGCTAGGGAAATACTCCTGCATTAACGAAATCGCATTAAATTAAAAAAAAGTATTAAATTATTTTTTCAAATACCTGAACAAAATACATTTATTTTTCCCCTGAGTACTTTTTTGGGACGTTTTTTTTATGGTTTCTAAGTTTAAATATTCATATTCGAAACGCATTCATGCTAAGACGTCAGTCACATTCCGTTGGCTTAATCAATTTAAACTTTGTATTAACACTGAAACTTTACTAAAAAAAAATGTGTAGGTACCTATATGAATGAGTCTTATGAAAAATACTAAATTGTTATAATTTAAGAAAACCACTTTTTAAACGGGCAAAGGTACCAAAACGGAGCCACCAGACTTAAAACAAATTAATTCAATCCATTTGTTTTCAGACGGTGTTCCAATATTGTAACTCATTCAGAATTACCTCGATATCCTTTTGATTTATTGGGTACAAAAAAGATTTATCTTTGCACCTGTGGAATCGCTTCAAAAATCTCATTCTCTTTATCTGGTCATTAATTTTTTCCACAAGTAGTTAAATACTGCCCAGGGCTAAATATCTAATTAAGTCATGCGTGCTACACCAAAAAACAAAATTACCTCATCGTCGTAATTGTCCTGTTCGGGCATTTCTTACAGCAAAAAAATGTTTTCCGTACTCGAAAGCCCTCACTTTTTCGAAAAAAAGGAAAGCTCTAAATAAAACGGTAAATCCACTTAACGCCCAACTTTAGCTTCGTTCGTTGGTCCTGCTGGGTGTATCCTTCTCGATATGCGGCGGAGTTCTGTCTGGGTGCGCACAAACAGTTTCCCTCGTTTCTTAGTGCTGTCCAACACCTGTGGACCACAGTGGCATCCAACTACCATCCAGCCAGGACACGAAAACAGCTCTCATAATGTGCAAAGACGAAGCTGATTTGTTGCTTTTTTTTCTCCTTTACTTCGGTGTCCTTTTTGTTCTTGCCACTTCTGGTTGTGTAGGTACGTACTCGTTTAATTTTTAGATTTACGATATACAAAACTTTCCTCTCGGCTTTACACAAAAATCAAAAAGTCAAGAAAATATCCTTCGTGCGAGAGTGCTGCGTTGGACAGCCAGGCAGGATGATTTTTGCTACAAAGCTCAATTTGCTTGGGTATCCTGAAAGTGCATTAAAAATGTTTAACATGAGTAAAATAGTTGAATAAAATTTGCTATCCTTGTGCGAACATCAAGGGGGGCGATCTGTGTTAGTGTGTTTGTGAGTGAATTATGTTAGGTCGGAGTCTGGCTCCCATAGTCTACATGCAGTTCAGTGTTTTGTGTGCGCTTTGGAAGGACTTGTAGTGGCAGAGAGTGGGTCAGATTTCCAGTGACTGTTTGCGTTTTAATGTGTTGAAGCTTTTAGGGCGAGCTAATGGCATGCACGTGAAGACCAAACGGTAGGTACCCACACTGCTCTCGGCTTTCATCATCTTAAGTGACAAAATAAACAACCAAAAAGTGCAGAGTGCAAGGATAATGTTTGCTTTAGTGTTAGTTTAATATTTAGCTCATTTCAGTGATGTGTTTACTTTTGCTATTCCGTAGTCACAGTCGGCGAGTTGTGTGTCCTGGTGGAGTGTATTTAGTATTCTCTCTGTGTCCTGTATTCGATTATGGGGTAGGTACGAGAACAACACATGACTAATCAGACAATTAGTATTCATTGGCGCATTTATTGCTGGATATAATGTACATTATGTCCTTGTAAGAAAATTTAGTCAAATTTTGCTTACTCCCACTCGTAACCCGTAACCGAATTTGTTTCTTTATGTCCTGAGAATGTTATTCACGGACGCTGTATACAAATGTGACGTTCGTTACACTCAGACGATAGTTTTGTCGCGATTATTTCATTGATTTTCCTTGTTGCCACACTCAGATGTGTGTGTGTCTCGTTGTAGGTATATGGTTATTGGGTGTACTGATTTCTTATGCTCATAGTACCGTAAAGGATAATGGGAAAACAAGGCCATTTTTATCTTACAACAATGAGGATTTATGAATATGGGCTATTTTTTGGAGCAGAAAATTTTGCCTCAGTGGAACGTAGTTTTATTCAAAAATTCTTAGTTGAAGGAGGAGAGGGTTTCGCCCACGAAGGATGTTAAAGTGCCGGGATTTAGGTTTCATTTGGAAAAGATTTTAGGGTTGGTTATGGTTTTTGTTTATGTATTATTGTTTTTGTTACTCAACAGCACCGTGATTAAGTATGATGATAAATTTTCATTACAGTTGTTATCTTTGTAAATATTGATCTTAAGGGGATGCTTTATTAAAGCATTTTTTGCAACTACGATTCAATAAAACTTTTTATACAAACAGAACTTCATATCCACATTTTCTTTTGCCCGAAAATTTACCCTACAATTGTTTCGCAATGCAGCAAGGAAATTGATATACCTACCTACCTACGGCGAGGATTTGAACCAAATTTTTGCAATTCTTCACACTTACAAGACCAGCGCGCACACTTTTCGGAGGGTGTACCTACCTAGGGTACAATTGAGTTCTTATTACACTCTGTGTCTGAACGATAATTTTTCTGTAAACGTATTCTGCATTTTGACGAATTCAATTTAACAAATGGTGCAGTCGGTATCGGATTCAATATACCGACTACTCCATTTGGAGTCTCTGTTTGTTTTTCTGAATTTTTGAATATTTACTATATAACGCACAGCGTTACGACACACTATGCCACGCGTGTTCACATTCAAAAATTTACTCAAAAACGAGTGAATTGTACTTCCCGAAATCGATCGCAACATTTAACTTCCTGTTAAGCCACGGAAAACTAATGATGCTAATGAGCGTGGCTAGTCTAATGATGCTCAAACTGAAAGAACCTCCTAGTAGGCTTACGACATGAACAGTAGTAGAGCTAGAGGATGTACTAACGGGCAAAATTTCGAAGGAAAAGGCAGATTAAGACTTCAGCTGTTGCTAGATATCTCGGAAAAAAACAAAAGATCTTTTCCAAATCTACCACATTCAATTTCTGGCAGTGTTCAGCTGAAAAACTGGAGGTCTGTTTAACTGGGCTGGATATCTTACCTTAAGTGACCCTTTTGAGGATGTAGTTGGAAAAGGGTCTGTTTTTCCAATGCAATAAAAGCTCACGCACCAACTTGGCATTCTCTAGACCTTCGATCAATGAAAGGCGGAAATCGCCGTTAGGAATACGCCTCCTAAACGTCCACACATCCCGATGGACGACCCGACGACGATTAGGACTAATTTCTTCTCTCGACGATACTCAAAGCTCTTGCTATTCGACGAGAAATAGCTATGGACTTCTTACAGCACCTAAAGTAGTCTGGCGAAGAGGTTTTTTTCTTAAGCAGATCACAAAAAAAATGGAAAATAAGCCTCGTCTGGTGTCGCTACGTTGGCTAGAAATAACGCCAAGGAGTTTTTTATTCCGCTGCACAAGACCGGAACATAAGAACTGCATCCAAAAATCGTACTAAACCGCAAAGCTCTTTTCCAGGCTTGTACCCTTACAGCCTACAGGGGGTTGAAAAATTGTATGTTCGCCAGCATATATTTTGGCTAGGAAGCGATCATTGTAAATCATACCAAAGGTCGTATGATCCAACCTAGCGAAAGGTGTTCTTGAAGGACTATTCAGTGATCTAGGTTTCTTATAGGTTGAACTAACGGCTTCAGGCTTGGTTGATGGCCAGCTTGAAACGTGTTGACTTCTCCATCTTGTGCTCTTTATTAACATTTCTTAACCAAACTGAATTTTCTTAATAAAAGGGAGATTATTCTTCCCAGCAGGCGACATGGTGACGAACTCAAAAAATTTAGGCAGGTTCTAGTAAACTCTCATTCTTATTTGCAGGAGCTGTGTCTGAAAGGTCTAATAATTCTTGTATCCGTAGTTCAGTCTTCCTCTTTTTTAGAGCACACCACTGGGATTTAGCTTCTTCAAATCCTCGTTATCTGCCGCCGGACTTTATGCTTGCAGGTTTCCTTCTGGCAGGACGGATTACTATGCCAGCTTTCGAAGCATGTCGCCCCAGAATCCGAATTGGTGTAAGCAAGGAAGATTTTTTTTTTCATGGGTAGGAAAAACCTTCATAGGCACTATGAGGACCCGCGGCGCGTTCCGAAAGTAGTGTTAGATTTTATCTGACTAAAAAGCCCCCCATTTTCCGTCAGACTAAAACTTAGTTTCCTTTACAAGTCATAAGGAAGATTAAAGCATTAATATATGGGCTCAGCGCGTAGAGTTGCTTGTCCACCTTGTTAGTGAGCAAGTCAGTTATGGTGTAGTGATTGTCATCGCAGTAACCTTTGTCTAGCCCGTAAGGTTGAGGACTTGACATCTTGAGGTTGAGGTTGGATCTTCATATATTGGTCCTACAAGTAAACGGGCGTCAACAAGTTCTTTCTTATATGCCGAAGCTCTGACCATTGGAGGGTCTGTATTTGTACTTGGTTTATTGTAGCTTTCCATCCCCTGCGATCCTGGGCACGCAGTTTCCAAGTGTGCACACCAAGTGCTTTGGCATCCGCGGTGGCTTGGTATCTGAAACGGAGGTTCAGTCTAAAGTAAAAAAGTCTGGGATGGCTAAATCCGGTAATCTTTTTGTCCATCCCGAATCGCCTAAGTGAGAGACTTCGCTTCCAGGAAACGCTTTCTTCACATTACTCACTGAGGCTCGTGCTGTGGGTACGGTTGTAACCACATTTACCAAACTTCTTTAGTTCACATCGGGCAGTAAGAGGCCGCTCATCAGGGCCGTATTGTTTTTGCCAGTAACATTGACCGTTTTGCCGACAATGTCTAAAAAAACTACGGCCCTGTTAATCCACCCTCATAAACTCAGCACCACACTGAAAGGATTTGATGGCTCTTCATTTCTTAATCTATGAGCCTCGTCGCTCATGATTATTTTTGACACTGTATCGCTCTCTTCGTTGGTTGGTGAGATTAAGAATGGCTTGAAAGTTTAACATGCGACCTACGGTCAGCGGACATTAACTGAATCACTTTTTCACATTTTACGAAAACATGTGTAAATATTTTACTAAAATTCGCTGCAGAATCCGTCTGTGTCAGTGATTATTCGTTCTCCAGCGATATTGAAGCCACCGACGCGATATTCCCGGCCAAAAAACAATTCTGGTAGCGGTCACGCCCTTCGAGTTGTTCGATTCAGGTAAGCCCCGGAATGTTTGCCCAATTGGCGCGATTTTGATACAATTAGGAATCTTAATTTACGCTGCACTTTTGGTGAAAAAAGCGACACAATTATTCCACGTTTTCGCGAAGATAGATGCCTTATCGCATACATGACACTTTTAGTCACGCAACAGTTTGATTGCCCTTTACAGTCCTATGGACTGGTATAGGAATGTGCGCACATAAGCAACCGACATGAAAATAGTTTGAGCCAACTTTTAATTTTTTGTTTTATTACCAATTTTTTAGTTGCTCGTTGTAAGAAAAAACTTTTTTAGCGCAGGCAGATCTATGTTTGAGCGCAAACGTGGAACACTTTAATTTCTTCAAATTTGCCGAAATTTTTTAGAGCAAAGGGATTAACTGTTTCATCTGTTTTTGTGTGTAGTTTTCTTGTGAAAACTAAAAAAGTTGCTCATGCAAGCGCTGCTTTCGTGGATCGTGACTAAACTATTGATGCTTCAAAATGTTTCTAGAGTGCGATTAGCCTAGCGCTTCAATGCTTGTTAGTTTGCATACGGCACCCATCCAGTTGAGTTAACAAATGTCAAATATGAGTGTCGTACGAGGCCTTTTGAAAATATCATAACATCTTCCGATGACTTAACTTTGGGCCACGTTGCATAAGAAGAGAGCGCAACACCCGGAGGATAGGATGCCCACTAGCTCAGTTTATCAAAACCTACGTCGGAGAATATAATCTTGTTTAGCAGTGGTGCAGTATGGTGCAGTGGTAAGTATGTTGGACTACTGTGCACGAGGTCCTGGGTTTGCATACCGACCGGGGCAATAAGGGATTTTTCATGGTCCCACCTCTACGAGGGTCTGGAGTATCATTCGTCATGAGAAACCTCTTAGGTTGTTTGATTTTAACAAAGAACTGTAGTTCTTGAAGAGGTCCCGAGCTTGAATCACGACTGGGAAAATAAAAGGTTTTTCACGGTCCCACCTCAGTGAAGTTTTTAGACAAAATCTCCGAGAGTATAACTTGCCATGAGAAACAAATAGTATGTTTTTTTGTCAGGTGTGACAGCAATCTGCATTCTCCGACAAGCTTGCGGCTGTCCTTTGAGGACAAGGCTGAAATATGAACAAAAGAGGACGCACTGCAAGCCGAAATTGATTCTGAGCAAAGGCTGACAGGCTCAAAATTACTTGGAACGACGCGTGTTACAAGCAATGATCACCACAACAAGTGTGTTAAAATTAAATAGGGGCTGTCGTAGTATCAGTCTTTTATAAATAATTCGCTTGGTTCTACAGCTTACACAAAACAGCTCTGTGGAAGACGTCCAGTTTTCCGCAAGAAAAGTACTTCATTTCGAAGATTTAGCAATAGTTAAATTGGTTTTGAATGATTGGAACCTGGTAATATATTTTGAGTCTGAATGAAGTACTTCCAAATTGGAAACGTAATTCGATCTTTGCGACAACTCTGCAACTTAGTAGGTTCACACAATACCGTACCTGTTTATCTAAAAACATTCAATTTACCCATTAAAAGATGAAATACATAGGAGGAATAAGATTATCTTTTCATTCTTCCAGGCGAGTGTTTTATTAGCTATCTCCTTACCAGTGGTCAGGTGGTTCTTGTTAGTCATCTAATACAATATTAGTATATGGGCACAAGAATCGCTGTTGCAGCAACACTGACCAAGATACATGAACCTTGCTACGAGGAGGTTCGTTAAAATTTCAACCAAGAAAAAATCCTCTATTCCGTAGAGGCTATACGGGAACTATCTTCCCTGTAGAGTGGGCCAGAAAGACCACAGCGAATGACGTTGCTACCAAGGCATCACCTTACACAGCGCAGCCTGCGAAGGACGCGGCTGGTAAAGAAGGCAAGTCTGGAAGGCCGAGGAACGATGTCGCTACTATTATACGCCCAGCAGAAGGCCTTCTGCCAAGGGGTAACAGAGCCCAAGCGAGTTGCTTCAGGTCGAAATGAAAGGAGAAATGGACCTTTACTACATTCAGGAGTCCCAGCAAACCAACTTACAAGCCAGTGTAACTTGGTGATGAGGATAGCTCTACTCTACAGCTTGCCGTAATGGGCTTCAAGTAACTACAGCGTAGATCGTGGCAGGAAGATATCTCAGACCCTCAGTTTAGCCTTCATATAAAGCGCGCATTCTTAAAAAAAAAAACAGTTTCTAGCGCCCCGCCTTCGGGCTAAGAAGGCAACAGAACTTGTCGAAGGTAGATGAAAACACTATAACCTGTTTCGGGTGGAAAATTCTTCAGACGATTTTTGATCCCGTCTGTAAAAGGCTAGCTGTTGACAAAGCTGGCTGAAGAAGCTTGGTGGATGAGGCCCAGGTCCACCCCGGACTGTAGCACAACTTTAAATTTAGTTGTGTTTAAAATTAGTAGGTAAGCGGATGAGATGGTACAAGGTATTATCCTCTTTGATTGCAAGGGCCGGCCGACAATGACTGCGAAATCAGATGGGGACGGACCAGAGTTATAGGGTGGTGCGGAGAACCTCCCAACGACCAAGTCGTAAGCAGGGCAAAGGGAAGATAAGCTATTCCAGGGATTTGACTTACCAAAGACGACATCCTCCGCACACAAGCACACAACTCCCATACTCCGATGCGAAATTGGAAAATTGACAGCAAAGAAGAGGCAAGACATGGTGCCAAAGGCTATATTGTTGCCTTCGACGATATCGTTTGGACCCTTAAGGCTATGGCGTTGTCCTTTGCAGCTATCGAGGTTACCTTCAAGCTGCATAGGCCGTTGGTGCCCAGGCAACTGACACTGTGACGGAGGCAGAGATAAAAAGAAACCATGAAGTTATTCAAAAGGAACCTCCATCAAGGTAAGGTTTCACAACTAACATGACCCTATTCTTCGAGAGCCCAATTCAGAAACCCTGAAGGAACCCGCTAGATTTATAAATTTTATGGTTGGTGTTAATTTTTCCAAAGGTCTTTGGTTATTATTAGGCAGCTCAATAGTAATTATAACACATAAAATAAGAACAGCATTAAGGAACATTTTGAAATGCCTTTTTTATCTCAAAAGCTGCTTACAATGTTTTTAACACGTTTAAGCTTTTTATGAAATTTCTCAATTTAGAAAAGGATGGCCATTCCGACAGCCGTTTAAAAGTTGTTAACGGCAAAAAAGTCATACCTAAATCACTTACTAAAAACAAAAAGTCAAACAAAATGTAAGCAACGTGAAAACGGCTCCGTGCTTCACAGTTTATGACAAGTGTTTATTTTCACTTTATTAAGCAGCGCGGCTGTGTTCCTTGTTTTTAAAGTTCACGTTCCTCTGTCCATTAAATTTGTTTTAAAATAATCAACATTGCTTTCTACGTGAATACGGCTACTTGAACGGTTTTTGCAGTCTCTATGCAGAGACTGACCAAGACTCCGTAGTACCTACTTTCAGGTCTATAAAAATGATGAAACGTCCATAGCTGCTTATTTTCTTTTCCGAAAACTTTTTTTTTTTAAAGCACTTAGTCAATTTCCTTTTTTTATCTCCTTATTTTTTGTTATAAACATGAACTGCCCTCAAATTTGTGGGTTCTGTTCTGACACACACACACACATACACGTTTTGCGTACTTTGGACCGTCTTTTCAAATCGCCTGAAATCATCTTTTCACATCATTGATTTTTAAGGTATGAGGCTATCAATACCTTTTCATAGACGGTTTTTTTTTTTTGCATCGGGGGTTTTAAAAATAAGTCGAATTCTTTGACGTGAAAGTTAATACTTTTAAGGGCTATCGATTCCGGGAAAGTCCTTAAACAATGTTGTTGTTTGCGGTTTTGGGGAATGCACTGCAGTAGAATGATGGAACACTTTTCCAGAAATTCGATTTCCTAAATGCTTAGTCAGATAGAAGTCTACTTTAAAGAGAGACCCATTTTTTAACACGATTCAAGATATCGAATCTGGTTTGTGAAAAATGATAGCGCTAACAAATGAAAGTCCCGAAACATGCTTCAAAATCAATTTCAATGTGGAAAAGGTTTAAGTAAAAGAAAATCTGCTGATTGCATCGACGGATGTAGACCTTCACACGCAAATATTGAATGAAAAAATTTTCTATTTTCCAATTTGTGTAGTTCTGCACTGTTTTAAGTTCATCAGCTGTTTTCCTTTACCACTTTCTGTGGCATATGGTTACCTATGAACGAGGACTCCACCCGTTCATGACTAGAAAACTCGGACTCCCGCACAAACGAAGGATAACGTGTATTCGCCACTTAGAAGCCCCGCAACAGGCGCATAGACTATACTCCCGTGCCCAGCTGTAAGTTATTCCTTAGTCCAATTGAATCAGAATGAAAGGACGTACGTATACGTACGTGTGTGTCCGTACTTGGACTCTGCAGGAGCAACAAAGTCGATAGAGTGGTTAAATCGAAAACTGTTTTTTTTTTTTCTCATTGTCTGGTTTCTGGGGATGTTTCCAAGTCGAGGTCGATGGGGCTTGGTGTATGGTTTTAAGAGTAAAGTGAGTTAATTAAGTTTTCGGTGAGTCGGTGAGTCGAAAAGGATCAATTAAGTGTTGTTGTGAATTCAGCTTTAAGTACACTTTAGGGAATTAGCTTTTGTAGGCCAAAGAAATGGAGTTGTTCACGATTGCATGGCAAATAATTTCTTCCCCCTGAACGCGAAGAGAATGAATAAATTAAAAGAGTTTTTGTAAGTGGAAACGTTGTTCAACCCCGAAAAGTAGTTTTACAAGAAGCTTCAAGAAGATGCTCGTCAGTTTTGTGTTTGCTTGTATAAAGCTTCTTAAGTTGAGTACAAGTTTGTGTGGCTTGAGTAAGCAATAAATTTGGCAAGATAAAAATAGAATATCGAGCCCTTTATTCTGGATGTGGGCAACTAGGTTGTTTTTTTTTTCAACGAGAAATATCGAATAGAGTCTCTGCCTCGTTTGTGCTATCTAGGATATGGTCCTCCAGGTGGGGGCTCGTACCGTCGAGGTGACTTCCCGGCCACGCAAAGAAAACTGCGAACCAGAAACAAGGCTCGGATTCGGACGGAAACGAAACTAGAACGACGAGCTTCAGATCTGCACACAGAATGTTAGGTCCCTTAACAGACCACGTGCAGCCGAGCAACTACCGAAGGCCCTAAACGATTGCAAGGCAAACATTACTGCCATCCAAGAAATGCGGTTGGACGGACCGGGCAAAAGAAGGAAAAACTGCTACTTTTACTTCGGCGACTGCTGCCGACAGCTTCTGCACAAATCGTATAGCAATGCTCTAGCCAGGACACACTAAAATTGTCTTAGACGATTTTTTTGCCAAGCTAAAAAGAGGGGCCATCTTTGGGCGTACGGTCGGAAAGCGCAGCCTGCACCATTCGACCTCCGGTAACGGATATAGGCTGATCGACTCTATCCCGCATCTCAATATCCAGTAAGGGACATGGAGATCTCTCGATCAATCAACCGTCAACCAGATTGACCACATTGCGATTGACGCAAGGCATTCTTCCAATATCATGGGTGTCCGAACTTTCCGAGGGGCCAACATGGACTGGGATCACTACCTCGTTGTCGCCAAGGCACTGATCAGGCTATAAAGAGATAGCCCACTCGGCCCAAGAATTCTCTTTTCGCCCCCATGCTTCCACTGACTCCATATGTGTTCTGTGCTTTGCCTGGCACACTACTACACCCTCAGCTGGTGAGTGTTTCACACCGACAGGAAATCAAAGGCAAGTCCCATGGCAGATTCCACTACGTTCCGTTTCGTTCCCTGTAGGTGTTTTTGCAGGCTCAAGCGTGCAGGGGGTTGCAGAGTTGGCTATCGCTTTATAGTCTGATCAGTGGCCAAGGTACAGCTGCGGGTATCCCGGCCAACGCCAAGAAGTCTAAATACTGTGGGGAAATTTGACATCGGCAGACTTTAATCGCTAGAGATAGGCAGGTCCTTTTCCAACCAAGTCTCTAAAAACATTCACGATATCCTATGCAGCCAGAATCAAGTGTGGAGAGCCAGTGGCAGCATTGCAAAAATGCCATCAGATATTTCGCCTCTGAAATGCTGGGCTTCACACGGCCACCATAACGAAACCCCAGGTTTGACAATGAGTGCTGGCAAGCACATGCAGCTAGACAGGAAGCATATAAAGCGACACTGCACAGAAGGACTAGAGCTGCTCGCGAGCTCTACGAGCAGAGGAGGGGAGAGCAACACCGACTTCTCCGAAGGAGAGTCTTTGCAAAAAGCACGACAAGCGCGCGGTTGAACAGATAAACAGACGTTACAACGGGAATGAGGTTCCAAAGTTTTACCAAAGGAGAAAGAGTTCCTGCCAAGGGTATAAATTTCGAAGCAACATCAAGGGAATATCGTAGTGGTTAAGATCTCACCGACCGAACCCCTTTGATGTCAAAAAAGGAAAGGATTAGGCAAGGCAAAGCGCTGTCATATCTTGAGTCATACTTAAGAGAAATGTGCAGAACTCCCGCGCCAACACCAGAGGTAAAATCTTTAAAAAAAAAAACTACTTGGTCAACACCTGACCTGACCTTTCTTAAGAATCATGCGTGCTGTGTGTGTCACAGGTGTTTTTACACAAATGAAAGGGACCCACAATTTTTTGCCGATTCCGAACGGCGAATTGAGAGGCCTTTCATGACACATGATGCTCTTGGAGGGTTTGTCAGACCCTCTCGTGGAGGTGGGACACCCATAAAAATTTTTTTGGCCCGGTCGGGATTCGAACCCGATACCTCGTGCACAGTGGTCCTACACACTAGCCACTGCACGGCGCCCACTCACCACTCACAACAATCTTTCAAAAGTCCGTTCAACAACTCGTATTCGCAGACCACAGTGACACAAGAGTACGAAGAGTTCACTTAGAAGAACAAAGCTTGATGTCAGTGAAGCCTTCGTGATTTTTGGGACGGAAGCAGCGAATAAGCGTTAAGCAGTCAACGAGGGCAAAGCCAAGATGCTTCATCAATAAGAGACACCTAACACCAACGTCTTGGACAAAACATCACCATCGACGGCTGTAACTTTGAGGTAGTTAGGGACTTCGTCTACCTGGTTTCCGCTATTAATTCAGACACTGACACCAGCGCTCTAACCAAATAACAGCGATAACTCTTGCCAATCGCTGTTTCTTTGGGCTAAGAAGGCAATTAAGGGTAGCAAAGCCTTCTCTTTTAAGTGGCAATTTATAAGACCCTTATCATCCCAGTCCCGCTTTATGATGCAGAAGTGTGGATCTCGTCAAATGCGGATGAAAACGCTTAAGGCTGCTTCAAGTGGAAAATCCTTCGGGCGATTTATGGTCTCGTCTACATAGATGGAGAGTGGAGGAGGGGATATAACATCGAACTGTACGGATTGTTTAGCGATATCGCCATAGCCAGAAGAGTTAAAATCCAATGACGGCGATGGCTGGTTCATCTAGAGTGTATGTACACCAACACCCCGGCCCGGAAAATCTTCGAATACACCCCGCGGCGCAGAAGAGAAGCACTGAGGCAAAAGTAGAGACGGTTTGCTGGAGATAGAGCTCTCTGCCGAAGCTTGTTGGCGGAGGCTCAGGGCCACCCCGGACTTTAGCACCACTCTAACCTTCAGATGGCAAAAGACACAAGGACCATAAACAGAAAACAACAAAAAAATGTGGGCTGGGCTTTGCCAAGAACAACAGGTAGTATTGGGATTGGGAACTAGCCAAGAGCCATCACCGCGGTGTGGTGCATTGTGGAAGACCTACACAATAGGGCATATTTTTCGGTTCGCTTAGATTAGCTTAGATGTTAAGATAGTTTAAGGATCAGCGCTGGAATTCTCGGGATATCTAGGTTAGTTAGTATAATAATTTCGCATATCCCTGTTCAGGGAGACGTTTAAATATCGGGTGTATCCTTCTGTCTTCTCTTTTTTCTTGATTCTTCTTACCCTATTCTTGTTACAAACCCACACGGTAGGTTTGTTCCTGATTAAAGCTTTGCTACTTTCTTGTTAGCTGATTGGGTCGTGCAGCGTGGAGGAGAAAAACCATATTTCCACCGATGAGACTAGCCGAGCTTATGGAGCGTGCCGCCGCCCTTCAAACTGCCACCAAGCCGCTTAACGTTCTTAAAAGGACGTTCTTTACAGTAGGACGTACCAATTGGCTGCTCTTAAGGTTCTATACATTTAGGAGAACTTGGTTAGGTTCATTCATCAATCGGCTATTGATCTTTTGACGAGTATGCGTCATCAGACGATGAAGGTTAAATATCAGGAATACAAAATTAGAAATTTTACTCGCACTGAACTGTCAGTTTCACATACAGAACACATCTGATTGTGTAACATCCTTTGAAGAGTGGTCGAATCCTTGCTCTTTGGCATCCCGTCGCCGTCCGATTTTCTTCAACCTTTTCTCCGGTTCAATGGAAGTAAAACCAATTAAGCCGCCCGATCCGATGTGAGTACATAATTAATGCTTCACGTGACATTTCGAAATGTCGAAACACTGGAAAGCTCTCCGTGTATGCACGAGAAGAGTTTGATTTCATTTTAATTAATGTGACATACACCTTTTGTTTATCCCTTGAATGTCAGGACAGGATGCAAATAAATGTTGCGAAAGTGGATTTATCCCTCGATATATTCGGCCTCAAAACACAATAATTCCCTTTCATATATGGACAAACTTTTGCCCGCATTGTGTACTTTGTCAAGTTATTCCAATTTATTCGACCACCCGTCCTGTTTGAAGCCATAAAAACGTCAAAACTGACACACAAGTCTCCCGTCGTGATGACTTAGTATCTACACATTCCATTCATCATTCAGTCGCAGGCTAAGGAAAGTGCCAAAAATACATCATTAACGTGTCGTCTAAAAATAAATCATGTTTCGGGGGGTTTTCAGCCAGCGTGCACTTCCTCTTCGGCTAAAAGAAAACTTTTAAAAGCAATCAGCTCCTCCAAGACTCCGACGCGTATATGGAAATTCAAATAAACAATCGACTTCTAATGGATATGGGAAATCGGAATCGTTTAATCGAAATTTGCGATCGCCATCAACGCGTTATCGCCGCGATCAATTTTAATTATCACTAAATACGCGAGCGCACCTAAGTCGAAAAGTCATAAACTATTTGATGCGAGAAGAAAAACAAAGCTTTATGGGGAGGCTATAAAGTTGCACGCATCACCGCCGGGTCGGGTTGGTGTTTGGTGCCAAAAATATATCGCAAACCCACTCCAGGGAGAGCCTGCATTTCGTCAAAAACAATATGATAATTGGCACGGTCCAAGTCAGAGTGCGACCTGCTCTACAGTCCGGGTGGAAAGTAAACAACCCCACGTGGAAATTTATTGGCATCCCGCTGATCGAGATTTAGTGGATCTTTGCAGAAAGCATATTTTCGGGGTATACACAAAGGCGTCATAGCGCGTTTGGGGGGTGAAATTTATGAAAATTTATAGCAAGGCTGTGTCTGTTTTAAATTTCAAAAAAAATTCCAACTTAATCGATCTTTTCGCCGATTTATGCCTTTTTTCATTCGCTCCAAGATGGGGGGCCCAAAGCCCAATAGATTGAATTTTAATTAACCAAGTTCACCATATTGTAAACAAAAACAAAATGAAAGTGAATAATGTTGAATGTTTATAATAATTCACATGTGCACAGGGTGTGTGTGTGCGTGGCTTTTGGCGAATCGTTCTATTAAATCCCGTCGCGGAGCTGATAAATCAGTTTACTTTGCATTTTCGGGTGACTTTTTTTCTTGGCGGATGTGTACCACGATACCAAAAATGTGAGAAATAAATTTTCTCAATTGTTTGGAAAATTCCCAATCGATAAAGAAATAGCAGCCCAACAGCCGCCGGCGGCGGCGGGTATCCGAGTTTGGGTGAAAAGTTCAGATGCGGAATTTGCAAAAGTTGATGCAGCATTTTCCTGCGGGTGCTAAGTTTTATCTTTCTTTTGCGGCACCCCCTTGAGAGGGGATTCAATTAGGGATTATTTGATATGTCATGGTATGAAGATTTTCCGTTTTTACATAAACATACAGTCGCAAGCATATTATGGCACTTTGTCGATATGCGATTTGTGTATAGATTTGGCACCGATTTCAAAAGGCTCTGCCGGGGGCGATAGGGTATACAACAAAAATGTTTTAATCGAAAGATCAACAGCGACTGAGACTTGTTGACGTTTGGTGAGACGAGACAAAGTTCGGAACGTGTTGAATACATTTGCGCCCGTTGTGTGAAAATGGTTTATTTGTCAACCATTGTGGAAGTCTTGACGATTCATGGAAAAGTGTTGTTTTTTGGCGAGAGATTTAGAGGAGTCAAATCAGATGATAGACATATTTTTTTTTATGCTTGTGAGTATTTTGCTTGTGAGAAAATAAAATATTCAAAGAGTTCGATATTTTCTATTTTTAGTAGCACCTTTTAGAGACGATACGTCGCCCACACACAAGCATACGCAAGTATTTATTTTCATAACATTAATAGGATGACGGTTTCTTGCTCAAGGCTTAGAAATGGAGATCTATCACCCCGTGTTACTTCAATTTTTTTTTACTACGCCACAAAAGGGCAAAAACCGGATGCTTAAATGGCCCCCAATTTTCCCCTTAATTTCAAAACACACAGTTGTTACAGAATTTCTATTTTCAAGAGTCAATTTCAATACCTTGAACTATTAATAGACTGGTTCTCCAGAGTAAAAATGTCAAAAGAAAAAAACGCTTTTTGCTGGCTCACCGACAGGGCACGATCCAACTTACGTTACCTACCACGGCTTCTGCTTTAACCAATTAAGCTATCGGTGACCTGTTTATTTTCTGTCCAAATTCGGCCACCAAACCTTAGTCCCTTGTCTTGCCTTGCACCCTTACGTTTTCTGAATTATAATAAACTGTTTTGGAATAATTTGTCCTGGTATTGAACCCAGCATGCTCCGATTGTAAGTCTAAGGTGCTACTATCTGCACAATAATCCGAATTCTGTCGAACGAGCTTTAAAGCCTTCATGTTAACAGATTTATTTTGAAAATAAATTTTTAAATTAACGTCATTGCATTAACTTATAGGTACTAACTTAAGGTTGGGCTACGGTCCGGGGTAGAGCTTGGCCTTAGCCAACTAGCTTCGCCAGCCAACTTTGTCACCAGCTTCGCTCACATGGTTGACTGAGGTCCATTGGTTTGAACATTAACGGGTCGTTGGTGTCCATCCGCTCTAGATGACCCAGCCATTGTAGCCGTTGTATTTTGACTCTTCTGGCTAGGTTGGTGTACAGCCCGTACAGTTCGATACTGTAGCTCCTCCTCCACCCCCCTCCTCCCCCCCGTCTATGTACACCGGCCCATTATTGGTGAGGTCGTCACCGAATCGGTAAGGTTTTTACCGACCTTGACGGAACAGCGTTAGTTTTCCGTCGTCATCCTGCGCAGACTGACGAGTTTGGCAGGGATGCCAAAACTAGACATTGCGCTATATAACTCGTCTCTATGCAGTCATACACAACCTGGGAATTGGAATTCCCGGGGTTTTCTCCAAGACCTGCCACAGTGTGAATATTTAGATGGTGGGCTTTCCTGGCTCAAAAGCCACACTGGCAAGAATCAAATTGTTGACAAACGGCTTAAGGCTTGCACCTAGTTCAGCAGAAAAGATCTTGTATGCGATGCTAAGAGACTGATGACTCTGTAGTTGGCACAGTTCAGAAGATCTTCTTTCTTGAGGATGGAGCAAACAATGCTGAGGTTCCGTTCGTCGGGCGTGCTTTCCTCCGACCATATCTTGCACATGAGCTGGTGTATGCTCCGAACAAGCTCATCGCCAGCGGATCTAAAAAGCTCGGCCATCAGCTCCGGCTGATTTGTTGTACTTAAGCTTAGACACAGCTACTTTCACTTCATCCAGGTCGGGTGGGCGGTATCGTTCATTTGCTTCGTGGGTAACTTCTTCGCCCGGGTTAAATGGTTCCTTTTAGCTGACAGCGGGATTAAGTTTGTCTTCGCCGTGAAATGGCCTGCAGAAGTGGTTTTTCCAAATCCTCAATACCGATTTCGATTCCACTACGATATTCTCTTGATGGCCCCTACAGGCCATAGTTTGATTTTCATACCCTTGGCAGGGCCTTTTAATCATCTGGTAAAACTTTCAAACCTCGTTCCTGTTGTAACATCCGTCTATCTCTTCAACCGCGCGCTGCTCGTGCTCTCTCTTTTTCCTTGGGAGAAGCCGGTGTTCCTTTCTCCTCCTCTACTAGTAGAGCTCGCGAGCAGCTCTAGTCCTTCTGTGCAGAACGCTTTGGATGCTTCGTGTTAAGCTGCGTATGCTTGCCGGCACTCATCGTCAAACCAGGGGCTTCGTTGTAGTGGCGATGTTAAACCCACCACTTCTGAGGCGGCATCTTTAATGGTATTTTGGCAATGTTGCCATTGGCTATCAACACTTAATGCTGGCTGCATAGCGGTTTATAGAGAGTTTTGAGAGACTCGGTTGGAGAAGGACATGACGATCTATTGCGAATGAAGCCTGCCGACGTCGAACTTCCTTACAGGATTTCCTCTTCTTGGCGTTGATCGCGATGTCCGCAGCTGTACCTTGGTCACTACAACGAATTAGTGATCCGAGTCAATGCTGGCCCCTCGGAAAGTTCGGTCATCCATGATACTAGAAGAATGCTTTGCTTCGATCGCAATGTGATCAATCTGGTAAACGGCAGATCGGGAGATCTACATTTCCCTTTGTGGACATTGCTGATACGTTTCCTCCAGGAGCTCGTAGTACATATCTTTAGCGCCGTCGTCTTTTTCCTCCGTGACGGCATGCGTGCTATGAAGATAATGTTGGCGAATCTCTTGAGGCGGATCGTCATAAGGCGCTCGCTCTCATAGTTAAAGCTCAAGACTTTATGCCTTAGTCTGCCTCCAACGACGATACCACATCCAAAAAAGCGTTGCTTGGTTTGTCGGTAGCCTTCTTTAGCTCGACCAATCACACCGCGTTTCTTGAATCACAGTGATTTCTCCCTTGTATTCTTTCCGGACCTCCGATTGATCTGTTAAGGTTGGTTTTTCAGTGCACGATCATCCGGGTTTCCGACTTAAATTAAAATAAACTGGAGAAATGAGTTTTTCAGTGAATCTAGATCCGGGGTTGATCTCGGCTTAACTCGCCAAATTTTATGAGTTAATCCCGGGTCAACTCTGGAGAACAGCATGAAGAACTTCTTTGAATGTTTTTTTCTGTATGGAATGGCAGTGTTTCTATGAAAAATTACATCTTCTCTTCTTGTGTTTTTCTATGTGAAGGAAGAGTGGGGAGATTTAATAATTTCGAGGGTCTAAGATTTGCTTACGCAGTTAACGGGCAGCAAGGAAATCCGACCCTTATCATCCTGAGTTCGGAATGCGTCGTAGTAGCCCATATAAGGTGATGACTACGCAGTTCGGCATGACATCTCACTGAAACTGTGGGCGCCACCGCTGCGCCGATTGCAAGGATAAAGTGGAAACACTCGGCGCAGTTTATAAACACCCAATGTTTTCTACGATTTGACGTTTTTTAAGCAACGCTTAGAAAATCAATGAACGAAAACTTTTCAAATGAAATCATCTCAGCGTGTGCGGCAAGCTTCAGTGTAAGGCGAGCTTACCCCGATATCTAGAAAACAAAAATCTAGAAAAAAAGGAAGAATACAAAAATCTCAAGGCAAAACTATAGAACTGAAAGTCTTGAACGATTTTCCGAATCGGGGCTAATAAAGTTGGTGAAGGCGCACGTTTGGGCATATAAAACTGTTTCTAAGTCAAATTGAAAAATTTCAAGAATCTCGAAAAAATTGCGTGCTCTAGAATTTATCACTCAAGACTTTTGGTACCGATTATCGAGATTTTGTCTATTCTGGATTATGCCGGTCTACCAAACGAGGCAAGGAATCCCAAAAGAAACCAAACTCTTTTCTGTACGAATAATCAAAACTCTCCGCACTTTCCCACAGGAGAGCAATCACTTTAAAGTTGTTAAATTTAATGCAGTCATTTAAATTTAAAGCGCAATGCAATATAAAATCCTATTTTATAACCAGCTTCGCTATGGAAAGTGAGCAAAAATTATTTCCATCTTTTGTTATGGATAGCAGCAGAGAATTTCAGTAAAGGGCCTTTTTAGCAGCAGTGGCCATGCATACATGTGTCCTTGTTTCATTTCAACATTATTCACTTTGTATATTTATGACTTTGGTCTGATTGCTCATGCAAATTCTCATTTTATTGCGAAAATCACGCCATTGTAATTCCAACCATTTGAATGGCAATGAAAGGAAATAAATAATGTCTAGTTCGTTCTGTGTGTGTACAGGCATTCCACATCCACATATTCCCTCTCGGAAAGAATCCCTTGGATCCTTTGCAAAAATGTGCCGATATGCCAAAAAATCTCGTTTCCATTTTTATACATTCATTGTTTATTTTTTTATCCTTTTTTGTTTCACCCCATTCGACGATACAACATTTTTGTTTAAAAAAAATTCCCAGTCAGTCCGTTAATTTTTTGACTTTTTTACAACAACGATGATTGAATCAGTCATGCACATACGACACGTTGGTCAGTTGTGCAGGGGAAAAAACGTAAAAATTCATTTACCACCGCCGAGCAGTGACAGCAACGAAATTGTTTAAGCTAACGAAACTTTACGGAGTAATAAGGGCTTCCCTCAGGTTGCCTGCACTAGGAAAAAATCCGCGAAAGCAAAAAAAAAACTGTAAAAGTAAATTTCCAATTACTCAGGGTATTGTAAATAAATTCATTCTCGCTTTACAAAGTAAATACGTAACACAACACAAATGAAAAGCAAAACAATACTTTTTTAATTGGATATCGAATTGTTCTAGTTTCCTATCAAGTTTCACCCTTTTGCGGCATTAAAAATAAAGGGATACGCACACACAGCCTCAAGGTTACCATGATGACTTGTTACAAGGACAAAACACAAAACACATTTCAAGCAACATTAATCTGCGTAATTTCGTAATTTTGCGTGACTTTTAGGTCAACAAAAAATAAAAGCAAAACAATGGAATTCGGTCACGTTATGGATAAAATTAGTAATGTCTCCGTTTTTCTGTTATTACAGAATCGGCACTTCTCGTTTCGTTAATAATATTGAGGAAAGAACGTCAAGGCACATTGTCACCCACAGTATCGTGCTTGCGGGCAATGGGATTTCTTGAATTTGTTTAGAATAGCCAAAATGGCGCCCAACGCCCGTTTTGAAGGCAAACATTATTTATCCTCATTTGGAAGGGTAATAAGTTGGGTTGTTAAACCAAGAATACACAGCATGTATGCCATGCAAAGGACGACGTTGACGGGGTTTTGGATCTATAATTAAAGACGACGAAAACAAAACACAGCAATCGGATGAGAGACAACAGAATCTGTTCGATATTGGGAGGATTTATTGAACCAAACACAGAACTGGAATCTTGTCTTGATTTGGTTTGTTCTCAGTATTCCACAGCCAGAGCGGGGTCATTTTGCGTGAGTTGTGGTTTATTTGAATTTGGGTTTTTTTTTAATGGAATCAATAAATTCGAATTTCAGTGCCAAATCAAACAGAATGCCTTTGAGTCGAAAGAGTAAATAAACGGAATTCATTGGGCTGAAAAATGGGGCATCAATGCAGATTGTTTTGAAAGGTCAAGAGGAGTTCGTTAGCTCTTGACGGGGAATTGTTTAATCGGTTATCTTTCTGCTTGTTCGGGTTTCATGATTGGTACCTGGTTTGACTACTTTGCGATGACTACGCACTTAAGTTCAAGGTAGTTAGTTAGCTTGTCACTATGCGCTGAGGTAGAATCGACTTGATTTATGACAAGAGCCAACAGTTCCACACCACAGATTCATCTGTCTAGATCACTGTTTCGAAGTTCTTTACTACAAAGTCTTCCTTGCATTGACCTCTGATTACGTTGGAAAGCCTACGTGGACGTTTTTATACCTAACCAGAGCTTATTAATTTAAATGCATAGTTTTTAACGCAGTGGAAACGGAACAATAACCAACGTAGGCCCATAAGACCTTTTAGAGATATGAGCGAGAGCGATAGGTAAATTGATTAAGCCATGTCCGTCCTTTCGTCCGTCCGTCTGTGTAAGAGATCTTTTGGCACAGCTTGGCTCTTGTGTTGCACAAAGTGCTAATAAAATTGGTTAAATGCGCCGACGGCCAAACCCACTTTTGGCTTCAAGGTAAGATAACCTTTATTTTATTTCAAAAGGCCTTCTGAAGAAGTGAAACAATCCGTAGGAATTCAGAATTTGATGTATAGACATTGCGGCTAAAAAGTTAGCCCTGTACCGTAAAACCTAAAAATTTTACCGCCTATATCATCGACCATGTCCAATTTTACAGTGTTACAGCTTTAAAAACCTGATTTCTCTGCAAATTTACCCTAAACCGAAAAAATATTTTATGGCCAATGTTAAAAATATTATCATTCTCGAAGTTTGTTCGATACAAAGTTTTGAGGTTCGCCCACTTTGAGGGGTGTTTTTAGGAAAAAAACGGTTTCTTTTCTTAAGATTTAATTTTTCAAAACATTTCTTCACGGTTGTAGAGAAATAAGATTTTCTGATTAGTCCCCGCCCATTTTTTGTGCTGATACGCCTTCCAGTGAAAGAAGTCAGGCTTAAAAACTTCGAAATTTCGAAAAAAACCTTCTTTACCCATGACTTTGGTGTTGGTGGCTAAAGAGGGTCCGGTATTTAGAAGTTCGGTACAGACGAAGTCTTGCATTTACTAATTTTTTTTTGCATAAGACTTAAGCAAGGATGTATGTAAAAGAACCGATTTGTATGTAAAAGAAATTAACACACCAGCATACATTGTTGAGAAGTTGGCCCTGGTTCACCTCGAGCTGTTGCGCCACTCTATTTATTTTATTTATTCTTAACCAAGGATGCCAAGATGCTACCCCAGAAATAAGTTTAACATTCACTTTCGATTCAGGGTTAACCTTGGTTGAACTCGCCAAATTTATTGCGCCAATCCAGGAGTAAAACCTGGAGAGCATTTTTTTTACTCATTTTCGTGTTATTCGATGTAAAATGTCAGTGGCCTCGCGTGTTTCTTTAAAAAAATACGTTTAAAGAGAGTCTATGGAACAACCCAAGCGTTTTTGCCTGTTTTACTATGAGTTGAGAAGGGATAGAAAATTATGATTTTTTGATGGTTTTAATACTCGGGATAATTATTTTTATACTCGTCTTGTTACGGGATTACTAGGTGTTGTTCGTTGAACCCCGCTTGTTCTGCTCTGGAATAAAGACCAAAACTGGCGGGTGAACCAGGTGAGTGGGTCATAATCTGCGTATTAAAATTCGGCTCTTTCACAAAAAAAAACTCTGCTTTTCAAAATTCTGACTAAAGCCACAAACTTCTACCTGTTCTGCTTGTTCAGCAAGAAATTTTCAATTTTTTAGGGCTACCACCCCTAGAGATGGGGCTCGCATGCTTCCAAACATGTTTAACTTTGTTAAAGTGACATTTCTATAATTTTGTTTAGCCGACTTCTTTAAAGCAGACTTTTGAAAGGTGAATTTTGTAAAAATAGTTTTGACTCAACCATAATCTTCACCCGTTTACCGTGTCTCAGAAGTCGTCGTGAAGACATCACACTTCGCATGGAAAACTTCTGAATACGCGAGAGCTTTAACCCTGGTAAAGTTTTTCAGAATCTTCGTCATAACCAGAGAAGAGCAGAAACAACTCCGCCCTAAGTTGTCCCCTCGATTTCGAAATTTAAATGACTCTTGCCTGAATGGATCTCATTCTCAGCAAAATTGGAAATCTTCAAAGGACTACTCGTGTTTTCCGACACCACTCGAGAGTGACTCCAGGAGTAAGGAACAAGACCGCTTCTAAAATTAACGTTAGCCAAGGAATCATACTTAAGTCTTTCGTTCTTTGGGCACATGAGGTTCCCAGGTTCTAATCATAACCAGGTGAAACAAAAGTTTTATCAACGGCTCACCTCCGCGAGGGTCCGACAAACCTTCCGAGAGTATCATTTGCCATGAAAAGCCCATAAATTTGGCGTCGGGAATCTCAAAAAAGTTTAGGTCCCCTCTCTTTTATGTATGTAGGAACACCTGCATGCAACCCACACATGCTTACAGCATGAATGGTTGTAACATAATAGACGATGCCTCTTCTGAGCTTTAAGTCTTATTTAGTTTCTCTGTAGGACACCAGAAAGTAGGCATTTAGGTTTTATGAAGCTGTTGATAGCCTTGGAAATCTTGGCCTTGGTTTTGTGACCTTATGGTGCTGTGAAATTCAGGTTGCACTGCCGAGGTGCTCAGCACTTTTATGTCTTCTTTTTATAATGAGTGTACTGCGAGGAGCATTGGTCCTTACATCTTACTTTAATTTCCCAAGAACTTCAGTGATGAAGAGCTAAGATGTTCGGGCCTGACCACGTCTTTAATTTTCTCGCTTCTCGGTTGAGCGGCGGAGGAGGCTGTAATCAATGTAGGGGCCTGGTTTGTTCCAGTTGGCGTGACTTGGGCCTGTACCTGTCTCATTTGACAAACACCGCCGAAGATTCAACCGGAGTCTCTCAGCCGATAAAGCTAATTTGCAAAGGTCCGTTTCATCGAAAGTCCATTCAACGATAGAGGTGTCCCGACCCGAGTCGTACCGTCAGCAATAGCTCGTTTCGTAGCAGCCTCACTCATGCTCAGTGCACGGAGCGAGTCGAACAAAGAGCCGGAAGAGTGATGGAGCTTCGTGTATACATTTATATAATTTCAAGATGCTTTTTGCGGCCAATGTCCTGCTCAAGTAAGTCGTATGTCTCAAACTATAATTTAGCGACTAATGTTTCTGCACCGAATAAAAACTGGTTGCCGATGGTTACAAGTGTCTACGCCAGTCTGAGCCTCAAACACCTTGTATTTGAAAGAGGTATCCAGGAAGCTGCAGTTAAAAAAAACTTTTTCCAATCCAAATTATTGCATCCATACACCATTTTCACTTCAAATGCACTTTTAAGGCTGCGATAAGGGGTAAGCATAATTAAGAGGCATTGCAGAACCGAAATTCGAAAACTCGCTTATTGGTCTGTAGCTGAAGTCAAGATTTATCGGTGATACCGAGCATAGAGTTCCACACCTCATCAATTAAAAGAGCGATCAGGATAGGAGTAAGATCACAACCCTGGGAAGTCTGACCAGCACCCACATTTCCAAAGACTCAAAAATATTAAAAACTCGCAAGAATCTTTTGGAGCGATAGATTAAGGACTGAACGTTTGTACATCAGAAAATATCTGGTCATGAAATCAAACTTAAAATCGACAGAAAAATCCAACAGTTTCTTTTTCGCCTAGAGTAGTCGGTACATAAATTTGACCAATTTTTAAGAGTCCGGAAGGGGAAACTTTCTTAAAGATATAGAGCAGATTTTTTTTTATCCGGTCACTAACCGCTGGTAAGTAATCTCTGTAAACATATCAGCAATTTAAAAAAATATCGAAATATCGAAAAAGTGAACAAATCAGGTTTACAAATGTATGAAATGAGTTTTGTAGAACCTTCGGGTCCCGTTTACATCTTATTTTTCAAGTTTTGCATAGTTTTACATCTTATTTTTCAAGCCATGCACTTGGAGCTCAAGAACGTCGGTAATGGACGGATCTTCTTTTGGAGCTATTACAAAGGTTCAGCATAATAAAAAGTTATATCGAAAAGTGGAATTGAAATATTAGCGGACGGAATTACGAAAGAGAAAATCGTGTGTAATTCAGCGGCAGGGTATGATCCTGCACCCTTTACTTATCGCGGGTAATACTCTACCAGTTGAGCTACGGTGAACACTATTGATTTCACATAGATGTCCATATTCGAACACCTTATTAGTATGCTTTATTCGTTGCTTTTCTTTGTAGCTGATTTGGAATGGCACGATATTTCTTCCGCTAATATTTCAAAGCGAACTTAAGGCCACTCTTCGACTAAAGGTAAGAATAGGCTGGAAGAGGAGCCTGTACGGCTTTATTATAACATTGTTATAATTTTTTTAAGAGAAAAGAGTTGGTTGGGGTTAAGGGTTTTCTGCTTAAGGTCATAGGTGCTACCATCCGAACCACAGTCCCACTTCCATCTCAGGTGCCTTAACAGCCTACATCTGCTCTGCCTAAGTAATGCCAATTTTCGGGGTTGTGGCTTTTCGGAATTTTGGATTTTCGGCAATTTGGCCTTTCGGAACTTGCGTTTTTAAGATTCTGTCCCCAACCCGACATGTTTCTAAAGCTCACAGACAGCCTACGACGATAATAGATGAGCCAACAGCTAGTGTGGAACTTTTCATTAAATCAAACGTGTATTTATTGTCAAATTAGTGTAGAACTTAATTGAATAATTAATCGGTGTATAGCAATTACGAACGTAGAACAAAATATTACATGGGAACTCTACGGTTGCTGTAGCAGGCGACAAACCAGAGGTCAAACCTGGAAAATAAAGTTAGAAATAAAGTAGGCAGTAAAAACGGCCCAATTGTGGGAATTGAGGTTGCTAGGTTACAGGCTTCTATGGTATGCTACATAGTCTTACAAAACATTCTTAAAAAATGTTAGCTTTGACAAAACTCGCAGTATCCTTCATCGAAGGACGTGGTACACTCGAAATTCCTTTAAAATTTGAAATCTTGCTTTGAATTTAAATTCGCTAAAAAAAATAGCCCGACATTTGTCAAAGTCGATTTCCTTTTAAATATAATTTGCTTACATTTTGCCAAGCATTCGTTCGGTTGTCGGTAAATATACCATAAATAACTACGCCAACACCAGGACACAATTACTTCATATTGACAAATTGTGTTCGCTTCAAGTTGACACAACAATTTGTGTTCCATTATCCTATCGTATCCATTCCTTTCGTGAATTTATATATTGCAAAAGGACGCAAGTTGAATCGCTTCCACAATGAATAAAACTAATGCAAGGTTATTGTGTTTCCGGTGTCTATACATATAAACACACACACACATATCGACACGGCACACTGCCTTGCAAGTTCTAGTCACGTAATGCGCCGAATATGCGGTAAATCGTTTATGTCTGGAAGGCGACAGCGCGCTGCGGGTGTTTTTGCGTTCAATTACTCCAACCATACGACATGCGAGTATATTATGAAGAGCAAACTATATACACCCTCCGCATTCCCTATCTCAAGGATCAGTAGGTCCTTGCGTGGTGCATTCATATTAACCTCCAATCATAATATAATTTCATTTCTTTGGATTTACTGTTCGTGACTGAAATGTCGAAACTGATTCAACTCAACAAGACCACTGGATTCTTTTATTCTCTCTGCTCGATGGCATAATGAAAGGATTAATGGAAATTCCGGCGAGTTTTGATTGGAAATTAATAACTAAATAGGTCTGGCTATGAGCGCTGAGTTTTTCCTGCGGTATGAGGCGATCGTCGAGTTTCGTAAAATGATTAATCGCCCACAGGAGGCGTGCTCACGAGCACGCAACTATTTCGATTAATTTCGCTGTCGCGGAAAAGCCATTTCAATCAGCTTTCGCAAAAGGATTTCCTCCTTGCTGAATACCTTGGCTCTTGTCGTGGTAAGTTTGCAGAAATCTCAATTTGTTGTGGGGAAGAAGGGGATTAACATCACCTTGAGTTAAGTTGAGTGTGAAGTCACCTTGATGCAGCTTTGTGCTTTAATTAAATATGCAAGCTCGCCTGCAGACGAGTTTTAACCATTAATTTTAATTTCTTTTGCTAATTTGCTTGTGGGCCCTTGAGAATTGTCGAAAGGAGGGGTTTTCGCTGAAGCAAAGAAACAGATTTTCTAATATTTAGGGAACCTTCCAGAGAAATATCAAGGGCTTATTAATATGCAAAGGTTTAAAGATGAGATTTCTGCTGGTGAAAGGAAATGAATGCAGCAGACCATTGGATTCAATGGACTTTTTAATTTCGTCGTTAAACGAAACTGTAATAAGCGAATAGAAAAGTGGTGTCAGTAGTTTTCGAATATCAAATGCTTCAGCAGAGCTGACCCAGGTTGTGATGTACCTAATATCCGGCCGTCACGTAGAAGTTTAAGCTGGTCGTCGCTGTTTTCCAAAAGACTAAGCTGATTTAAGTCTCTATCAGAATTGTTTTTCGTGGTTTTAAAAGTGCTCCAGTATATTTTCCTCAAAGTCTTGCCATTAATATTCGCAGTGTAGTGGTTCATATTACCGAAAATCGAGCGAGTTCTGTTTTCAAATTGGAGGTTTTGCTCAAATCTTCCAGGAAAAGTGCTTCCCTGTCTCCCTTACACTGAAATTGTTATTCCGGGCATTTCAACATTATAAACATGACATGACATACATGACAGTTTTCCAAGGTGAACATTTTTAACACAGGAGTTAACGCGCGTTTTAGAGTTGACAATGACAATCTGATATTGTTTTTTTATCTTACGTCTTTTCCAAATAAAACAAACCTTATCTAAACTCTCTCCTTGCATGGACGACCCTTGATGTGTTGCCAGTTCTAGTATACTTAGCTTTATCCTATCGCAACACAAGGGGTATTGCCTTGGCTTTCTAAGATACTAAGAAGGTCTTTCAAACAATGAAGGCACACTTGGGCAACAACTCCAACTCCAAAAACTTTGGGTGTTCTAAATGCATTCTGAAAACATTATAGAGACATGGAATCGTGCTACATAGAATGGCGTGATTAAGTTTGTCATAATAGTGTTACAAGTTCCTACACATCCTGTCTCTCATCTTACTGTTTTCGGTCGCGTTATGTAAGTTCAGAATAGGGTGTCGATAAACGCACTTCTTGGCTTGCGAATTAATTAATTCGTTATTTAGCAAAGCAACATTTTGGTCAGTCAAATGCTAAAAAATCTTCCATGGAAAGCACCCGAAAGACGTGTTTTAACACAGGCGGAATCAAACATAGAGAAATAATAGCGATAGACCCCCAAGGCTTTAAGGTTTAAGCGCGTATGATTGACACCAAATTCTGAGTCTAATAAGCGATGCCCGTTCGTCCGTTAATATTCTTTGTACGTAAGCTCTCTGTCTGCCGAATTAATACAATGTCAAATCCGCTCACAGACACAGCCCACAATCGGTTAAGCTCACAAAAAACTTAAAATCGTATCAGAATTTCTTTTTACGTATTTTTGCTTGCCCAAAAACGTGGCTTCCCTGAAAAACTACTTGATCTCGAATAACTACGCCTATTTTTAGGGGTAAATTTTACGTAATTAATGGATTTCAACATAAAAAATAAAATTCTTGCGTACATTTTACACGCAAACTTGGATATTTCTGTGCTAATGTTGATATTTGGTTACAGGAGCTGGACATGCCACGCCCCATTATATACGCACTGTTGCATTTACTCACTGGTTTTACAATAATGTCAAACAACCGCGAAAATAGTCTTAAATCTAAAAAAAATTTACACTTGTGTACTGCTTCGGAAACCTAGAAGAAACAAATATGAAATTTCAAGCTCATAGCTCAGATATAAGGCCTGAAAACGCACGCAAGGGTGCTTCACTTAGGTGAGACGACGGGATTGACGTCCCCGTGAACTGTTTAGTTTGTTTTCGGTGTCCAACCCCAAAATCCCTTCTGGGGTTGCTGGTCCCCAATTGGGCGCCTGCCCAGATGGCGGATAGGGGAATGCTCACCAGATATGGTGGGTAACGGTATGGAAAATATCCGGGGCGGACCAAAGCCAGCAACAAACGAAACATCCAGAAGCATCTGTCTCAATGAGTGGCTTCTTGGTCGTCGTCTGCTACCCAGGTTAGGGTAGACCGAATAAAAAACATCTTTTTCTCTTCCAATATGCAAATAAAATGGACAACAATTAGATGCATGCCACATGTTTTTATGAAATATTCTTCTGGTTACACAATTGCTTTTCTCCGTAAAGGCATAACACTTGCGGGGGTAAGCTTTGATGTTTCTGTGCAGAGGTTGCATGGTTGGCTCATCAGCGTCCAAACCTTTGTGTTGGATCGAAAATTACTTTCTTCTTCCATCTTCTCTATCCCCAAATTCTATCCGCTCGCGATTTGTGATGTGCATTTTTAGGGTAGTCATAACCCCTTGATCACGAGCGTATTATAAAAAAAAACCGAAAACACTCATTCCCAATCCCATCCACACAAATGAATGGAGAACCTAAATTTTTTTAGTCCGTATTGGCGATTGCCAAAATCCACCCGCAGTCTCTATGGCGGGGCCGGAGCATGGCGTCTGGACGCTCTAACATTTATTTATGAAACACAGTGAAAAAAGAACTATCTTTTCTTGTGGAACCTTAACGTTCTGATTTCCGAACGTTTAAGTTCTTCATCAATCATCACTTAAGATCTAAGCGAATTAAAGAAAGGTGTGTCATCGGATAGTAGCTTCATCGGATAGTAATTGACAAAAAAAAAATACACTTAAGACTTTGAGGTCACTGCCAGATCGAGGCTATGCGAACATGCCCAAATACCATTAAACCGATATTTTGGGCAAAGGCAATAGCAAGAGAAGTACCAACGAAATTTTTTAGCCCATTTAAAAGGGGAAAAAGGAAGACATTGGGCTGAGGGAATTTTCGGTTTTAAGAAAGTTTTACTTCCTTTAGGGAGGCTGATAATTAAGGTAGTTAATGCCCTCTCCGGACCATAAACTGTGTTTTCGGCAAAAGACGCAAGAACCTATTCAAAAACCTGGCTGTTCCCATCATTTTTGAAAATTTTCAGTTATCGAAACCCCTGTTTCTTGTAGTTTTAATTCAAAATCACTCTGAAAGTCACGAGAATCCAATTGCCTTAAGAATTTTTAATTGAAATGACACTTTTGTCTCAACTTTAGATACATGTATGCAAGTAGATATTTGCTTAACCGAATGTCCAATGTGAAATCTGCTTGTAGTTTTGAGTTTAACGTAAAATTCTTGATATGTTCCCTCCTTTTGTGCATCTTTTAAAACACCGTAAAACATCAAAATAGGGGCAAAAATGTGACAACAAATAAACGAAAATGAAGAACGAAAACTAATTCTAGTCAGCGATTCGTCAGAAAGTCTGAAACGAGTTTTCGAAAACTTTTTGCTCAAAACACAGGTTTTCAGTCAGTGTGAATGTGAAGAGCGTATTGGTTTTGAGAAGAACTTGCTGGTGGAGCTTAGCTGCAAAAATTGATAACCAATAAACTGAAGAATAACACTGTCAAAGAGCTACAAATTGGCCAAGGATTTAACTAGCGTGAGGAACGTCTATGAATTTTGTTGGAATTTCTTAAAAAAATCTTGGAATACATCTGCCAGATAACAAACAGGGACATACTTACCATTTATCCAATTCGTATTCTCAAAATTCTATGCTTAACTGGACTAGAGAATCACTCCGTGATGAATGAACTTGGCCAAGACTAAATGCGTACAAAGCCTCGAATATAATTCACTGTTTTTTAGGATCTGAGTTAAGGATCTCAGTACCATTATAGGCACCCACAACAGATCAATACCTCTCTAACTACTCTCTAAGTTTACTTAGTTTACTAATGTAATGTCAGGTCATGCCATCTGACAAGAGAAGGTTAACAACAATGGTGCCCAACTTTGTGTTCGAGCCCGCTATTTGGCGCTATTGCTCTGGGTCATCTGCTCCAAATTTAATGTCATCTGATCGATGATTAGTCTCATAGAGGGAATGACAGAAACCGTGCAGTATATTGAGACAGTAATTTCATTTATTACCTCCACCGGGTTGAACGAACTCATTTCTTCTTAAATTGGGTTGACCTGATTAGAGGAGTTAGGCCAGAATTTAATTAGGTCAAAGAAAATATAACTGCGCTTGTATATTCTGAGAAGTGATGTGCAAAGAGAGTCTAATCATTTTTTGACTGTAGAAAATTACGGTAAAGTTTTTTTTAATGTAATTAATTAATGTCGGGTAATTTGGCGCACTTTTTTTCTCTTTTAAAACCAACATATCTTTGGAAAAATGCACTTAAATACCGGTCCTCTTGGCATTCAAAGGCTGAACGCAAAGGACGTAGGAGCAAAATCTAGTTTGTTTCACATTTTTCCATGTATTTTTGTTGTTGTTGTCATTTTTGACTTATTTTGGTAAGCTCTAAAGGGCAAGCGGGCGCACTTATAGTACTTATAGTATACTTGTGAATACTTGCATGTGTAAATGGCAACAAATAATCGCATCGAATTTTGTGTGGCTCGCTTTTGTGAGGGTGATACGGCTGGGGTACCATTTCACACTCTACATACGTTTTGCATTAATTTAAAATTTTTTTTAAGGCTAAATAATTAGTTTCCACTTCTTCCGGGACGGGACACATTGAAAGTTAAGAATGGTTTACGAAGCTCTGGGTAATAAGGCTGGGGTACCATTTCTCCCTCTACGCAGTTTTACATTTATTTTAAATTTTCTTTTTAGGCTAAATAATAAGCTTTCAGATCTTCCGATAAACGACGGGATCCATTGAATGTTAAGTATGGTTTGCGAAGCTCAGGGTAAATGGCTGGAGTTCATTTCAGCCTCTGCGTAGTTTCGCGTCAATTTTACATAGGCTAAATAATTAGTTTTCACTTCTTTCGAAAAGAGACGGGACACATTGAATGTTAAGAATGTTTTGCGAAGTGCATATTTGTCAGGGTAATATGGCTGGTGTACAATTTCACCCTCTACGTAGTTTTGCATTAATTTTACATAGGGTAAATCCTAAGTTTGACGTCTACCGAAAAATTTGAGATCGGAAGCTCAAACGGGTTTAGATGACTATTTTTATGTCAAGCAGCTCTAAATGTATTCAAGGACGTTCTTGTTGACCTACTGTGGATTTCTTGTGTTTTTGAACAGATAATGTGGAAATGGAAACGAAGGAACACATATCCAGCGACCACATCACTCCTGGAAAAATGATTACCAATGGCATAACTTATTTAACCAATACAATTTAGGACAGGTCCAGAAAGATAAATCCCAAAAAAGCAAACTCGAGCTCTGCCTTCACGCGGAAAAGAAAATACTGAGCGTCAAAAATCGAACTCTACATTTAAAGAATAAGCAAGAACACCCACGAAAACTTCTAAAACTAGACGCCAGAGTTTCGTCGTCAGTCCCAATGAAATTTGAACGGGAAACTACAATACTAGAGAAAAAAGGATACTCTCTTGAGGTGTCTTTTTTGCCTTAAGGCAAGTCCTTGGCAAGTATAACCCGATAGAACCTGACCACTTAACCCGATAGTATGAACAATATCACCCACCCCTGCAAGGATATGGTTTTCTTAAATTCTGGGTCAATAAATGATAGAAGTCAAATGCGCCGTTTTACCCGATAGTACGTACCTCATTACCCACTTCTGCAGGGATATGGTTTTCTTAAAGTTTCACTTAACCAAAATGTTCTTATTTTACAATATGCTGTGAAGTCAAACCTAAACCACTTATAGATAGAAGTTTTGCAAAAGTCAATTAAACTCATTCACGTCTTCTGCTATTGTGCGGTTAAATGAAATAAATTCTTTTTCGGAATAATCGATGCGTGCCGCCATATTACCAACCGCTTTGATTTGCCTCCCAGGTAATTGAAATATTCCAGTTATCATATTTTCTCTCAGCTCGCCATTAAATGCTAATTTATCTGATTTCTTCGAGGACCTTTCTATTTATACAAACATTTCTCTATTTCCGAATACACAAGTCACCCGAAGAAAGGAACAATGAAAAAAAACAAGCATCGTGTAAACGACTCGAGCAATCAGTATCAGACAATCATGATTGTTTTTCTTCCAGGAATTGGGCGAACCAGAAACCAGAAACATTTGTCCTCATTCATAGACAATGTCTGCGGTGGTGGTGGTGGTGGATTGGATATTGGAAACGCAAACCCGCTCGGGTTACGCGTCAATTTATTCGCTTTCGGCAATCGGTTATCCATCCAACATTTATTATCGGCTTGGGAGAAGCTGCTTCCATGATTTAATGCGACCCCACTTTACCTCCCGTAGTCCCGTACCCTGCCGCCAGTGATTATGATAATTTCTCAGGAGATGCCAGGATTATTAATGTTTTGAGCAATTTACGACCAGGCAACGATACTTTACACGCCCCCGTCCAATGCAATGAGGTTACGGTTCATATATTTAAGGATTTACAAATTTAAGGCACATAAACTGTGATTGTTTGGTGGAAAATTGTTTCAACGAAAAAAAAACAGTTAAGGTAAAAACCGGGGGGTGGATTGTTTTGTCGGAGGACATCCCACAGGAAAAGCTCCAGCCTTAGGCATATCCAATTTATTAATTTCGATTAAACATTCTGCCGTAATAGCCTTTCACCTTGAGCCTCGAAGGACTTGAAAAATTTAAACTCACGTTCACACCTCTGAATAAAACAAAATTAATTCCCGAAAATTGAATTCCCTCGTCCGTGTTTTTCAATCAGGCTTCATGCATTTTTTATTAGTCGGTGTAGAGGCTACCTCACCGGAAGCAAGGACCATTATATTCACATATTCCCCGCTATATGGTATCGTTACAATAGGCGAACCATAGTACCTTCCAACATGAGGTCCTAAAATTGCTCTAAATGGATAATTTTGGATTATCCTTACAATATTAATCTGTTTGTGTTGTGTCTTAGCTCTGGGACTGTTTTAATACTTTGTTGTGTTTTGTTATTGCTGAGTGTTGTTTGTGACAAGGGTAATGCAGCGACACACAACATCGAAAAGGCTAAGGGAGTATTTTATTACCACAATTCTGGTCATGATGCTGCTGCTGTGAGTTCCGTCGATGTCAGGACACCACTTTAATAACTTTACTTTGACATTTCATCCACTGCAACAAGGATAGAGTGAAAATTTTCCGCGCTCTCTCTAGTTTAAGGTTTATAGGTCACCGCAATCTTTCACTTATACTTTCGCATGTGTATAACAAAACAAGCACTGTGCACGTAGGACCGATTGAAAAACGGGATAATCGTCCACAAAACGGATGCAATTTGACCGGAATTAAATTATCTGTTTGGAACAGAATTTTTTCATCACTTCAAATGGACACAAAACTATTTTATTTCCTTGCAGAAAGGCTGAGAGAACCTCTTAAATCTCATAAAAAAGGGGACCGCTTTTTCCCTGGATTTCACTTTTTTATCGACCGTTTTCGTACACGTCTCAGATGAAACTGATTTTCCGCAGAGATGTTTCACTCATATAAATTACGGAAAAACTTTTCCCGGAATAGTAAACGTACCTATAGGGTTGCTTCGCTTACTCCAAGGAAAACCCGACCCACACAAGCTCACTTCACTTCCACGCAAAGAGAAAATTCGATGTTTTCCACTGGAAGTTCCGTTCTCTGGAGCAGGTCCCACATAGACTTGTTGAAAATCGACTTTTTTTAGCCTGCCTCATGCTTTGGCAAAGTGACAGCTACCCTCCTGGACCACCCTCTACAATGTAACGTGTTGATTATGCCGATTCTCGGGCTGGAAAACTCACGGCGAGAGCGCGAGTCGGTGATGTCGTTCTCACGGGATTCTGGGCAACATAGTATGGACTGGTCTGGTCAGTCCTCTCTAAACAAAAAAAAACGGCACTAGAACAACTATCTGACTGACGTATGCGAGTATGGAAAAATCCATGTAAATGCATACAGGTGGAAAATAGATTTTCCTACAACTACGTGTGTGTGTGTGGGTGTTTTTCACTCTTTGAGTATAATCCCCAACGGTTGGATTTAGCTGGATTTTCTTTTGTGTACGGCATTAAAAATTCCATACACGGTTTGCGGAGGAGACTTGAAGAGTTGAGTTTTTCGGAAGACTCAGACGACGACTGACATTAATTGGTGATGTGCTTGATAATGCAGCCCTTCGTTACAGCCGAGTGTCCTTAGCCCTTATACCCAGCGAGGGAGGAGATCTGTTTGGACGCAATATTGCCGTTTAGAAAGCGTATTGCAACCGGCAAAGCGGAAGGACCTTTCCGGTGGTGGTGTCGCCTGGTGAAGTGACGAGGAAAAGCGGTGGAACACTCTTTGCGTACCTACCTCTTTCAAGTCGGATTACCTAATGAATAATTTAAGGATCTTCTGTGTGTGTTTGTGCTTTTTTTTGCCCGAGCTGTATTTCTGTTGGAGTGAATTTTCATTTTTGATTAGATCCGAAGTGAGTATTGGGTTGGGTGTGTAAACGAAGGGAGTCGGAGTACCTGTATAAACCAACTGCAAATGCACGAGTCGGATTGGGAAGGGATATTAAATAATTTGTGAGCGGATTCTTGCGAATTGATTAAGTATCTGGGAAAGTCGGGTTCTGTGGATCGACTCGCAAACGGGGGTGATTTTAGAAGGGAATTCAAACCTTTTGACGGGAAATTTAATTTTAATCCAATGCATCAGCAGAGGGAATTTTAAAGTGGTTTACTTGATTGCATTTGTTCATATATTTATTTTTTATAAGTCTGCTTGTAAAACAGATTAGAGGGCTAATGTCAAAGGTTATTCTTGAAATGTTAATCTTTTTAAGCTCTCAGTTGAATTTCTTGTTTTCTTATTTGCTTGGAATACGATTTTTTGAGATTTTGACATGTGACACTTACGTTTTGGCGTTGGAAATTCTACTGTCGGTGTTAAGATTTTCTTCTTCTAATGTCGACTTCATGTCTTGCTGTGCAATTTCTCAGTTTGTTCCACCGTCCGCCATACCATGCTATTTCACTTCAAAAGCAGTATTGTTGCGATTAACATAGCCAAAAATTCTCCTAAATTTTTTGATATAGGAACACAGTTGGATTTTTTTTTCTGAACCTTCCCGCTGTTGACTAAAATCAAGTAGTCTTTCTCACGGTAGACTGCCTCACGGTAGAAAGGCTTGTACTGCCTCCTGGTGGTACGACTACTATTATAACAACATTAACTGGTGAACTGGTCCTTCGTTCCCTGAAAGTCAGTCTCCCTTTCGTTTCCATCCTTTTAAATCATGCTGTCCACACCCATTCGAGGTCACGATAAGTTCTGGAAAATTCACATATACTCGACAACAGATTTGGTGCAGAGTTTCACATACACTAGCATTTTAGTCGATAGCCAAACTTGAAAATACTGATTAAAAATCCAGATGACTGCAGAATAAAGGAGTAATTATAAAGGGCTAAATACTAAGCCTCTTTATTGGGGCAAGCTTTTCCATTCCATTCCAAAAACTGAATGACTTTCAAGAGGCTTTTTCTACATTCCTTGTGTGTACTCCGCTTAACCTCGTTTAACCCCTCTCAAAACCGTAAAACCTGCGATACACGGCGACGCAAATTTTTTTTGCAGCATGCATTTTCAACACATTTTAATAATAAAGACAAGCGCCATTTTTTTCTGTGTAGGTTACAGAAAAAAAAAATTTTTTCTTTTCTCGTACACCTGTACCGAACTCCAAATTCGATCGGTATCGACACCAAACCCAAACTTAAGTGATGATGGCACCGGTGCAGTGTTTGTCGTTCTGTACACAATAAAACCGGGTGTAGGTGCACCACGCTGGAACTCCCGCGAGCACCGAGTATTATTTGAAAGCTCGGTGTGGCAGTTCGGTGTTCTAAAGAATCCGCCAAGTGGTGAGTAATCTTTTTTTTACATTTTACCTTGCGGAAAGAGTATCAGTTTAAAAAAATGTTGCTGTTGAAATCGTGCAGCTCATTATGAGAGTTGCTGTCGTTGTTGTTTGCTTTTCAAGCGGATGACTTTCTTGTAGGACTACAATTTGACACATAATTTTCTCTCGCCGTGTGCCCATCGGCTTTTTTGTGTATTATAAATGCAGAGAGACCATGTAGGCTATTTGGACACCCGACGTAAGGTTGCTTAAAGTCACATTTTTTGGGTTTTATACATTTTACGTAAAAAAACGGGGTCAGGGTTGCTTAAAGTCACATATTTTGGGTTTTATACATTTGACGTAAAAAAACGTATAAAAATGTATATAAGTGTATAAAAGTGTACAAAAATGTATAAAATTGTATGAAATTGTATTAAACTGTTTAAAAATGTATAAAATTGTATAAAAATGTATAAAAGTATGTATAAATGTATATTGTATATCTATAGTTTAATACTCATACATAGATTCTTACATAGTTTTAGTTTTTTACTTTTTCTTTGCTTTATAACAGATCCAACCAAGCATATTTTTTTCCCAAAAAATATTGTTAAATAAATTTTAACAATTATGATGAAAACTAAGCCGTATAGGCCCCTCTATTCTGACGTTTAGTCATGAAGTGGAGTTTAAATACTAGCGGACGGAAACGTCGAAAGAAAAAACCGTGTATGATACAATTGATTTTTTGTCCATATTCGTCCACCTCGCTAGTTTTTGCCTTACATATGCTATATTCGTTGCTTTTCCTTGCAGCTGATTAGGAACGTTAGTTTGAACCGCAATATTACAGATTTGACTCTCGTCTGCGAGCATCCATATACCCAAGGAAGTTTTTCAATGCAAGATCATACGACCTTCGGAGTTTAACTAACCTTCTGTTGATGATTTTTACTAAATTTCGATGGATGGTTAATCTAGGTTTGAGTCGTCTTGAAAATAATTTCGACTTCTTTCTTTCTATGCAGCAGGCGAGTCCGAATACTGCAGGGGTTGCAGTGGCTTCACGATGTCTCTTCCTAAATTTGGTGGCTAGTTTCATTGCAGTCACAACGTAAAACCTATATTTTTCCAAAGAAATTTGGCATCATTGATACCTCGGAAAAATCTGACTGTTCGTTGACTGACAAAAAATTGAATACTTAGTTTTATTGGTCAGTTGTTGTTTATAGTTTTACCCAGTTGACAAGTAAAGCAAAACCGGATGAATGGGACAAAACTTGACATAGTAAATGTCAAAAAGTCGGCCCATCTGTTTTAAGCAGAGCTGTGTAAGTGTCACATTTCTTGGGTATTTTACATTTTACCGTAAAAAACGTATTAAAAAATGTATTAAAGCGCATAAAAATGTAAAAAAAAGTAAATAAAAATGTATAAAACTGTTTAAAAATGTATAAAACTGTATAAAAAGTATAAAATTGTACAAAAATGAAAAAAGTATGCATGTATTGGTGCTTATATTCGTACATCTTTATCAAGTTTTATACCTTTTCTTTACTTTTATGTTCTTTTATACGCGAGCATAAATGTATAAATATAAATGTATAATACGCACTTTGATACACGTAAAATAGTGTGTATAATACGCCAACTTTTATGCGTCTATAATTCTGGTTTTAAGTGCAGTGATACGTGCAGACCGCTGCTGCTCATCTGTTTTGAGCTTAAAATGGGAGTTGTTTCACTGGTTGCTATTGCTATGAAAAGGGAATTCCGTCCAAAAATGGAAAAAGGACCTTATATGGTATCACTCCGTTGTCCGTCCGTCCGCCCATCCGTCCGCACCTGTAACTTTTGAACGATAAGTTGTAGAAAGATGAAATTTGGCACATTTATAAAGTCCATAAAAAAATGAGAACGCATTTTTTATATACACGTATAAAGATTTAATTATAGTTTGAATACTTATTGATGGTAAAAAAGACAAAGCCCTATATGAAAAAGTTTTACAGCCAGAAAGAAGAAAATTAAAAAATGCACAAAAAAATATTGGGTTTTCATAATAAAATCGAATTTTTTAAGAAATAGTTTTTGAAAAATAGGGAAAGGAAAATAGATACCCATTTTCAACGTGTTTAACTGCATAACTTTTTCATCACTTTATTTAAAAGGCCTCTATTGGGCTAACATATAAAACAAATTTTAGTTAAACGGGATTTGAACTGTAGTTTTGGCGTATTTTCGAAAAAAAACAAAAAGACAAGTAAAAAAAATTTTGTCCCCACCACTATCTCCGATTTAGATTCGGCCAAATTACATGAAAAATATCACACACATCCAGAATTATTTGTAATTTTCGGGAAAACTATAGAGAATTTCAAATATTTAGCAGATTCTGAGATTTAGCACGCAAACTTAAAAACATTACAAAAATAATTTTTCAAAATAGATTCCAGACGATCGTAATGGTGGTACCGATTATAATGAAATTCGGTTTGTATATAAAACCCTTAAAATGATTGCTAAAACTTTTGAGATCTTGCAACTAACTAACTAACTTAAAATTTTTTGAAGTGGTTTAAGAAACAAATTAAAAAACTCGCTTTTATAACCGATAACTAAAAAGCCTGTGCTTTGAGTATCAGAGGAAAGTAACCGTTACTACCGCAAGGTATATGAAAATACAAATATGACGGCATTCAAAACCAGTGAGTAAGTGCAACAGTGCGTATGTAATAGCTTCGGTCCGTCTGTAACGGACCGCGGTATACCCTATTCCTATTCTCCGTTCCATTCCTACTATCCTTTCTATTACTATTCTTTTTTCCATTCCTATTCGCCTTTCCATTCTTATTCTCCTTTCCATTCGTTTATTTTCTTGTTTTCCATCCCCGTCCCGTTACCATTTGCATCATTTTAAACAGAAAAAAAAATATTTCTTATAATTTTTTGTTTCCTTTTTTTTAAAAAAGGGGCGTGGCATGTCCAACCCCTTAAACCGAAAATCAATATTACCATAGAAATATCCAAGTTTGCGGCTAAAATGTACGCAAAACTGTAATTTTTTGTTTCAAAATTAATAATTTTGTGAAATCGACCTCTAAGGCCAAAAGCTTTGTGTGAACGAAATCTGAAATAATATCTGGTGCACTTTATGTGCTAAATTTTATTTCTTATTCTATCTTTAGTAAAGCTAAAAGCAGTCGCAATCCATGTTTTTCTGGAAATTTATAGGTTTTTATGGAATTCTGCCTCTAAATGTGGGCGTGGCCCACAACTTTGTATGAACAAAATGTAGAGTATTTTCTACATAACATATTAAGCAAAAATTTTTGATCTGGAACAAAAATATTGAATAATTTGTATTTGAACAATGACTCTTTAATTCGATGCCAAAAATGTAATTTTTTGCTTAAATTCAACAATTTCGTAATATCTACCTCCAAACATGGGTGTGGCCAAAAACTTTCTAGGAACGAAATCTAGTATAGAACACGTTGAAGCTAATGTGCTAAATTTTGTTCCTTATTTTTACTTAAGATAGGCTAAAAAGTAGTCGAAGTCCATGTTTTCTGGAAAATTAGAGGTTTTTCTTAAATTCTGCCTCCAAATGTGGGCGTTACCCAAAACTTTGTATATTAAGTAAAAATTTTTCGATTTGGAACAAAAATATTGAATAAATTGCATTTAAAAGATTACGATGCCACGCCCACAAGGGACGGTCTGCGGACTTTATTTTTATTTTTTATGACTTTGAATTATTAGAAGATGCTAAATAATAAGTTTCATCTTTTCACGACGTCTTACGGTGTTGAAAGCACCGGAGGTTGTTGCACATTTAGACCGATTGTGGGCGTGTCTGTGGGCGGATTTGAAAAATTTTAACACTTGTATTGCTTCGGATGACAGAGAGCTTACGTACAAAATTTCAGCTCCCTAGCTCAAAACGTAAGGCCTTAAATTGGCATACGGACAGACAGACGGACGGACGTGGCTCATTCGGCTCAAAAGTCGGTCTCGATCATATGCCCTTCTGGTCTTGGGGGTCTATCGTCATTATTTCTCTATGTTACATTTTCGCCTGTAATCCTCTGTTACTTGTGTTTAAACACTTTTGGCCTGTATCAAACTTAATATACTCCATTCCTGTGGAAAAGATGAAAAAAAGGTTCCCAATAGACGTTTTATGGATCTTAAATCAAAAAATTAAGAAAAAAGCTAAAAAACTGCGTGTTCCCCCCATTCTGCGTGTAACATATACCGTTTTAAAGAAAATCAGACCTAGAAAATTTTTTGAGGTTCGAAAGAAAAATATAGAGGAGCAGAAATATTGCGTGGCTTTTAAGATATGCTTAAAATCATTCAAGTTGTTTTACTAAAATGGTAGTGCTAAAAAGTGCCTTTATTTTCTAAGTTGTTTCAATCTTATCAACTAAATTTTATGCAAGCATAAACCACTAGAATAGAAAGCAAAATGTATAAAAAAAAATTTAAAAACAAAAAACTCGTTTGTCATTTTATTTTTTTTTTAGTTTTTTTTTTACAAAAATCAAAAAAATTTATTTGTCACCCTGCGTTTCAATAAAAATTTGAGTACCACAGCCTTCTAAAATAAGTACCACAGACTTGTAAAAGAAGATCGCAACAGTACCTAGACTAAAATTAGTGAAAAATATCTATTTTAAACCCGGATACCGGGGAAACTTTCAAAATTCTCCCCTCTACACTGCAATGGCAGCATTTAATAACTCGTGTACACAGATTTTGCATATATCTTCTGCACTGGAAATATTCCATACATATTATATAAGCGTAAAAAATGATTTGTTGAGATTTGGAAAAATGCCATAAAGTCCGATATCGTCATTAAAAGAAGAAAAAAAAACAAAGTCGCAAATATACTAAATAACATTTTATATGCAAACTAAGCAATTATTGTGAGCTAAGTCCTCAAAAAAACCGACGGACCACTCCGTGTATGATTTCATACTTGACGGTCTTTTTTATTTTTTGTAAGTATTTTTGATTCGGTCAAGGCACCTGTTCCTATTACTTAAATTCTTGCAATTTCTTCTTCAACATCCTCATTGACAATGAATGCTTCATGGGGAGTCTCAGAAGATCTTGCATTAAAGTGTCGTAGAGTTTCGGTGACTAGAGAGTCTGCTCGTGCTTTTATGCTTTCATGATTTTTAAGAAAATTTGACGCCAAAGCGTTAGCTTTGTCAACATCACTATGATAATAATTGCCAGCATTTATTTAGGCAGAGCATTCGGTCGTGTTTGGTTTAAATTAACTTTGACAATGTTCCAAAAGGGTTTGGAATTCTTGTCAAGGGCTGCGAGTTCATTGCTCCAATTTGAATTTCTTTGTCCTTGTGTTCTTGTTGAGAAAGCTTGATTTAAGGATCGCAAGTTTGCTTTTTACAAAGGTTGTCGGTAAAGTTGCCAATTTTTACGCTGGCTATTTTGATCAGCTCATGAATATCAGGCTTGATTTTCAGGAAGAAGAATTCATTTTTCATCGACTTTTGAATCAGAAACATAAACAGAACATAAAATGTGTTTAGTGAACAGCTAAATTTTTTCATCCACGTCTTGTTTGCTCTGAATATCCTCTAGATTTGTGAACGCAGAACGTAGCTGAGCCTTAAAACTCAGACCGAAAACGAGTCTAGCTTGATGTTTTTATGTCAAGAACATATTCGTGTTTTTGCTCAGTGGCGCTGAGTATTTGACACAGGATTGGATTGTGATCTGTAGTGAGAGCACTAACTGTGGTTAGTTGGGAAACTTTGTGTGCTTTTAAGCTGCAGAAATAGTCAGGGAATCCATCGAGGGCATTTTTTTAAGCAGATTTAACGTTTTAAGTATAGTTTGAAGTTCCATGGAAAAATGGATTAAATGTTGTTTTTTTTTGAAGAAGTTAAGCAGGCAAGAAGAAGAAGAAAAGCGAAACTTAAGTTAAGTAGATACCAACCTTTAACAACAAAATTTTATTTTTTGAAAATGTTTTTAGAGATTTTAAAAATTGGTTTTTAACAAGATCAAATAACTCCCATTAGTGGGGCCATTTAGCTCCAGAGAGGGTTTCTTAGAGCCGGTTTTTCACTTCTAAGATAAGCCCAGCAACCAAGATCTGTCATCTGCACAAAACAAATCTAGAGTTAACCCAGCGAGCAAAATCCCTCCGCTCCGTAAATGGGAAAATTGCAACCACCGCCGCCGGCCGGGTAGCCGGTACAGGTTGTCGATAAATTGTTGTAAAGTAGAACCTCCCCGCATCAGCTTTTCACATATTAAAACACTTTTGGGTAGGCTTATGCTTGTACATATTAATTTTCGTATGAATTCTGCCACCTTTTTGCCATGCAGCTAACTTCTTAACCTCTGTGTAAATATTTAAATTGTATCACATGCTGACAACTAGGAACACACAACACACGCAAAAGAAGCAATCATAGAAATAAGTCAGAAAACCTAATAAAACATTTTTAAATCACTTAAGATGTATGATTTCACTTATGTATATATTCATTTCTACAGCATCAAGAGAAAATCTTCTGAAAGACCTTGTAACCCAAATGTCCTTTGAAGTGAGTTAAGCTCTTAAAATTTCTTGCAAAATATGTTTTTGCTCAGCCCAGCATATTGGCACGCCAGCATGTCGTACAAGACTCTGTGTGACCTTTTTATTTTAAAGCTCGCCTCCTTTTGAAAATTATTCTAATCCCAAACAATTAACCAGCGAACGATGAAGGTCCTTAAAGCCTTTTAACGTACACGTGCAACCATATTATTTCCCGCATACTTTTTATTTATGAGTTTTTTTTTTTTGTATTTGTTCCACTCTGGCGTATACGCAACATCGCATACGCCTTCCGATGTTTACTCTGTCATTATGATAAAATCCAAGAATACTTCTCCTCGGAAATCATTATATTTTCATTTTTATTGCATTACTACGCCCCATGAGCCCATAATTACTGTTGTTCACATTTTCCACCCTTTGCGACACCCTGTAGCAACACACATAATTACCTTCAGCGCGATACCGAATAAAATGTTTAAATTAAGGCACCTACTTCACCCGTACACACGGACTTGTCTGAGTATTTTCTCAGGCTCTTTGCAAGGACATTTTTTTTTTCCTCTTCTGCAATAAAAGAAACAAACCGAATAGGAAAATAAAGAAAGGGACCTCACACCAAAGGACAGCAGAAGCAGAACTAATAGGGAAAAAAATTCTGTCTGCAGTAATGCTAAGCACAATTGTATTTACATAACACAAATGTGTGTCCTTTTCGTCTCACGCTGCCATACACACTCAGTGCTGCTGCTGCTGCTGTGGCACATTCATTAATTCAATCTAGACGTCATGGCGCTTCGTATCATTTTGTATTTACGTTTATTTAATGACCCAGCAGTTATCCTTGCTTCCTCGCCTTGAGTATATGTTCACACTTAAACGTGTTACGTCCTTTGACTAACTGGAAGTTGACAGCATAGTGCGCCGCACCTATAGTCATGCTGCTCGTTTGTTTCATTTAATTCAGTTGTGCGTTATTAAATTTCGAAACGATTCAAAGTGCGAAATCTTTTAAATATCGATAGCTTTTCGCTGTGTTAATTTTTGAGCAGCCAGGACGAAAAAAATAGCTCTAAAACAACAGTAATGACGCATCTGCTGCTATCAATTTATTTGGTTAAACAAAGTGTAGCCTTGAATGAAACTCTTGTGAAATGGCCGCGTATATTTTACGACTAATTCAAAAAGATTGACACTCAATAAAGAAGGTGTCCTGATGGCGGACATTCACTCTGTAGAGGAGGAATAACATTTTATTAGTTATTTATTTAACAGTCAATCTTCATTAGCCATAAGCCGAGGTGATGTGCTATCAGTCAATCAAAACTGGCGGTTTACCTGAGGATAGCTTGGATAAAACTTGTGAGAATCTGTGGACTTTGACATAGTGCTGGTATGCTGAGGACTTTCCTCTATAATTGCAGGACGAGCATGCCCTAGCTTTTTCTTTAAGGTTCAATGCGACGGGATAATAGAGAAAGGTTTTTTTTATAATAAACTTGCGATCAGGTGTTATGAATACCTTTAAAATTCGTAGCATATCGCGAGCGGAAAGAATTTAAGGATATAAAAGAAAGAAGAAAAAAGTCATTTTTTATACAACACACAAATGCTGATGAGCCAGTACGGAACATTAAAACTCTGCACAGAAACACCAAAGCATACCCCCGCAAGTGTTATGCCTTTACGGAGAAAAGCAATAATATAACTTAGCAGAGTATTTCATAAAGGAATCTGGCACGCATCCAATAGTTGTCCTTTCTATTTGCGTATTGGAGGAGAGAGAAATGCTTAATATTCGGCCGACCCTAACCTGGATAGCAGACGCGTTGCTGGTTTTGGTCCGCCCGGATATTTTCCATACCGGTACCTAACATATCTGGTGAGCATTCCCCTATGTGCTACCTGGGGAGGCGCTAATTGGGGTCCAGTAACTCCAGAATGTGGAAAAGACTGTTTTTAATTAGTCTTGCATGTATAGCAGATTAAAAACTGAGAAAGGGCTCAGCTTCACCCGAGCTGAAAATATAGCTTATGGCGTTCTGTTTGACCTCGAATAGAACGAAATTTTAAACAAAATCTTGGTTTTCTTTCGAGATTCTTAAAACTAGCAAAGAAAGACGTAGAAATAACCAAACTGTTGTAGATACTCATTGTTATTATCCATTGAATGAATGTATATAGCTCAGGACTAGAGGCTAATTTGCGAAACCTTCATTGTTTCACGCTTGTGATATCTCTCAGACATATCCTACTGCCAGCAACATCCTTCGGTGTGCCTAGAAAGTCTTTCCTGAATGATGCAAGAGGGCCAGCTGTCGCAATTCTTTGCTTTGTGGGTGCCTCACATCTCTGGCTATGCGGCCACAATCCGAACATTTAAAGCTATAATTCAGTTTTTTTCTCATAATTGGAATCTAACCTGCAGATTGTTTTCTTACCTGCCCCGACAAGCTCTCGCGCAACTTCCTCCGCTATGCGGTGTTTGCACCGCAAACAGAACAGAGATTAACGTAGGAGGAGTAAAAACTAATCCCAAAGTGTTTTTACCGGCAAAAAAATAAGCATTTTATGTAAGCTTTCTTTTTTAGCGGTCCGCCAAAAAATTTAAAAAGGACCTCTTATGGTATCAATTCGTTGTCCCACTGTCCGTCCGTCCAATCGCGTTATAACTTCTGAAACGGTAAGAAAGACGGAGAAAGACAAAATTTGGTGTACTTTTAAACTACGAAAACAGTCAGAGAATCCACCGAAGGCAATTTGTTTTACGCATAACAAACGGTTTAATTGCAGTTTTAAATTTCATGGAAAAATGGATTAAATATTTCTCAATACTTTTTTAAGAAGTTAAGCAGGCAAGAACTAGAAAGGCGCAACTAAAGTTAAGTAAATACTGAACATTAATGAAAAAATTAAATTTTTTGAAAATTTTTAAAACATTTTGATATCAAGAGTTGAAAATGAATGACGGTTTTCAAAGTGTTTCAGTGAACAAAGCCAATACTGAACACGCATAAAAAGCAACACAAGTGCGAAAATCATATTTTGCAGAAAAAGTTTTAATGCTGCCGTTTTGCCGCCTTTTCGAAAAAAAAATTAAAAAAATTCACGAAAAAACGCATAGCCCCCCACGTTATCTCCGGTGTTATTTAGAGAAGTCATATGAAAAAAATCACATGTATCAGAAGTTATCCAAAATTTTAAGGAAATTTAAAGCGAGTTATAAAGTTTCAAAAACTTCTAAGATTTAATTCGAAAACATAACAGCATTTTCAAAAATAATTCCTTAAATCTTCTAGTATTAGCGATCTTGTTCAGATTTGGTACGAGGGCAAAGCGTACAAAAATTAAGCTAACTACGCTAAAAAAATTAAAAACTGCCGTTTCCAACTTAAGTTTTTCTAAGCCTATTTGATAAAACATAGTAAAATAAAGAGCTTGTTTTACCGTGTACGAAATAACCGGTGCTCATAAAATTGTAAATGCAAAATAAAAAAAATGTAAATGTAAAATAAAATTGTATAAATATGCAAAACTATAGCAAACTTTGAGTATTTAAAAACTTAAAAAAATTTACTCAAAAACCTAAAAGCAATTTCGAATACGATTTTTGAAAAATTTCTTTTTATCTTAGCGGCTATATGGTAATATTGATTAAATTTGAGTATATAACGTTTACACGGCAAGCTGACTCCATTAAAAACGGTTGAAAATTGCCGTTTCCAACTCCAAATTTTTTAAAAACGTAAACAAACGAAATAAAAACAAGTCGGAAAGTGCAACAGGGCGTATGTAAAAACTTCAGTCCGTCTGTGACGGATTGCAAAATACTCTACCCTACCAAAAGAGGTACCTGCCACGCCTCCAAAAAGTGAGCGGGATATAAAAATAAAACTGTTGTTTATACTAGGTGGTTGCATACATTTCGGCTTAAAACTCCGCCTTTTTAACTCAACAAATCACTTTTTTTAACGCTACGCCCACAAAAGTGGGCGGGGCATATACTACATATACAAAAGTTAGAAAATGCTAAAATCTACAACTTTTGCAATACAATTTTTAGTCAAATTTCAAATATATTTATTCAAAAACACTCATTTTAAGCTAAAATCCCTTAAAAAAGTGGGGGTGTTCAACGAGAATTTCAAACTTTTTCTGCTGCCTCAAAAACAATTATAAGGAAAGGTTAAGTACATGCCAAAAATTAGTGCGCTATAGATCGTTACACATACAGGCTTGTAATGGGCATTTCTGTGGGCAGATTTGGTCCAGTGGACTTCCAGGCCAGCCCACTTACCAATTTTCAGCTCTCTAGCTTAAAATTTAAGGGTTAAAAGTTGTTTACACACGAACACATGGACGGACATAGCTTAATTGATTCCCGTGTCGGTACCATTCATATCTCTAAAAGGTCTTAGGGGCCAACGGTGATTAATTCACTGCGTTACATACAAACTATATAACAAACTTAATATACCCTGGGTAGGCTATAAACATAAAGTTTTTCCGTTTTCTCAGAAATCCATGTTCACAGAATATAAAAAAAGTAGCCAATGCTACTTTGTAAAATTGAAAAAAAGTCTTACGGTAGTTAAATTTTTTTTCGAAATCGCTGTTTTACTTACTTAATGTGGGGCTACAGACCCGGGTGGTCCTGGGCCTCAGCCAACAAGCTTCGCCAGCAAGCTCTGTCTCCAGCTAGCCGTCTCCTGTTTCACACGCGAAGTTGGCTTAGGTCTCCTTCCACTTGCTTGCACCATCTCAGTTTCAGTGCTCCTCTACTGCGCTATTCCTGCGGGGTGGATTCGAAGATTTTCCAGACTGCTGGTGTCCATCTGCGCTAGATGATCCAGCCATATCTCCTCCTCCACTCCCCTTCACGGAACCATTAATCACTCGAAGAATTTTCCTCTCGAAGCAGCCTAAAGTGTTTTTATCCGCCTTTGACAGCTACTTCTTCAAAGTAGAGCAGGACTGAGATGATGAGGGTCTTATACAACATCGACTGTTTGTTTGCTCGAGAGAGGGCTTTGCTACTCAATTGTCTTCTTAGCCCAAAGAAACAGCGATTGGCAAGAGTTATCCTTCGTTTGATTTCAGCGATTTTGTCATTGTCTGGAATTGATAGCGGAACCCAGGTACTCAAAGTCTCTAACCACCTCAAAGTAATTAGCTGTCGATGGTGATGTTTTGTCAGAGACGTCGGTATTGGGTGTCTTTTCTTGTTGAAAGCATATACTTGGCTTTGCCCTCGTTGACTGCTAAACCCAAATCGCTGCTTTATGGATTTGAAATTTTGAAAATGTTAAAAAAAGGTCATGAAAACGTTTCTCTCCCTCTCTATCTCCGAAACGATAATATGTAAAACAATTGACATAAATAGCGGGAGTAGTCCGTATTTTTATAATGTAAATCTGATTTTTGTTTAGTGTATTTTTTAATTAAGTTCTTTAGGAACTTAATTTTGAAATTAGTTCTTTACAGACCTAATAAGTGTACCAAACTTTGTACTCACCGTTCAAAAGTTTCAGGTACGGACGGACGAACCATCAAGTCGGACATAGAAGGTAATTTTTCCATTTTTGGTCGAACCGCTAAAAAAATGACGTCTAAAACATGTTTTTAACAATCGTTAAAATTACACATTGGCACTTATGACATCCTTTCGAAAAAAAGAAAAATAATCCTGTTACTAAAACCAAAAGTCGACCTTAGAATCCAGAGAGTCAACTGCAGATCCAAGGTTCAATCCAGAATGTAATCCCAAATGTTAAACATTTCAACAATAAAATCGCGTGAGTAATCTCGTAAAGCTAAGCCGGGCCAATTTTTTTAATGTTCGCATTCAAATAACACCCCTGATGGAATTGTTCACTTCTTCTAGCCCCTTCGACACTGCAAAAAGTTTAAAAAGTACCCAAATGTAATGCCTGGTGCTGTGCGTGTATTACACGAACATAATTTTAATTCCTTTTCATAACTTCCAATCTTGTAAAGTGCATTTTATGCGAAGCTTTAATGCGAAACACATGTGCAATCGAGAACAAAGAATGGGAGGAATAAAAACGTAAAAAAAACAACAAAACTCTTCCAAAAGTTGTAGAAAACATGAAAAAATGGAAATACAAAGAAAAACTTTGAGGGATGACGAAGGACCCTTCACAGTATATGCAACAGGGACGTTTTTTTTCAGCTTTTGAGAGCGACATTGGACCAAGAGGAGCTCGAAAAAGGAGGCGAAAAACCCCTTTGGGATGTGCGGTTGCATAATGTGAATTATCGATTTTGTTTTTTTCTTTCGGTGTGGGGCTGTTTTCACTGAACTCTGACGGTTCATGGGGCTCGGTACATCAGTGGCTAACGGTGGTCTCCTTTCGGTCATTTTGATTGTTATGTTAGGGTTCCCGGAAACATCAGATGCCTACCAAAAAGGACTTAGCAGCTTGGTCAGTGCTGCAAGTAATTTCAAACCGTTTTAGGAGTTCAGCTGCTAAAGAATTGGTCCGTGACTGAAGGGAAATTACTTTCGTTTATTGCCAGGCTAGGAGCATTTATACACCTTTTGTTGGTATTCCTCAAGCCTATTAGGTGTCTATATTAAAATTGATTCTTTTCGTGATTCACGATAGGTGACACACGATGTCTTACGTTCAAAGCGCCATATGGGCAGAGCGGATCAGTAGGTTGACTCCATATGGCTGAGGAACTTTCTCTGGTTTAAGTTGAATCCAACTTTCCAAACAGTTTAAATTTTTGGTCTAACTTTTTTAATATGGGGCATTTGCTAGTTCTTTAGAATCTTATGGGGATATGCGAGTTTCAAATACCCGCAGAAGTAGGAATTTTAATACAGCCTTGAATTTTAGGAATTTTTTCTTTAAGTCTTGTTTCCTCCTAGGGTCAAGTGGGCAGTCCTTCAGAGCATACGGAGCCATAGTGAAAGATATAAGGCTCATAGCAGTGTTAAGTTTAATGTCAATCTCATTTGTGTATCAGCTGTTTGACGAAACGGAGGTGTCCCGTACCATTAACACAAAAAAGTTAGCTAATGCTAATATCTACAACATTATTATAGAAATTCTTGTCAAATTTATTGAACAACCATAATTTTTAGTTGAAACTCCTTAAAAAGTGGGCGTGGTCAATGTAAGGACCAAACTTTTTCTGCTGCCCCAAAGACAATTACAAAGTAGTATCACATTCCAAAAACCAGGGCAGCCAGAAAGCTGAAACTAGGAGTGTATTTTGGTTCTCATTTTGTACAAACAAAGTATGAAAATTGATGAAATCGACCCAAAGCCACGCCCACAACTGACTTCAATATGAGACTACCTCTAATTCACATTTTATTTCAAAATGCCTTTTGGCAAAGTTTGACAAGGCGTAGGAACTAAAATTTTGATGCAGACCAAAAGTGGCTACAAAAATTTAATTAGACAAAAAATGGACCGTCCACACCATCGACCATGCCCACTTTTAAAATGTTAGATCTCTCAAAACCTGATTACTCGAAAAATTCATTCTAAAACGAAAAAATATTATATGATAAATATTGAAGATATTACCAATTGCTTAGTTTGTTACATGCAAAGTATAGAGCTCCGCCCACTTTTAGGGGACACTTAAGTGCAAACTCTTGCACTTACCCACTTGTTACTTTAATTCTGGATTTTCCCAATGCAACGCTTTAAATGCAACTGCCCCGTCCGTTCCTGTCATCCGTGTATTTATAAAAACTCACCACGTTCTAGAAGTTTCCCCCTTGGTAATTATCTATTGGTTAATTTTTCACTTGTACTTTTCCATTAGAGGGGAAATGCGATATCGACATTCGAACTTCGAATAGTATGCTGTCAGCTAGCTGGAATTACAGTAAGGTGTGTTTGTTGTAAAGTTTGTCGTAAAGTGAATCGATGGGTGCATTCAACGACTCTGGCTTGTATTCTTATGTTTGCAGAATATTAATGGCGGCTTCATCGCAGAGACGTTTTATAAGACTTATAAGATTACGCCTGGTAAGTCTTATAGGGTGTTTCCACCGCACATAAGACAAAGGCTAACGTAGGAAGATAAAAGTGAATCCAGAAACGAGGAGATTAACTTGAGGTGTGCCTTTTTTTATTTCTCGTTGACATCTTGTTGTGTGAAATGGGAATGGCTGGTCGTCACGTCCGCTGCGCGTCTTAAAAACGTGAGTTTGTTTGGATCCCGGACAACTCAGATTAAGAAACAAATTAAAGTCATATATCATTGCCACCGATTTTCTTAAATCTAGGAAACGAAATAACCTAAAATAAGAAAAACATACCGTCAAACAAGTTGATGTGATTTTGGTTCACAAATTCGATAGTAAAATTAACATCCATCATTCTGATGCAGTGGGCACTCCTCAGTGCATTTAACAGTTTTGACAGGTCCAACCACATCAACAGCAACATCACCGTAATGCGCATCCCTTTAAACAATACAACAAACATAGCAGCTGTCAAATAAAGGCTTGTTTGATTTGCTTTGTTAGATGACGCATAGAACAAGTAGAATTCTATACGATTTGAATCTACAATTCATGCGTGAAAGAGAATAAGTACGCATTTAATTTTTAATCTCTTCCTGGAGAGGGCAACTCCCCGGCCCGGAAAATCTTCGAATCCCCCTCCGCAGGAACGACGCAGTAGAGGACCACCGAGACTCAGGTGGTGCACGCAAGTGGAAGCGGAACTCAGCCAACTTCCAGAGGCCTCTACTTCCTTTGCGACGAAGCTTAAAGAAGGGGCCGGTTTATCTGGAAGGAAGAGCAGCCATGGAAGAAGATATGACGGTCGTGAAGCCGAACGATGCAAAAAAGATGAAGGATGGTACTTTATAAGCATCCAAATGTCGACTTCCTCGTTATAGTCGACCGGTAGAATGTCAAGAAAAAGTTCTAGGGCACCCTGTGGAAGGAATTATCCACCACAGGGAAAGTGAAAACTCAATTCGATGCCGCCGATGCTAACTTATAGATAGCATCTGGGATCGCAATTTTAAAATCAACCGCACAAACACATAAAAACATTTTCGAAAACGACTTTTTAAAGGTTTCTAGTTCCTTAACGGTTATGAGGTTATGATTTTTTTGTTTAGTTTTTTTTTTAAGTATGTGTAACGTTTAAAAAGCAAGCTAACTGCATAAAAAATGTTAAAAAATTACTGCCTCCGACACCAAGTTTTGAAGCAACCGGGGCCGGTTTCGGTTTCCAAGCCTGAACTCGCCCAAAAGAATATGTTCCCAACGACCGGGTAGCCGTTAGCCGGCTGCCGGGTATGTGTTAAATGGGCCTAAGACCATTTTTTGGGTTTGGCTAGTACATAGGAGCATATCCAGGCATCGAATACTGCGGGTTGGCGACTCATGCATGCTTATGTATAGCCCAGGCAAGCAGGATGTGAAGATAACCATCTCCTTGTGGCGCATCCAAAGGAACCCCTCCATTTCATCACCGAAACATTTCCCTGATTCTTTTCAGTTACGGAAAAAGTTTCAACAGTGGATGTTCTTTTACATACCTCTAGCTCATCCTGAACAGGGCTTGTTTGCTTAATTAATTCATTTTTGTTTTCTTTGAGTTTTTCAAGTATTTTTTTTTTAGGTAATAAATTTGGGTCCACGAGTAACGCCGAAAATAAAAGGTAAGCCCAGGGCAAGCTGCTCACTATCTGGTGTAGTCGACTCTGGTGTAGTCGTTTTGTCAAACAGCTGATCACAAATGAGATTGACTTCCAAGGTTCCAACTTAGCAAATGTAAAGACAAATTTAGCAGAAGACTGGCATCCATACCGATCAAAGCAAAGGTATTTTAAGAGACTTATTCGCAAGTCGAAAAATGAATCTCGTAAAAAAAATTGTGAGGAGGTTGAACTTGATAAAAGACCAAATAAACTCACTAACCTACACCGAGACAAAGGCGGAGACCTTCAGTCTTCCCCTAGAGACTCATATTTTAGATCAGAGACTAGAAAATACGATCACCACGTGCTCTTCAGTAGTACCGGAAACTGTGTCCACTCTACAACCAAGACACACAACGCGATAATTCTTGCTTCTTTTGAGAGTTTCAAGCTACCTGCTCCAGATGGAATTTATGCAGTTATGCTGCGAAATATGATTAAAGGCAGCTGTTACCCACGCTGGAAAAATTATTCACTACAAGCCTCGTCTTGGCTTACATACAAGGCTTGCAGTGAAGTTGTACCGTTTGGTGTATGATTAAAGTTGTATTCATGCCAAAACCTGGTAAGCCTGACAACAGCTTAGCCGAAAGTTTCAGATAAGTCTGTCTTCCTTCCTGCCGAAAATCTGGAGAGTCTGGTTGTGCTGCGCTTTGATCACGTCCTCTTTCTGAGATGCAACAGTGAGGAAAATCCTGCGAAACTGTGTTTCAAAGCCTTGTTTTTTTTATATAATATGCTTGTGATCAAGAGGTTATGACTACCCGTAGCACATCTCGAGCGGAAAGAATTTTAGAATAGAAAAGATAGAGGAAGAAAGTAATTCTAGATCCAACATAAACGCTAATGAGCCAAACATGAAACCTATGCACAGAACCACCAAGACTTACCCCCGCAAGTGTTATGCCTTTACGGAGAAAAGCAATGGTATAACCAGCAAAATATTTTATAAAAACCATCTGGCATGCATCCAATTGTTGTCCATTTTATTTGCATATTGGAAGAGAAAAAGGCGTTTTGTATTCGGCCAACAGATGCCGACCAGGAAGCTGCTGATTTTGAGGCAGACGCTTCTGGATTTTTCGTTTGTTGCTGGTTTTGGTCCGCCCGGATATTTTCCATGCCGTAATCCACCATATCTGGTGAGCATTCCCCTATCCGCCACCTGGCACCAGGCGCCCAATTCAGAACCAAATAATTGTGCATGGTGGTAGATTCTTTGCTATCGTTTGTCATCCTTCCTTGAACCTACACACAAGCCTACGCGGTTGATGTCGCCGTTCCTTTTGTCGGCTAAAACCTAAGGACTGTGTGCTCTCAGGCGCAGACCCTAGATTTGATCCCTAGACTTGATCGATAATTGGTGCACTAGGAATGGGCTCTCAATGAATCTTCTTAAAACTACTCTTATTGTCTCTGGTCAGACTCGACTCGTTCTTAAAGGTGCCACTATCCCGATATCCGAGGAAGTCAAATATTTGGCAGTGATCTTTGATAGAAAAGTTCTTTGGTCCAATCATGTTGAATTCGAAGTCGAAAAAGCGCTGTTTACGTACTTACTAGCAGTGAAGAGGCTCTTTTGGCAAGACATGGGGCCAATCGCCGAAAAGGCGCTTTTCTAATCCAAAACGACGGCCATGGTAAGACCACTCCTCTCATATGCATCGGTTGTTTGGTGGAACAGACTTTTGCAGAAACTTTACTGGCTCTTTTGCCTAACTCCAAAGAACGGCTTGTTTTGGCTGCACTGGGGCCTTCCCTTGCATGCCGGGCTCTGCTCCAGATGCTCTGATGAACTTTCCCCTCTCGATATATCAGTGTGACATCAAAACAATTTTGATGTCACACTGTCGACTGAATGTATCACAGTCCATCTCCATAAAACAGAGATTCCAAACACGAAAGACGGGTTGAGGCTGATACAATCTATCAGAGAAAAGGACACACCCATTCTTGTCAAACGAGGTAAGCAGATTCTGTTACTATTTTGTTTTTTCGAAAAATTATCTCAAAGCAACTAGGTTTGATTCAGATTCATCTAACAAAGAAAAAACTGTGAAAAAAAACGGGAGAACTACTTTTCCGGCAGAAGCCGTGTAGGCTGCGCTCCGGGCTTGAGGTTTGAGTGATTGTGGGCCTATTATATCCTACTGTTCGTAACTTCCTTCCTATTCCAAGAACGTAAAAAACATTCGTCCTGAAAAAAATTATTCTCAAAATTTTAAAGCGGTCCTAAGGTACTTAACCTTAACTGCCTGAAACTTCTAACCTCGGTCAGTTACCCTCCTTGTTGACAGCAGGCACGGTGCTGCCTGCTAAATATTTATGCAATCTAGTCGACTTTTTGGGTTGATTATTCATGGCTCTTTCTCCGTTGATGTTCATTTAAGTTAGCCAAGATAGTTGGGCTTTTGTTTCAATTTGACAAAGATGCTGAAGCCTGCACTTAAATTCACCCACAAAACTTGAAAGTATTGCATTATGTATGACGCGTTTTCTACTCCTCGCACTTGAAAATAATTCCCCGCATTTAAATTCATCAGAAAATAAAATTATACACGCAATGCATAGAGCCCTCATACCAATTTAAAGTTGAAAAAAACATGCAAATTTGATTATACCCTATCTGCACATAAATGGGACAGGACACAGCAACATACAGAGTCGCATGTAGGCATATCCTTAGAACCTACAATGACTCGAGTACTTTTTCTTTGCGGCAGTACACCAGCTTCGCTTGTCTCCAAACGCAAACAAGGCAAAAGGATCAGAGGCACGGCAAACTTTCTTCCTGCCCTGCCATAACATTTGTATGGAAAGTTCTGCTCGGCATTATTAAAAGAATAACCTTTAGTATGTGCGGCAGGCATAAATGACAACATGCGAGCATGTATCCTTTGGGGAGACATAACCACATCGCTGCCGCAGACCTCATATGGATGAATTGAAAATGCGAACAGCACAATTTCAGAACGGGATCCTCGTGGGACATCATCACTGACAAAGCAAACTGATGCTTATCCGAGGATAAAATGGTGTGACCGGCCGGCCGGCAGTATACGTTACAATGATCTCGACATTTTTTTCCTCCGTAAATCATCATAATCCCCAAAACGTTTGAACAAATCAATAATTTTTTCCCGATCAAATCTCTGACACAAATCTTCCTTATTCCCATGGTGGGAGTTCTATATGACAGGGTCCACCGGATGTCCTGTTTGGAGATTTTCATTTCATTGCAATCCCAATGCTGCCCACTTCCTTTGGGTCAATGTATTGCCTACATATAAATACTGAACTCTTCCTTGTCTAAGGACATGGTTTCGTTGTGTGGACAAAGCTCTTTGGATGCCATTTGAGCACCATCATCATCACCCCATAAAGCAGCCCGAGTCAAGAAAGTACTTTGTTTCGTTATTGAATTTCTTTTGTTGTTTACTCACCACTTGAGTCCTTTTTGGTTTCGCATAACGTCAAGGAGAGCTGAAGAGAAATGGAACAGGAAATAAAAACAAAAAACCACCACTGACCGCATCTGGCAACATAAAAGGAAAATTCAAGGCAGCTACCGAATATTGTTTGTGCAACCTTCCGGGCTCTGCCTTGCAAGAATAGAACAGCAAGAAGCAAGAATATGATTTGGGGATTTTATGTCCTTTGGTCATACACGGCGCGGCGTATTCACGCTAGTCTTTGGGGACTTGCTTTGCGGGATTTCTTTGCCTGAGCCTGTTATCGCTCGGAAAGCGAATTTATTTAATTTTTATTTATGAAACTTGTGATTATCTTTTGGATGGTAAACGAAATTTACTGTAAGGCCAATGGACATTATCCTCCAGGAGCGTGACAAGTGCTGGTTTATGTATAATTGGTTTTTATTGTGAAAACATGTATTCTGCTTTGGTACAAAATCTTAATCTAAGTCTTATCCAAAAAAATATGTCGTGTGGTGGGATACTGTCAAAGAAGAACCACTGCGAGGCCTTCTTTCAGGGCCGAAATGAAACGTGTCCTGCAAGCCAATTGAAAAGGTAGTGCAAACCAGAGTAAAGTGTGTGTGGACATTAGCTGCAAATGACTTTCTAAGGAATTGTTTATGTCCTTCATAAGAGGGGAACTTATAGGGGTCTTAATGGAGCTTTACCTACATGTCGAGCGTCGAGGTGGAGAATGAAATTTACAATCGCCTGGAGAAAGCAATTTGACCGAACACATCGTTGTTTGCGGAATGGCCGAAAGTAAGGTCTCTTTTTAAACGGCCTCAAATTAAAGCACTCAGTCTTGACAAACTGTCCTGTAGACAAGAGCTGTAGGAAAATTTTTTTATTAAAATACGAACGGCGTGAACCTTTCCCCGTCAGCACTCAAACGAATAAATCTCATTAAACTTTTGCTATCTACACAGCTATATTTGCCTGAAAAAGTGCAAAAAGCATAACGGTTCATCATAAAATTCTGACATCAAAATGTTTCCATTTAACAACCGGGCGAAAATGAAAAACTGTCAAGTCCTTCTGCTGTTGAGTGTTGAATGCATCCATCAGTCACTTGTTTTACGAGGTTCTTTTCCACAGGGCGGACGACTCGATGTTTGGTGGCCCTCTAATCGTAAAACTTTCGGGAGAGTTCACAAGTTGCGAATTTCGTATATTAACGTATCGTGTTGTGTCATTAAAAGCTCATTACGTGCGATAAAATTTGCCATTTCATCTTACATTTATTGCTTCGGAGGCGGAAGCATGGCGGCGGCGGCAAGCGGAAAAACGTATCTTCGCTTGCCACAGGGAGCAAATACATAAACCCAAATCAAATAGTTCACATTCTGATACAGAAAGATACACGAAGCTGGAATGCAATAATGAAATCTGAAAATCATTTACACAAGCGTATAAATCTATGTCCGTCCACCATAAGGAGTGTAAAGAGTTGTTCCTTCGTGCCCGAACACTATGTACAATGAGCCCAGCATATTGGGGTATGGGAAGACGTTATGTGAACGTGACGCGCCATTTTCATTAGCCAGACAATCTATACAGCCCTTAAAGGATACATTAACGGTCCACAAGAAACAGGACGTAATGGATTATACTCCCTTGCGGAGATAATAAAGTTCTCCTGGCAATTAGCTTTCGAATTGGCTGGCTTTGGCTTTTCGAATTAATTATTCAGCAGTTTGGCTCATTTCGTTGATGGTCTTTTGAGCTGAACAATTGAGGTATGTAGTTATGCGATTGTTTTATGTGTAACAAACATGTGTCTTTATGAAGTGAAAGGTCTTGGGCTAGGAACATAAACAAGGCAAAACGTAGTCCATCAGTCAAGAAAGAGATTCCTTTCATTCATACGTAGCATGCGATTTTCAAATGCTGGTGTCCCTCAGGGCTGCTTCTTTTGACTGCCTCTCTTTTACTACTGTTACTGTTGTTTTAGTTTAAGATGGGTTATTATGCGGCCCAGCATTTAGTTTGAGCCCAATTTTCCAATTTCGAAACACAACGGTGGCACCCAACGTGGGGCCTGGACACCCTCGGGTGTTAAGCTACTCTCACTATCTCCAAAATTATGACCTAACCCTCATACGCAAAATGCACTGTCTTCAGCAAATTTGCGCAATATTGGTAAAGAATTAATGAAGTCAGCTGACCTCTGTATGAACAAGAACGAATCTGAGTATGAAGGGCAAAGAACATACCTTCCCTTGATAACTCAAGGTCAAGTTTACAGGATATCGTCTCCACAAGTGAATCTCTTGGAATAATTCGTCCAAAAGTCATCCAAGAAATATCCTGGTGTCGCAAAGAACTATGTGTAAAACCTTGTCCAATCCAAAATTTAAAAAAATGCAAAATTTTATTAATAGAATTTTAAGGTTTGATAAACAATAATAATTAATTCTTTTTAATAAATAACTTTTAATTACTATTCTTCTTTCTTCTTCTTTTTCATTTAGGCGCGAGGTTATTATCTGAAGTGTTGGATTATAACCCTCCCAGTTTACTGCATTCCTAATGGTCCGCTTGTGGGGTACGCCGATTTGACCTCAGAATATACCGGCAGACCATATTAATTAACTTTTAATTACTATTATTTAACATTATTATTACCATTCATTAATTACTAATAATAGTAATAATGATAATAATTGTTAAATATTTTAATGCGAAGGCAAAATAAATTTTTTTCAATATGAAAGTTCGATCTTACGCCGCACACAAATAACCACAATCAGCTTGTGATAATCATTTGTACGTTATGATTCCCTACAACAACATAGCGTCGTCGCTCCTACTTTACTCTAAAAATTTCTCAGATCAACAGGCCAGCAGAAATTGACAGTAGGTATCAAGTTCGAGTGATAATCCCACAGTCTGCGCTGAGAAAACCAGTCAGCCAAACAGGTTTTTCTTGTTTCCAATCAAGTCTAAACTCCTCCCACATATAGCGGAACTTTTTTTGCGGAAAATAAAGGCAAAAGTCAGGGTTGGTATGAGGTTAACAAGAAAAATTGTTTATTTATTTTTCGAATTTAATAATTGTTTTGATTCTCGAATAAATGTTACTATAATGATTTTATTTTATTATGATTTATTTCTTTTGTTATTTATTAAATGTGACGAAAAATGTTTCAATTAGTTTCAAGTAGATTCAGCTTTCGGCCTTTTTATTTCGGACTTATTTATTTATATGCAGGATTTTAGTAGAGATTCGTACTTGGAAAATATTACCATTTTAAAAATGCCCCCTTTGCAGATGCGTTCTATCTGCTAATTTCAAAATCGAAACAAATTTAATACTCGTCTGCATTAAATGTGAAAAGTCGTACATCAAATATTTTAGTGCAAGCGCAAAATAAACTGTTCATTAAAAAACTTGACCAGTCAGCAGGTGAATATGTCAGAAAATTGCTTTAAAAAATCCAATTTATCAAGCATGTCTGAAAATTTTCTTGAATCACCAGGCCACCAGAATTTCACAGTAGGCATCAACTTGGAGTAATAACCCATAGTCTAAGCTAAAAAAAAAACAGTCAGCCAAACAGGTTTTTCTTGTTTTCATACATTTAAGACTCCTCTCATACTTAACGGATCTTTTCTGTGCACGAGAAATGCGATAGCCAGGGTTGGTATGAGGCGAATAAGAAAATTAAACAAAAAATTTTGGAACTACAATTTTCATTAAGTACTTTAGATTTCAAATTACTTCAAATATTATTTTTAACATTTTCAACTTTTTATATATGAATTATAAAAATTTTGTTAAACTGTTTAAATTCGCTTGGACCTGTTTTTATTTATTTAAATGTGTATATTCAAGTCAATATTTTCATTCGTGCTGTGAATTTAAGAAATACTTTGACAAAGAGAGAGTCAAAATATTTCTCCTTTTTAGGAGTGTATTGGTTTTTGTTCCTGTTCACTTTAAAAGAAATTTTAGAATTTTCTTTTCTCAAATGTTAAAAAAATCTGCCTTAAGAGACTATTTAAAAACATGTTTTTAAATTATATACGGGAAAGTATAAAAACTACAACGATGTTAAAAGTTTATTTTGAACAAAAGATTCATAAAAAATCAATCTTCCAACGCATAAGAATCCAACGCAATCAATCATCCAACGCAAAAGTCGCTCCGACGTTATGTGGAAAATTTCTCAGATCACCAGGCCAGCAGAAATTGGCAGAAGGTATCAAGTTGAAGGGATAATACCACATTCTGCGCTGAGGAAACCAGTCAGCCAAACAGGTTTTTCTGGTTTCCAATCAAGTTTAAGCTCCTCCCACAATTAACGGAACTTTTTTGCGCAAAATAAAAGCAAAAGTCAGGGTTGGTATGAGGTAAAAAAGAAAAATTCGTTTTCTGTTTATTTTTTTTTGTTCGGGTTTAATAATTGCATAACTACATAAATAACTAAATAATTGAAATTACATAAATATTTTTGTTTTCATTAATTTCTCTTGTTCTATTTATTAATATTTTAGTCGAGAGTTGTGTTTTGACAATATCACAATTTGAAAAATAGGTTAATTTTGCTCCCTTTGCTTTGTGTTCTATCTGTTAATTTTGATATCGAAAAAGCATATTTGTCTGAATTAAATGTAAAAAACCTCAATTTCTTGGTTTGCCTCACAGACGTAACCTCAATCACCTTAGTGCGTACCTCAATTATTTTAGTTCAACCGGTAAATTAATTTTTATACCCCATCCCATAGGATAGGAGGTATATTAAGTTTGAAACATAGTTTGTAACAGCATGTAAAAGCATGAAACAAAAAAAGTAGCAGGTAAGGTAAACAATACTTCCGTCCAGATTTCGTTCATATAAAGTTTTTAGCCACGCCCTATTTTAGGGGTCGATTTTTCAAAAATATTGAATTTGAACCAAAAAATTAAATTTTTACGTACAATTAGGTGTAACTTGGAAATATCTGTGGAAATATCTTATAATTAATAGTTTGTAATTAGGGGCGGTTGGACCACGCCCCTTTTCGAAGTTTGCATTACTTATAAAATGTCAAAAAATCAGCATTTTACAATGTGGGATAGGATGGGGTATTCAACGGTCCGCTTTACGGACTGTAACTTCTGCGTACACACTGTAGCACTTACTCACTGGTTTAAATTAAGAATATCGAGCTGCCAGTAGTTAAAATGTCAAAAAATTACCCAAACAAAATCTTTTACCGGAACGTTCCCTATGACGATTCCTCGCAAAACTAAAACCGACGCTCGTTTGAGAGAAAAAATTTTCTCAGAGCACCAGGCTATCAGCAATTCACAGTAGGCATCAAGTTGGTGTAATAATCCCATTGCCTTTGCTGAAAAAGAAACCAGTCAGCCAAACAGGTTTTTCTTGTTTCCAATCAAGTTTAGACTCCACCCACACCTAACGGATTTTTTCTGCACACGAGACATACGAAAGTCTGGGTTGGTATGAGGCGAAAGATAATAGTAAAAAAATAAATTTTGGGAGCTAAAAATATTTTCTTTTATTCGCTTGGATTTGAAACTGGTTTGGTTGTCTTGTAATTCAACGAAAACTGTAACCAATATTTTCAACTTTTTAGTCCTTTATATATCTATAATTCGTGTTAAACAGTCAAAATTGGCTTGTACCTCTTTTTATTATTTAACAATTATTGAAGCCAACACTTCAATCGTGCTGCGGACATTTAAAAATAATTTAAAACTTCGGCAAGATAAGAAGCAAAATATTCCCCTAGTTCTATACCCTATTGCACAGGAAAGGAGTATATTAAGTTAGCTTCAGGCGAAAATGTAACATAACGAAATAATAACCATAGACCCCAAGATCTTAAGGGTATACATCCAGACCGAATTCTGAGTCAAATGAGCAATGTCCGTTCGTCCGTATGTCATCAATTTTCAGGCCCTAATAAGTTTTTGAGCTAAAAAACTATTTTTTGTTTTAGCATTTTTTTTTAACGTTAACTCTTTGTCATCCCAAGCAATGCAAGAGTTTAAATTTTTCCAATCAGCTGTCACAATCGAGTAGAGTAATCATTCAAATGCAGTTCCAAATCGGAAAATTTTTATTTAATATATAATTTTGGAAACATTTGGTTTTACATTTGGTTTATAAAAATCTTTGGACCTCGCCTACATTTAGTGGTAGAATTTAAGAAAAAACCTCAAAAACCTGGATTTCGACTGCTTTTAAGCCCAACTTAGGAAAGAATAAGAAATAGAATTTGGCACACCAGACTCCATTCAAGATTTTGTTCGTACAAAGCTTTTGGCCACGCCCATCTTTGGGGGTCGATTTTACAAATTCTTTGAATTTGCGCATTTCAGCGGCAAAAGTTTTAGTTATAAAAGCTGAACATGCCACGCCCTTTTTTGAAAAAAAATATTTAAAAAAAACCGTTTGAGGATTAATAAAATATTTATAAGTATTATTAATATATATATATAAAAAAATTAGTTAAAAAAATAGTTAAATATTGATTCATGACCGGTTAATTTAAGGGGCTTTTACATACGCACTGTTGCGATTACTCCCAGGTTTTAATAATATTTCAATGTTTTGCTTCATCAAACCTTCAACAAAACATTAAACTTCATCCAAACTAAAATTCAAAAAAACGTTTCACTCATAGGTGAAAAAAAAATTAGAACTTTTAATGCGCTCTTGAGCAAAATATACACAAAAAAATAATCAATCATCCAACGCACTACGTTGTGACAATGCCCTCCTATAAAAAAAGGCCTCCGGCGTCATGTAAACATTTTCTCAGATCACCAGGTTAGCAGAAACTCGAAGTAGGTATCAAGTTGGAGTGGCATGGCATAGTCTGAGTTAAGAAAACCAGTCTGCCAAACAGGTTTTACTTGTTTCCGATCCAGCATAAACTCCACCCACAGCTAACGGCTCTTTTTTGCACACGAGGAATGCAAAAATCAGGGCTGGTACGAGGTAAAAACATTTTTTTTTTATGTTTGGTTTTTTAAATTAATTTTATCATAGGACGTTAAAATTTTAATTTTTTTTTACTTTTAGTTTGTTAATAATTAAGTGTGTATAGTTGCTATTTTATTTATATTAACTAATTTCACTGGTACAATCATGTACCAGTGGAATTAGTTAATATAGCGGCCTGCTAGGTCAAACGGACTTGTTCTTTGTAGTTGGTGTTTGTCTCGATAATGGCGTGTTCTTTTGAACACCGAGCTGTCAAATAATACTCTTTGTTCGTGAGAACTCCAGCGTGCTGTACACTCGGTTTTATTGTGTGCAGAACGACTTACTGCACCGGTGCAATCATCACGTTAAGTGTCAAATTGCTTTGGCTTCATTTTGTTTACTTTTTTTTCATTTCGTAGCGTGATTTTGTTGGCGTCGGTTTTTTGTACTTTTTACTTAAAATGAATTTCGATAGCTTTATATTTCAGTTTTTATCGATTTCATACAATTTCAGTTGTGTTGTAAATAATCACGAATAAAAATTGAGTCGAAACGTCACCTCACACAATCAAAGCTACAGCTAGCCTCCACCGTCAAATACGACGGTGGTGAAATTTCGAGTTCGGTGTCGACATTGAACTTGTTCGGAGTTCAAAAGAACATTTATATGAGCTTCCGTTCAGGTTTACGAAAAAAGAAGTATTTTTTTATGTATTCCACACCAGCTTAACGATTCGGTGTTGAAAAGAATACTCCATAAGAGTCTTATTAAAAGTACGGATCATTTCATTGTTGCAATTGCAATAAACCTTAAGACAAACACAGCTTTCGAGCAAAACTTATTACTTCCTCGATAACAGTAGCTATTCCTAAACTTTTGTGGATTTCTAATATCCCTACTCTACCATGCAGCATTTTTCTGCAACAAGCTCTCAGTGTCTTGTTAAGGAAAGATTGCAACGTGCGGACATGTTAATTGTCTTGGTAAAACTCCGAAGTTGTATATCGTATGTCCAGGACGAGTTTTTCCGTTTAGCCCAAGCATTTTCCTAAGTGTGATTTCGAGCTTGTCACGCTTCTTCTTAACGTGTGGCTTTCACCTTAGCGTTAAATTTAGCGTCTAGATCAAAAGTAATTCTAAGAGTTTGCTACATTTGCGTATGGAACTCGAACAGAGTTCATGAACTGTGGTAGGTAAAGTTCGGTTAACCGGGGGTGTGGTAAAAAGGATCCCACAGACACTTGGCACCAAAACGGGCCCATCGCAATCTTTGGGAACCAGTTGAACTTAAAATTTAAAAAGGCTAAACAACCTCAACTTAAATAGCCACTTTCCCTGTAATAGCCAAAAAGGCCTTAGAAGTGTGTGCCTTCTTCTTCAACTAAACTTTCGAAGAAATATTCCCCTGAAAAGTTCCTGCGCAAACACGAAATTGCCACGCATTCACACGTGTTATGTCCTCAACCGCCTGCAGATCACTGTCACTGCAGATGAACAGTGGTAATTGTTCACCTTTCTGTATGTTAAATTCACGTGCGTTGAAAAGTTCTCGTTACCCAGCGGTTCCCTAAGTCTTCGTCCAGACGCAAATTTTGTCCAGATCTCGTTGGAGGCTTCTCGTTGCCGATTCGACTGATTCGCCTGTTGGCACGATGGTCGTGTCATCGGCGAACGTGGCCGAAAATGTGCCATTATCTTGTAGAACATTTAAAGTTTCCGACCGAGGACCGTTCGCTGGGCAACGCCAGCTCGAATTTCGTTGTATTTCTAGTATTCTTGTACAGCACCATATCTAAATCTAACACGAGAGTCTGGTTTAGAGATAGTTTTTCAATGTTCTATAAATTTTTTCCGGCAAGGATTACAGTAGATTATACATCAAGATTCAAGCCTCCATGCCATACCATGTAGAAGACTTACGGTTGCGATACCTCGAGGAAATCACTAGAGAATATCTTTTTGCCTTCTACGGCATTTCCAATTGCGTGCATTATTCTGCAGACTTGTTCTATTGAAGTTTCTAACCCGCATATGTTTTTAAAAAATTAAAGGATGTTAATTAAAGGATGTCATCAATTTAGTAAAGTTTCGTTCAATAAGCTTGACTTGATGATTTTGAAAATTCCCTGCAACACAAGCCTACGTCTCTAAATTAAATGTCAAAGTCCAATGTTAATTGCTCGGCACAAATCGGGGTTTATTCATTAAGTTGTAAGAGAGCTTCCCATGTAGCAATGATTCTTGAAAACAACTTTATCGGGACCTCTGATGACGCTTTCTCATTTCGGGAATGAATAGGGAATTAATCGTTTGAAATCCCAACCGTATAAATGACGCAAAGAACAAAACCATTTTATTGGCAATTGGAAAGTTTAAATCACCGATGTGGTTACTTAAAAAGCATTATGCTTTCTGGTTCTTTGCATGAAATTCTTTGCTCACAGACCTAGAGATTACAGCCTTGTTCCCGCGGCTGTGCACCGATGTATTCTCCTTCATTTAATATTAAAATAATTTGTGGTCAACATCGAGTGCCATCAAGCAACAACAGTTTGACGCATGCTTCTGAACTTAATGCGTCAATACTCCTTCCTATGAATACACATACCGAAGCTAGTCTTGAAGGGATGTTTTTAAAAAGACTTAAGTAACATAAAATTGATATTAAAATCAAGTTCTCACAGTCATTCATCGTTTGCGTTATTTTTGTAATCAAGAATAATAATTGTATTAGTTACAATAACGTTGACATGTTCATATTAAATTTATTTAATAAAGTTTCGGGGAAGAAAATTATTCGTCCTTAATCGCAGGTCTGCGTGCGTTAAAGCGTAAGTTGTGCTTGGGGCGTTGTGAGCTTCAGAAACTTTTACCCTAACCACTAACATCACCACTATGGCTGTAGCAATCAAGTCGATCCCAGAGAGCAATAGAGGGATTGATTGTATTAACAATAACCGCATTCGGGATTGCTTCAATAGTTTCGCGGTAGCATTAGGGGTTTCTCATTAACTTTTTCTCTGGTTTATCAAGTGGCTTAAGTGTCTTTAACTGCAGCTCTGGACTTAATAATAGTGGTGTGTCCCTATTCCGACCGTCGAAATCGAAAACGTTCAGACTGTTTCACGTCATACTGAATGGGGAACAGTCTGAATGTTGGTCCCTTAGGGAAAGTTACGAAAAGTTCAGAAGTTATCTCATGAAATAGAGTGGTGCTATGGCGAAACTATAAAACTAATGGTTGCAAAATCTGTACGAAAGCATTAACACTTTCAGTGGGACTGTGTCCTGCTTAAGCCAGTCGCTAACTTTAGCCAGTCGGCTACTTTAAAGTTATATTTATTTTATGCATTAAAAAAGAGCCACAATTTGCACAGAATACACAGAACTTTTAATAAAATTCCAAAGCATAAATCAATGTTGATCAACCACACACGCTCTAAACATTAAAAAAGAAAGCAAAAAAAATGGGGCTCCAAAGCCACTCTTATAATATTTCTCAGATCACCAGGCCAGCAGAAATTGGTAGCAGGTATCAAGTTGGAGTGCAAATCCCATAGTCTGTGCTAAATAAAACCAGTCAGCCAAACAGGTTTTTCTTGTTTCCAATCAAGTTGGAAACTCCACCCACACATAACGGAATTTTTGTTGTGCAAAAGAAAGGCAAAAGCCAGGGTTGGTGTGAGGTGCTTGCAACGGAAATTGAAGAAAACTTAATATTTGTTGTCAATCGATTGAACTGCGTAAGGGGTGAGAGTGAGATCAACCTACACATACACGATGATTGATTCCAATCGATTGACCGTGTAAGCAACTATAAAAAGAAAACAAAAATTGATGTCAATCGATTAAGCTCTAAGGAGACAAATTCTCAATTTACATGTAATCGATGCTTAATGTCAATCAATTGACTGTGTAAGCTGCGCATACTTTCGCGATAGTGAAAAATTATCGAGTATATCGATAGTTTAACAAACGATCGATTGTTTTTCATCGCGTATTCTCGTAGTTGATCCTCATCATTGTTTGTCTCTCATTAAAGAAAAAACGTGCGCCTCGATGAACATCTGTGTCTCTGTGGCTTTAGTTATATGCCCTCCAGCCACCAGCGGTTTTGCTCTACTATAGGTTTTTTTGGTCACTGATCACAATTGTTGGGATTTTTTCTCGAGAAGTTATGGCTTCACTCTTAAATCACCCAAAAATACCAAAAATATGGAGTTTTTGCTATATTCGCGCTTTGAGTGTTACTTGGTGTTAAAAAAATATGGTTTTGTACCTAATTTGAATATTAAGTAATATTTTATAAAACTTTCAACATTCGTGTACCGAAAGTATGGAACTGCTGAGTATAAGGAACTGTTGTACCAAACCGCAGTGGACTAGGCGGCTTTGCTGCCGACTTATTCCCCCGAGAGGTCGGATTTATTTTGGTCATCAGCGCAGCTCTCGCCTATGAACTTATGCTCACCAACCTTGTGGAATCCATGATTAATAATTGTTTCCTGGATCCTCTCAGCAAGTAATTAAAAATATTTTTTTTCATAAATTTGCACATACCTCTTTTATACTCCTTTTAACCCCTTTTCACACGTTTATTACAGCTTAAGACTTGGTAAAAGAAACGGAAACTGGCCCGTATGACAGATCTGTCACAATAACGTTTTCTATTGGGATTTTTACAACAGAAATTTAGTTTCGTTCTTGGGAAATGTCATCGTCACTCTCTTTTACGAGCCAGAGTGAAAGAAAAAAAAAATGCTCACGCCAAAGTATTCCCACGCATTTGACTCACAAATCACAGATAACTCAAATTGGCATAAGATTGTGGAAGTTTGAGAAAAAAGAAGAAAAGAGTCATCGCTTTCAAAGCAAAACATATTGACGATCTGTTATTGGAGACAGCTGTGTAAACAGCAGCCTTTTTTTACACACGTTCAAAGTGATAGTTCCAACCGATGCCGTCAGATTTACAGATTGGTATGTCAAACAAATGTCAACAAAAGCTTGGCGTAATCTTTATATTCTTTAATTCATGCGTATGTCCGGTGGAGCCAGTTTGGGATTTACATCTTTATAATTGTCTCCCGCTGCAGCCTAGCAAAAAAAAGAAAGCATATCGGTTAATTTTCAAGAAGGCCAATTTGAAATCATCATAAAATATGATTTACGATTACGGCCTTTTGGACAATAGGATTAAGTCAGATATATCAAGTGTCTAGAACTCAAACACGAATCTGTTTGGTACAAACGCCTCTGAACTGAATTCCTTCGAATCATAGGAGTATACTGACGCTAGTCCATCAGCATTGCCCCAACCCAATGCTTCTGGTTTTAGGTTAAGTAAACGAAGAATGGCTTTTCCAGTTCGCAAACATTTCCGAGCAACTCAGAAATTGTTGGGAATATTGACTTCTTATCCTTATCCTTATCCTGAAAATTTTAAATTTTTAAATTTTTTTCTCTTTCGATTTGTAACAAAAAACAGAGGTCTTAAAACATGTTTTTAGAACATTTAAAACGAGGCCTATGCCAGAGTACATAGATGTTTTTGGAAGACTCAGCAAGTCGATGCCAAAATGAGCTTCAGACAATGGAGAACATTTTTAATCCATCGTTTCAGCAAACACTTGCAAAAAGAATAACAAATTTATAACTTTTCCAAAAACGTTCTTGCTTCTGTTAATTTTCAATAAGTTATTTGACAGTTGTTCGATATTTTCATCCCAAATTTATTTGGTCTCATGGGAAATTTCGCTGCTTATCACAATGCTCTCATCAGTTTGGAGAAAAAAAAATCCCAGCTGCTAGCGTGTCGTGGTGCGCTGTTTCGCCCACCACCCACAAAACAAGAAAGTGCAAAGCTAGAGCACGCTCATTTTGCATCTTATGGGTGTTTCCACCGCACTCATGTGCATGTACAGACAATTAAATACGGTTAAGTAATAAAAATCACATCTATCCATCTATCAAGAAACAGGGATTAAAGAAGGAAGATTAAGAGTGTTAGTCCTAAAGTGTTTCCACCGGGAAAAAGAAGATTAACTTGACATATGCTTCTATATTTGACATTTCTGAATTAAATTTCTGTGGTGTGAAACGGGAATTTCTGGTTGTCAGCACCTTTGCACATGTCCTTATAAACTCATAAATGTGAGTTTATTTTTCAGGCAAATTATAAAATAATTAAAATTTGTTTGTAATTCTCAACAAATTTTTGATTCTACGAAACGAAGGAACGCAAAAATAGCGTCACATCCAACAAAATGTGAAATTTGTTGAGATCTCAGTTCACAAAGTCGAAAGAAGATCCACATCAACCAGCAGCATCAACATTAACATCCATTATTCTCTTGCAGTGCGCACCACTCAGTGCATTTAACATTTCTGACAGGTCCACTTATATCGACTTAAAAATTAATGGGGTCATTAATTTTTAATCTTTTCGTTTGGTTTATCGCGAGCTCTAGTGGGGATTTCACGAAGATTTGTCATAATTGTTTCAGGTGAAACCCTGCTTTTTTCGTGAGACTATTATTAGTTGTAGAATCTGTGATGCATCAGTTTTTGTCTTTAATAAAGACCTCCTTGTGGTTTTCCAGTTTCTACTTCTGATCTGGAGTTCCGCTTCTCGCGGTCTGTCACTTTTCCAGAAAAAGAGAATGCAAAGGGGTGACGAAGATTGCAACATTCCATGAAACTCCAAGGCTAACGAATTCGGCAAACTTTGTATCCCTTAAACTTGCCGAAAAAAGGCTTCTTAGCCTCCACAAAAAAACTTACGCTAAAACTGGATGTAACAGAGAAAATTAACCCCAGATAACCATGTGGCAACAATTACAGGCGCGTAATTTTGAAAGGTGTCAATCGTCAATCACTCCTCCGACGTACAATCGTTGTTAAGACGCGTCTTAAGCGTGGGTGCGAAACAGCTTATGGGTCTATGGCCCTCTGCTGTGGTGGTGCTAGCCTCCAAAGGCTTTGGGAATGAATATCACTTGGACTTCTTTACAAGGTCTGGAAAACATAGCACAGCCTTAAAACGCATTTAAACCATGGAATGGATAATTCCCCTTCCCTTTTGGAGCTTTATTGTCCTTGTTGCTTTGATGGAAGCGAAGAAATCGATCGGCCATGCCAATCTTTTTTCATCGGTTGTGGCCTCGATATTTTCATTCTCCATCATCCTCCGAGAGCTCCGTGCTACTGCGTCAGTTTTCCTGTATTCATCGGCACAACCTGGAAAGTATGGGCTTAAGCATCCAGCGTTTTCTCGCTATCCTATTCAAGGAGGGAGGAGTTACTTTTTCTTGTAAAATTGAAAAAAAAACGTCTTGAAGCCGGAACGTTGAAATTTAACAACAAAATTGTGGCTCAACTTGCCATTAAGGGCGAGGAGTTACTTTTTTTTTTTTAAAATATCACAAAATGCTTTTTTTTAGATATTAGAGCTCCAAATTGGAAGTAGATAGTGACTCTAAGGTGAGTGTCCACTGGAGAGTAAAACTAGTGTGAGTAGCTCTCAGGCCACTCTCGATAGTCACGACTACGAGAGTAATTGGCAGAGAGGGACTTTCCAATAGTCGGGATGGAATTTGGGAGTAAAAAATTCAACTCTCTGCGAGTACACTCGGAACTCTTGAGACTGGCTTGAGCGTTACTCAGCTTAACTCTCAAGTGGACGCGCATCTTAAGAAACGAACGTTCACTTGAGAGTTATACTCGCACCTTCCCTTTTCCTTGAAAGTTTCTCTCTGCGAGCTCGAGAGTGGCCTGAGAATTACTCGCAGTAGTTTTACTCGCACGTGGATGCACGCCTTAAAAATAGTGTTGGAGACCTACGCTTAAAAGGGGAGGAGTTACTTTTCTACAAAATGTAGAAGAGGACTTTTCTTAGCCGTGACGGTTAAAGTGTAGTTTCGATTGGTTCAAAGAAATTATGCAGGAATTTTTGTTGGCGAATCTGATCTCTTTTTTTAGGATTCCAACGCTCCCCTTGTAATTCCTGTATTCGTTGAGCTCCCCTTTTTCAAGGTTCTGTCTAGATCTTGGAGTCCTTAACGAATTTGTCGACCCAGGGCGTTCCACAAGTAATGGCGTTTCTTTCCTCCTGCGCCACTTTTTAGGCACGATTTTTCGCAGAAGATAGAGAGAGCTTTGAGAATGTTCTTAACTGAATCGTCGATATCTTGCTTAATGATGAGATTTCTGTCTGAGCTTTTCCTTTACTGCAATGACTTCGACCCGATTTTATCCCTTTTTTTCTGAACTTTGAGAGAATCGCTTCTTGTAAAACTTGAGCGCTTTACCCACCTTTTTCGGCATCAATACCTGATGTCTTCTGGAAAATGTGGCCTAGAAAACTGATAATAAAGGTCTCTCCCAGAACTTCCGGCCAGCGCTGTCAAGAACCGACAAGAAAAACTTTAAGGTTGATGATTTTGCAAGTTCCTGGGGTCTTTGCCTCGGACGGATTTGAGTGGAAATCTTAAAGACTGTAGCTGCCTTGGTCATGTCAATTTGTTCAATATGTTCAATTTGTTCATGCTCTTCTGTATGTGTACCGCAAAAGAATCTGGCTCTTGATACAGGCCTTTTTCTTTCTTTGCTTCAATTGGGCGCCATTATTTTTGGCAAGGCCATAGTCGATTTTTTGGTGTACGCCCTCCCTGATTGGTGTGTGCTGAGTGTTTACTTACTTTTGAGGGAGCGGGATCGGTTCTGTCATCTGTCAGCTACCCTGGGGTGCAACAAAAGGCCCGGAGAGTGAAGGATCTCTCGAAAAGCTTCTCGAATGGCTGCTACTTAGATTTATCATGCAACCCCTTGTGGGGTCTTTAATGCAATGGTTAGTGTTTCAAGAAAAATCCTTCGAGTACATCAGTTCTTATGAGAGGTTTCTCAATTTTACTTAATGTGGCGCTACAGTCCGGAGTGGACCTGGGCCTGAGTCAACAAGCTTCGCCAGCCAGCTCTAGCTCCAGCTAGCCGTCTCCAGTTTTGCACGCAAAGTTGGCTGAGGTAACTTTCCACTTTCGCGCGCCACCTGAGTCTCGGTGCTCCTGTACCGCGCCGTCCCTGCGGGGTGGACTCGAAGATTTTCTGGGTCGGGGTCCATCCGTAGCCTTTGTATTTTGACTCTTCTGGTTAGGTCGGTGTCGCTGTACAGCCCGTACTGTTGATGTTATATCTCCTCCTCCACTCTCCGTATGCAGACGGGACCATAAATCGTCCGCAGAATTTTGCTCTTGAAACAGACTTTAGTGTTTTCATCCGCCTTTGACAGGGTCCATGCTTCTGCACCGTAAAGCAGGACTGGTATGATGAGGGTCTTATAAATGGACATTTCAGTTGCCCGAGCGAGGACTTTGCTACTCAGTTGCTTTCTTAGCCGAAAGAAATAAGAGTTATCCTTCGTTTGATTTTGGAGCTTGTGGCATTCCCTAAATTTTCCAAATTGCGGCTATTCGCTACTGTTGTGTCCAGGAGCACTTCCTCTCTTTGCTCCGCGAATACGCTTTGGACGACCCATTTAGAAAGTTTAATTTCGGACCACAAATTCCACCGTATTTGTCGGTATTTCAGGATGGCAGCTGCAAATCCAATGCTATACATGAAATTGGGCATGTGGTGCAAACCAGGCTTCGCTACTCCATAACTGTGTGCGAGACAATGGCTTAATTACGGACTGAGTTTCAAAACCCAGAACAATGAATTGACCCCCAAGATCATGTAACTTAACACCTCTAAACTATTTTCTTTGGGGCTTTTTGAAGTCTATCGCCAGACGATATTAACCGGCTCCAATTTAACCACTTAACACTAATATTGAAACAAGGGCTTTCCGGATGGATCATCTTAAACGTAGTTCCGGTCAAAATTTACATGAAATTTTCTTTAAAAAGAAAATGGCATGACCCAATCTATGTGCCGGAATAAAACTTTCCTAACGAAAGAAACAATTTGCGTACTTTACCGCCAAATTAAAAAGACATCTCTTAAAAAATCACCCCTTACATGCGACATTTGCACAATAGTTGCTCGAAGAAATCGAACAACAACATGACACATTCAGCAAACATAAAACTCTTGACGTCAACATGACTTCGGAAGGTCTTTCGTTTTTAGTTTGTTCGCAAACAAGCTTGGAATGCTCCTATCGGAAAAGATGTATCTAAATACTTATCACCTTTTCCCCTTAACAATTTTAGTGACTCGTCTAACTGGCACTCGGTATCAATTTGTGGCTAGATGTCACCTGTCATATCTGGTATATAAATGAAATCTCGAAATTAAATCTCCCGAGAGACACACTCGTGAAAGGGCTGACAATTTTGATTATGATGAATGAACCCTGTAATTCGTCATTCGTTTCTTTAAGCCAATATAATTTCGATATTGTCGTGAAATTGAAAAATATGGCAAAACTTCCGCTTTGACAACAGACCACACAAGTCAAGCGAAAACAATTATTTAACTTCCAACAAGGAATGAAACCCGTATCACCCATCAGCAGGGTATATCACGAAGGAGTCCCATGTTTCACCCCGAAATGTTCAATCAAATTTATTGCCACTATTTCTCCGGAGCTCTTGCTCATCCGTGAAGAAAAACTTTCAGAGTCGATGATGTGCACATTCCGATAATGCTCATATCCCTGCTCATTCAATTGCTTGTAGATCGTCGTGTACATCCTGCTCGGTAACTCGTGCACTCGTACCTTTTAAAGTTTTGAGGACACCACTTTTAGTCAAGTTTGCCATTGTGTGCAGCGTGTCTTTTATCGTCCTCTGGTCGATGATAAATCGCTGGGTAATCTATATTTCTATAAGGACCTGGTTCAAGACGACGACCGACGAGGGGGACACACAGTGAGTCGAATCTCCAAATACATGACGGCTGGTGATGCTGGCTGTGTGTGGCTTGGGTATTGGTTTGTTTTGGTTGTCCCTGCACGGTGTCCTTGCTGTTTGTGCTTTTCATTTACTGCCAACCGACCCCACTCTCGTCTCGTTCACAATCATAATTGCATCGTTTTTCATCGCGGGTCCTGGGCTTGTTTCCGGACCTGTGTGTATGCAGCTGTCAGTGCGCAACGGGAAGAATTAGAGAAGAAGGAAATGGACTTTTGTTTCAAGCTCGAAAGGCAAACCGTCCGGAAAAGAGCAATTTGAAATATTATTTAATTAAAGAGCTCTTGTTCGTTTGCTTTTTTCCCCCAGTTATTGATGACGGTAATGCCGGGACCATGACGACAGGTCTCCTTGTATCCCTTTTGCGGACGCATGGGGAAGGAGAAGTTTTGGAAAATGAAATTCACTTTGCCACTTTAATCGTCTTTATGGCTTGCAAGCTTGCACTCACTCACGTCGAAATGAAGGAAGAAAAACATCTGCTACAAGGATTCTCTTTTCTATTTTATTGAGACAATAGATATTAGTATTAGTGACAGCTGTTGGGTAGCCAAGTCAGAGGGCAATGCCGAGATGAGCTTACGAAGGATAACAAAGTCGGTTTCGATTCAAAACGGAATATAATTAGGTGAGGGGCATGGCAGCAGTGAATGGAAAAGGATATAGTCTTTTGCGGATTACAAGTAGGGATTATTTGTGCGTTGCTTTTAGAAACAGCCATGTGGTTGTAGGTCGTATATGTCTTGCCAATAAAATCAATCAATTTCAACTAGCTCTGAGGTATTCTTTTCAAGTTATTTCTTTGTTCTGGGACTGTTTTGAAATTCCAAACAAAAGTCTTCTTAGATATTTCAAAAGCGAGCTTCCCTTACCAACGGTAATTAAAAGGACTTAAATGGTCTTTAAAAAATTGGGGTGATTGTTTTTCATTTCTCTCAATTTTTTTACGATTTTGTGTCCCTTTTTTCCACTCAGATATTTTCTTTTAATTTATTCTAATCTCCTTTTGGCAAGCAAAACATTTTGATATCTTTTTCACGGAGGATATTTTTTCAGCAACCAGCCCCCTGCAGAGAAAATAGAATTAAACGATGACATTTATCTTCGATTTGATGTTCAAACGGTTTCTTTATTTGTTGGCGGGTAGGTATAAGATAAAACGACGTCGTTTATCATGATTTTCGCAGAGTAAGTATGTTTATGTTTATGCACAAAGGATAACAAAAAAGCTTTCTTTTTTATATGTTAAAACTACACTTTGGACGACTTAAAGAGCCAACTGAACTCCTCAATTTAACAATTTTTTAAAAAACCTCTAAAACTTCGTCTACAATCTTAGATTCTGGAAGACGGGCTAAGAGTTCTGAAAAGGGTGGACGTTATATAATAAAAGTTCGGACTATTTTTGTGACGCGTTCGGAAACAGGCCTATAAGGCGCGCGTTTTCTAACCTTCCGTCCTTGGATTTATAAATAGGATCTGGTCCTCCACTTTGGGGGTTATGCTGGGGGAATAAGTTCCCGGCAACGTACAGAAAGTAAAATCTTCGAAGCGACAACAAGCCTCGTATTCGGACTGCCTCTCAAAGCCTTCTAAGCAGGCAGCATCAAGTGCTGATAGACAGTGGCAACACATCCAAAAGACCTTCAGAGACGTCGCCTCTGATGTGCTGGGTTTCACACGACCACCACAAAGAAACCCTTGGTTTGAAGATGGATGTCGGCAAGCACATGCAGCTAAGCGGGAAACATATAAAGCGGCTCTGCACAGGACTAGAGCTGCTCTTGAGCTCTACGAGTAGAGGAGAACAGAGGAACACCGGTTTCTTATAAAAGAGAGTATACGAGAAACGCGCGGAGTTGAAGAGAACGAGAGGTGCTTAAACAGAAATAAGTTTCGAAAATTCTACCAAAGGATCAAAAGTAAAAAAAAAGGATCAAGGGTGCAATGTTCGAAAGAAAGCCTGTTCCTGCCTGGTTCCTTATTTGCTAAGACCTTAGAGTGTCGCTCCTAGGTCTTACTTTTATGTAGTTGCTTGGACGGATAAATTTCCTGCTTCTTTTCTTTTTTCCTGGCAACTGCAACCTTAGTTCAGTAGCGTTTAGCTTTCTTTGCTCCTAGGTTCAGATGGACACTTGAGTGGGTTTGGGAGCAGTTCAAGAAGGTCTGAAGCGCTGAGTTCAGACGAGTTCATCTTTATTGTGCCGCGTCTGACTCCCAGCCACAACAATGGCCAACCACAACAAAAGACGGTCAAGGGAGCATCAGTCGGTGCTAAGGCTTTGGGAAACTCATTTTTATAGACTGCATAACGGGCGAAGACGAACCGAATCACGCTGTCAGGCAGAGTGAATAACTTAATCCGGGCAAAGACGTTACCGAAGAAACAAACGAACGGTATCACCCATCCTATACCTGGATTATGTTTAAGTGGCTGATGTGTAAGCTGAAGTGCCAAACTTTTTGAATCCGCTTCTAAGCGATGAGCTGGTTAGAAGCACACACCAACTCGCCTGCTAGATAGGGTCTGAGAAAAGCATGCCGGACGAATGGAACCTAAGCATTGTTTACTCAATTCTCAAAAAAGAAGTACCTCTCAATTGTGCCAACTACAGAGGCATCAGTCTTCTCAAGATCGCATGATCTTTTCTGCTGGATTGTGTAAACACCTAAAGCCTTTTGTCAGAATATAGGTGATAGGTCCATATCAGTGTGGCTTACGGCCGGTAAAGTACACCATCGATTAAATACTCACACTTTCGCAGATTCTGGAAAAAAACCGGGAATGCCAAATCGATTTCCACCACCTTTTAATCGATTTCAAGGCCGTGTATAACAGCATCTATAGAGATGAGCTGTATAGCGCAATGTCTACAGTTTTTTCATCCCAGCCCAACTCGTCCGTCTGTGCAGGATGACGACGAAAAACTCACACTGTTCTGCGAAGGTCGATAAAGACCTCACCGACCCGTTTAAGGTCAAAAAAGGATTCGTCGTTGAGAGAATTGTGCAGAACTCGTGCGCCAACACCAGAGGCACAGTCTTTCAAATGTCCGTACAAAGACTCGCATACGCAGACGACATTTACATCATCAGAAGAACACAACGTGATGTCAGTATGTTCGTGAGTATCGGGACGGAAACAGCAAGTATGGCAGCTTAGCAGTCAACGAGGCCAAGCTGACATAATCGCTGTTTCTTTGAGTTTAGAAGGCAATTGGGTAGCAAAGCCCAGTGCCTGAATTGAGTAGCAAAGCTCAGTGGTAAGTGAATAAATTAAGTGACGATTGATAAGACCCTCATCATACCAGTTTTGCTTAACAATGCAGAAGCGCACAGACCCTGTCAAGGCTGGATGAGAACGTCTTGGACTGCTTCGAGCGAGGAATCCTCCAGGCGAGCCCGCCTGCATGTACAGAGGGTAAAGGGAGTAGATATAATACCCAACTGTACGAGTTGTACAGCGACACTGACCTTGCCAGAAAAGTCAGAATACAATGGCTGCGAAGGGCCGGTTCATTTAGAGCGGATATACCAACGCCCCTTCGCAAAAAATCTTCGAATCCACTCCGCTGGGACGGCGCGAGAAAGGAGCACCGAGATTCAGGTGGCGCACGGAAGTGGAAGGTGACTTCAGCTAATTTCGCGAGAAAAACTGGAGAAAGACCTGGCTGGCGAAACTTTTTGGCTTAGTCCGAGGTCAGCTCCTCAGGCTTAGTACTGAAATTTTTGCAGTTGTGTCGATGTGCCGGCGTGAATATGAAAACTTATAAAACTTAAACTAGAAAGTCACAAAAAACGTGTGTTAAGACCCCAACCATATCACCCGCACAAAAAGGCGCCGAATGGTTTCGGTCAGATATAACCCATAGTGTTTTTCGTTGCCATTTGCACAGTGCAAGTCTTAACGTGTATTCTACTTTTCACTTCAACATAAGCACAGTCATTACAAACGCAGGTTAGGCTGTCCCCGCTAGGCAAAAGGCACACTAAGACCGAACAAGGTCTATTGTGATACCACTTACAGGTCCGGAGTAACCAGCCCGAGGACCTAAATGATAACCCGTTTGGTTGAGTAAGGCCGAGACAGTACCGGTGTAAGCCCTTTCCAAAGATCACCAATCAATGCTGGATTGGTAAGGGACTTACCTGGGAGGCTGGGATAACAGTTTCGGTCAGCAGTGATGAGTGTTCCAATGCGAGATTTTTGGAGACGAAAAGTGTCTCTAGAGTCGTGACTATTGGACTCTAGATGCGAATTTGCCTTAAGGATGGGAGGGGTGGGATTGGTATAAATTTGAGGTCCGTGGGTAACCGTTTTCGGAACCCGCGTCAACAAGGTATGGGAGGTCAGTGAGAAGTAGTACTATATGAGATGACAAAGCAAGGACAACCGATTTCGGTATAAGTCCGTGCCTATTGCTTCTCAAGTAAAAAATTAGCCTTAAGGATGGGCCAGTGTAGGGGTGACCGATTTCGGTATAAGCAACTGCGTCGGGAATTCCTAGGCAAGACCCTGATGCAGGGTAATCGTTTTCGGTGTAAACCCATGCCTTAGACGACTCAAGTCAAAATTACCACTTTTACGAAAGGGAAAGGTGGGGGTAACCGAAGTGGTATGAACCCGTGCTAGGGGGAATATATTCCGGTGTTCCCATAAGGGTGGGAAGCTGATGGCCCCTACCAGCCCAGTCTTGTCAGGAAAGATCTGGGGGTGCGGTGGGGGAGGAATGATTGGGGATATGGCGTTTACTGTAGGTATTCTACTATTAAGTTCCGGGGTGGTATGAAGGACGGATTGTGTGGTTCACCGTTAGGCGTAAAACCCAATTGCCCCGGAGACAAAGGTCATTATCCTCTTAAAGTCGTCTTTAGCTTCTTTTTAGATCTTTTTCCCTCTTTTCCCCTCAAGTGACAGTTAGCCTCTAGGATGGGACAGTACAGGGGAATCCGATTTCAGTATGAACCCTTGCCGGAGGAGATTTCTAAGTCAAGACGCTGATGTAGGGTAACCGTTTTTTTCATGTAAGGTCCCACGAGTTAGCCGGTAGGAAACACATCCTTCTCATTAGCGAATTATTTTGCCATCAGCATTGCATCCTTCGCCACGATTTGGTGTATGCTCACAACACCAGAAAGCAGGCTTGGCAGAGCTTTTCAGCCAACCGGAGCCGGTTGAGTCAACGTAAGCCTTCACCAGCCGAAAACGGACGGGCTACAAACTTACTAGAAAAAGAAACTCAGAAATACATCTTATTTGCCCTTTGGATGAACCCTTCACTTGTTGGTTCGAAAGATATTTAAAGAAATCTATATTACCTGACTTTACCCTTAATATTGCGTTTGGCACTAATCTCGAATATGGAGCCCACAGAGTTTTTAAATCCTTTGCAAGCTCTAGCCCCAGGTCTCAGTGTGGACCACGCCTATTGTGACCGGCATTCCAGAAGACATGTGTCAACCTTTGCGGGTTGATGGGCCCAAATAGGAGATGAGAATAACTCGGGAAAAATTTAAACCAGGAACGAGGCTGATAGCGTCTGTTAAAATAGACTCTGTCGAGCGTCTGTTGGCCAGAATCCGCCGAACACAACCAAGCAGTAGAATTCGAGATATCTATTTCTGTAGAATTCGAGATATCTATGCATTTTGGTCAAACGAAAGGAAATTAAATGAAATCAGTTAATAACACTTTTATCTAAGTACCTGAGTTGGTTTCTGGACGTATGAGATAATCAGATATTATTTAATTGAATAATAAATGAACAAACTATCTGTCAATCTTATCCACGCAAGAGATAAGTAGTGATAACACGTATAAAGGTATTTACTTGTATTTCATAGACACATTATTACTCATCGAGATTGTAGTTAAAGTTACACCCAAAAACAATTTCGCACGATTGTTTTTATGCGAACAGAAAGTTTGATAGGGCTCAAATCAAAGCATGTGATTTAGATGGACGATAAAATGAGCAACAGGACAAAATTAAATTAATTGTTTTATAATGTAATACATGTTGAGTGTGAAAAGAATATATCTAACCTCTTTTTTTGGAAAATATTGTATTTTGAACATGGAAGGCTTGTTGAATTTTTACTAATGCTTCGTAGGATTACAGAAAAAAAAACACTGATGCATTTAAGAAATATGTCAATTATTCATAAAACACTATCATTCCAGTTAAGTTTTAAGCTTAAATAAGTTTATGAAATCTGTTAGAATTTTGTAGTTCTCGTAAATTAAGTACAATATTTTTGTGGTAGAACTACGATCCTACGATTCTATGTAAAAAAAGTCACTCTTCGCCACGTTTAATAAGCATAAGTTTGTTTCATCTATACAATTTACATGTGGCGTAAACTTTCTTTTATTAAATAACTTACACTCCACAAACGTTAAAATAGCTCTTATAAGACTCTAATAACGCTCTTGGTACTCTCCTAGCACAAACTCCTGTTATAAGATCGAAAAATTATCTTCTTTTTAAAGGATCGCTTCACTCTTGCAACTTCTACAAGAGTTGTAGTCTTAACATACAGTCTACAAATCTTTGGTCTTAGGCATCTTCATTTCTTTGGCTTTTGCCTGAAGCCTAATTGCCTGTTAAAAAATTCCATACTTTTTCTTCCGTTAAGGGTTGCCAAATAGCCACCAACCGAAAGCAGAATAAATAAAATTGCCATTAAAGGATAACTACTTTTTTGGAACGCGATGTATAGGAGTATGTGGGGTGCTGTGGCGTAGTGGTTAGTGTGTGTGCTTACTACGCCGGAGGTCTGGGTTCGAATCCTGCCATCGTCACCTGAAAAAAAAGACTTGTTCTTTTTCACGGCCCCCCACCTCCGCAAGGGTCTGACAAGCTCTCCGAGAGTATCATTTGTCTTGAAAAACTTCTCAAAGTGCCGTTCGGATTCGGCAAGAAATTGTAGGTCCCTTTGTATGTAAAGAAATTAACACACACAGCATACATTGTTGAGAAGTTGGCCCTGGTTCACCTCGAGCTGTTGCGCCACTCTATTTATTATTTGTATAGGAAAAAATAAACTGAACATAGAAAGATTAACCCTTCCCCAAAGTGAGAATTGATAAAATGCCCTGTTTTCGTAATATTCTTCCAAAAGTTTCCGAAAATTTTTCTTGCAGCTTCATATTCCTTACTTTTTGGCAGAGGGAGAAATGTACAGCATAGCCGGTTTACGCTTATAAGGCACTCTTAATAATCTTATAACACTTTAAACGACCGAAATTCAAAGAGCCTTACTGTTGCACATTATGGGGCTTTTGACGAGTCTTAGAGGATTTAAAATGTTGGTTGAGCCTCAGCCTCACTCTTGGACATTATAAGTCTCTTGGAGAGTATTATAGGAGTTAATATATTCGTTGAGCTGTCCATCCGTTAACAACTTTTAGGCCAGAAGTTTTGAATTAGAGAGCTGAAATTATTCGCTTGTAGATGAGATGAAGTCTAATTCTTCTAATTAAGTTTGGATTTTTTCTTTAAAAAGCTACAGTCTGTATGTGCGACAAACCTTTATTCAAAAACAAAAACCGCTTTAAACACACCTCAAATATTTTACAATTATGTTAGCACTAATTATTTGCACACAACACTGTTTCCTTACTGCCATTAGGGAGACAGAAAAAATATACCATGCCCCAAACCATACAAAAGTAAAATAAAATCGCTTATGGTCCCATACTGGGCGGGGCATTGATTTAAAGGGTAAATTTCCAAATGGATTTTTTTCAATATTTTTGTTCCAAATCGAAAAAATCTTATAATATATTATATAAAAACACTTAGTTCTACATCTTGTTGTACGAGACTTGGACCACGCCTACATTTAAAGGCAGAATAAAAGAAAATTTTTCCAGAAAAATGTAATTTCAACTGGCCTTGCCTAATTTAGGAAAGAATAAAAAAAGTTAGCCGGTAAGGTAAACGAAACACGCCCCTTTTAATGGGTCGGTTTTTCAAAAATATTGTATTTGAACCAAAAAATTGCATTTTTACGTAGGTACAAGCGTAACTTGGAAATATCTGTGTTAATATTGGTAGTTTGTAATAAAGGGCGGTTGGACCACGCCCCTTTTCGAAGTTTGCACTACTTTTAAAATGTCAAAAAATATCAATAACATCAGCATTTTACAATGTGAGATAGGATGGGGTAACTGTTACTTCTGCGTACACACTGTAGCACTAACTCACTGGTTCAGTGCTAGCTTAAACCTAAACGAGAGTTTATACGACAGTGTAACTTAAACGCCCACCGTTGATGGCTTAAACTGCCGTTTAACTTTTAAACCGACGCACGTTTAAAACGTTTGATGTATACGGGAATAAATGTTTGTTCAAAAATACTGTGAACGTCGCGAGTATCACATTGCCTTAAGAATTTCAAATTAAATTTGCGAAGAATGTCACATTTGTATCAACTTTCAATGCAAATATTTCCAAAACAGAATACCCGATTCGTAATCGGCTTTTAGTTTTGAGGACAACGTGAAACTCTTAATATTTTTCTTCCCTTCACGAAAAGAACAATGGTGGATTTATCTCGGTAATAACAATGGTAGGAGTTAAGTTATTACCGAGATAAATTATTTAATAAAAAAAATATTTTTTTTTATCCTCACAATATTTTTCAACTTTGACCCGTTTTACCAACCAAACCATTCATCAGAACCTAGTAATTTTTCGAATTCTAGAGTCATAAACACTTGTTAACTCAGTGAATTCAAAAGTTTTGTGTCGTAATACCCCGAAAATTAATTCAGCAAACACTTATGGTTGGGGAACCATTTGACCCTCCATGTAGTTTTGTATTAACTTAACATACCTTTTTTAGTTTTCGTATTCACCAAAGCAAAGACTAACCGCTTTTGGCCTTCACGCCATAGGTAAAAATGGTTTAGCCTTTGAACATGATTTTAAACGCTTTCGATTTCTTGCTTATCATTGAATTTTTGAATCAAATACCCAGCAACACACTCCTCAAAAAATGTTACATAATACAGATCCAGCCGGATAAATAAAAATTATCAACTTGAGTTATGACCTTTCACAAGAAAACACAATCTTCTTATAGAGTGTACCATATTACCCGCTCTATTGGAGGACTGGAGGATTTTTGACAAAAAATTTTATTTTTTACAAGCAGAAGCTGAAAATGAATCCAATTAATCCAATTAAGTAATCCAATTAAGCGAATATTCCGATTAATCCAAAAAGCGCCGGAAAGAAATTTTGATCATAAGACTAAAGGATTTAATAATCTTAATACTATGTTTCCAACGGTCTAAAACTTCGAGTAGCTGGAAACGATTACAAATAAATCCTGAAGTGTCTCGACGTCGACCGGACAAATACAGGATTAATTCGACAGGAGCACTTTTTTCTGTCAATTTGGCTCTCAAAAGAGAATTACGATGCCATTTGCCAAGAGCAAAAAAGATTTCCTTTTTCCTGCAACTATCCCAATAGAAAATGTAGTGTCAGGATTGTCATTCGTGAAAAGTTTCAGTTTCCTTTTTTGATTCTCAAACTATACTACAAAAGTGTGCGAAAAAGGTTGAATGTAGCATAAAAAAGTTTTTTGAATAGGATGAATGAGAGGATATGAATGAGAGTTATTTTTAATCACTTGCCCAGACGATTTCAATCTGTATTGTAAATTTCGAGATTTAAGGGAGAGTTGAGAATTGATGTTAGTCGCGGATTAATGTCCAGTAGGGAGTGGAGACACGGTATAAGGCTGATAATACCTTAACGTTGCGGTAAACATTTTTTTCAAGGATCTGTGGCACAAACTTGTCGTTTATGCCATTCAACTCAAACGTCCAGAAACCGGTAACTTCCATTGCTAAAACTATACAGTTACTTAACTTTTCAGAAAAAAGGACAAATGAAATAAACGTCATATCCTTAAGCCCTTAAATAGACAAAATCTCGGAAATTGGTTTTATAAATCGGGCAACCGGATAGGAGAAAAATCTAGAAACTAAAACAATTTCGTAGGCCAAATGTATCGCTTTTACAAAACCTTTTTTAAGGGTGTTTATAAGTCCTGCTTAATTTTAGCCCAAAAGTAACCAAATCAAAGTTAAAAGGAAATTATTAAGTTCCAGTTTCATACAGCCAACCACCCACCTCCCCAACCAACTGAACCCATGCTGTTTAGCATCCCGCAAACATAATGTCGTTTACGTGGCATACATAATATTTCAAAATTTATCACACAAGTAAAAGAATTTATTAAAAAAGTTAAAAGTTTAAAAAAAAAAGTTATATTTAACCTTTCAACTGAGTAACATAAAAATTATTAAACTAAATTTTTAAGGAAAACATAAACTGCGACTGCCAAAACAGTCATCAGTCCGGTTGAACTGATTTTAGCACTGCCACTTTGAGCCATGGGGAAAAGACTGTCCCAAAGTTTAAGTCCCTCTTTGTTGGGCTCTTCAGCCAGTTTCACTGTTTTGTCATTGTACAAGGTGTAGACATTTGTCGAATTCGAAGGCAACCACTCTACATCTTCAACCTTTCCCAGGGATCTGTAACATAGAAAAAACGTTATAATTGTGTCAAAATTTAAGCTGCTGTTTAAATTGTCACCTACCCTTTCTCTGCGAATGTCGAAAACCAATCGACCAGGCGTTCCACCATAAACCACTCCGCGTCTGTTGTTGTTAGTGACTGGGTAAACCATTTACTCTTGAAGACATACTGAATGTCGTCAGCATGGCCAACACCTTTGGGGGGTAGAAAATGCATTACAGATGTCTCTTCGAGCCTTTACAAAGAAACTTACCTCTGGGCTTACCATCAGCATCAACGTAGAGTCCATAACGGCCAGCATAATCGAATCGGTAGTAATAAACGTCAACGTATCGGCTTGCCAAGTCCACCAGCCTGTGCACCCCATGGTTGATAATAGAGTCCGAGAAGATCTTTCCGAAGTTTGTAAGGTCTTGGTCGTAGATTGTCTTGTTGCCCAAGTAGAATTCTTGCACCTCGGAGTCTCTGCCAAAGTCCGAACCGTACATGAAAAACTCAGGACCGTATTTGTTGAAATTCAAGCCAACATCCCTGAAGAGACCCGTGTTGCCCTCTTGACCTGGGGCAAAGGAAAATTATAATTTATGGTTAAAGCTTAATTTATCAAAGCTCCAACTTACGGTACGGCAAGTAATCAAACTCATTCTTCGTTATTCCAGCAAGGATCGGCACTCGGTAGAAGCTTCCGTCTTCAAAAGCGTAGGACGGTGTCTTGTTCAAAAAGTGTCCATCGACTTCATAGTTCCACTTCATGTTTGTGAATTGGTACGGCTCCCATGTGGCGCAAACATCTATAATCGTCTGCCAAGGCACTTTCCTTAGGCATGCCACCACGTCTTCGGGATTGTACATCGGACAGGATGTGTACCTGGCCAACGTTTCTGTCCACTTCAGGTTATCGATATCATAATGGTTGGTGGCAGAACCACTCATCGCAATCGCCTTGTGGAACAATCCCTTTGAGAGTGGCGAAATCAAGTGAAGTGTGACAGCCATGGCGCCCGCGCTAAGGCCCAGAATTGTCACGGAATCTGGATTTCCTCCGAATTTAGAAATGTGATCCTGCACCCACTGCAACGCCATCACTTGATCCAGGTAGCCGTAGTTTCCGGGAGCCTCTTCGGTATGAGTGCTGAGAAAACCAAAGGCGCCCAGCCGGTAGTTCATCGTTACCAGGACTATGTCCTTGTCCATGAGGTATTGTGGTCCCGCATCTTCTTCGCTATGACTGCCACCGCGTATATTAGCTCCCCCATGAATGTACACGATAACATTCTTCTTTCCACTCAAGTCACGCGAGTATACATTCAATACCAGACAATCTTCCGAGAGAAGAGCGCTGTCCTTTCCTGTTTGGGGACACATGAATCCATCCTTTGTGGCGTCAAGTTCGTTTTCCCACTTTGTCACCGCGACCGGAGCCTTGAACCGTTTATCGTCGATCGGAGCCTGGGCATATCTTATTCCTCGGAAGGCAGTTATGTCCAAGTTATTAGCCGTCTTCAGTGTAGAGCCTCTTATTTTACCCACAGTCGTTTCGACCACAGGGTTTTGGGCAATAGCCAGCGCCAAAACGCACAACCCGACGGCGAATTTAAGCAGAGATTCCATCTCGGCCGCGAACGAAATACTGAACTTCGTCAAGTTCACTTAAGCACTTAAATAGGTGTCGTTGTTACGGTTATCTTAACTAACACGCTGATTGTATCTCTTTATTAAATACAAACCCCCCAAAGTAAAGCATTTAATCAAGATTTTTTGGCTTCTAGCTGTTTATGATTAAGGCTTTAATCACATTTGATTACTCATGATGTCACAGTTGAACTTTGTTTTCGTTGAGCGAGTTTTATGCATTTTATCAGCATTGTCCCAACAGTGAGGGCATGAAAAACTTGACAACGTTTTGAACTTGAGTAGGCAGACAGAAAAAAAACAATTAACGACGCGCACAAACTAAGACATCCCGGATAAAATTTTCTTCAAAGGTTTTTGTTTTTTATTCCCAAGTTGCACAAGTTGTCGCCACGTGCTTAAATTTCATAGTTGCCAGACAGAAGGCGTAGAGGCGAAAATAAAACTTTAAAATTTATTTTTGGGAACTCATCTCGGTGTCCATGAGGAATTGGAAGTTTTTTAATTTCACGGATATGAATTATATTTGATATCCTGGGCAGAATCGTGCTATGTTTGCCAACATGGTTAAATAAATTCATTTAAAAAAATACAGATCGGGTTTGTTTTTAATTAATAAATTATTGTCCTCAGACAAATAATTTCTTGCTCCTTAATCGTGTGGGAAAAAAGGACTTTTGCGGCATATAATTCGTTTTCCTACTTTGTGGCCGCAACAAGAGGGGTTTATCATCGATCGGGGTGTGAGCTTATGTTATATCCCGACTTGGTCTTAGTTCCGTGCCCGTATTTAGTGTTGATCCTCTTATTTTACCCATAGACGTGTCAAGAACTGGATTTTGGGCACTAGCCTCTGCACGAAGGTACAGCCCAGCAGCGAAATAAAGTAGAGCTTCCCCAACCAAAGGAATTACTGAAATTCATCAAGCTCAGCTCTTAAATAAGTCCCGACTTTGTTGGAATTGATTAAACCAAATAAAATTTATTTCATTTTGTTATCTTGGGAATTTCCAAAGTAGAATTCTGTGACTTTGTAACGAAAATTTTAACTCGTGTGAATTTTTTTGTATAGAAAAAAAAATTCAAGAGTTGAAGTTAAGCACGATATTAAAAAAATAGGTAAATTTTTTCAATAATAAATCATTAAAACTTTTCCCGCCTATTAAGAAGTGATAAAAAAATAGTTGCGTGTTCAAAGATCATTAAAAAAACACTGTTTGTTGCTCACAATAATGTGTTCTTTCAAAAAGCGCGGGAAGTACAGTATTGCAGCACGCCATAGCGTTTTAGAATGCAGTTACCGATGTCGAATTTCCGACTGTGCCAGGTGATCGCGATCACAAGGGTATCGTTAAAAGAAGAAAGCATATCGCGGTCGTTAAGGATAAGAAAAAGAAGAAGTTTATTAGGGATTCGGATGTCGATGAAACTTTGTAGAAACACTAAAAAATCTTTCCGCAGGTGTTGAGCCTTCAGCCCAATGAATCCGTTGCGTCCGTCACCGACAACTGAGTTAAATATACCCGTTCTTATGTGAAGGGACCCATAGAAGAACTTCGTGACGTACGTCGCTTCCCATAAGAACGTGTGTATTTCACTAAGTCGTCAGTTGTGTACTTCGACGTAACGACTTCAACGGATTCATTGGGCTGAAGGCTTCATGCCTTTCCGAAGTAAGCAATTGTATAACCCAGCAGGGTATTCATTTGCAGTCATCTTTATTTTTAAACGTTATTTCCAATGTTTCTTGGGTAATAAATAAATAAATAAATAGAGTGGCGCAACAGCTCGAGGTGAACCAGGGCCAACTTCTCAACAATGTATGCTGGTGTGTTGATTTCTTTACATACAAGGGGACCTACAATTTTTTGCCGAATCCGTACGGCACTTTGAGAAGTTTTTCAAGACAATTAATACTCTCGGAGGGTTTGTCAAACCCTCGCGAAGATGGGGACCGTGAAAAAGAACAAGTCTTTTTTTTCAGGTGATGATGGCAGGATTCGAACCCAGGCCTCCGGCGTAGTAAGCACACACACTAACCACTACGCCACGGCACCCCAATGTTTCTTGGATACAAAATACTAAAAATAATGGAGAGAATAGAAGGAAATCTGCTTCGCACTTGGGCTTGGGCGCCATCAGGGTCGCATGGTAGATAAAGAAATACGCAGGGCAAGCCAAAATCAGAAACAAAGGAAAAATTTTGGTCCCGGGTTTTTCTCCAGCCATCCGCTTTTCATTATTGGAAATTATTCGAAGCGTTCATGCCAATATTTAACATCGTAAAGGCATGACACTTGCGGGTATAAGCTACACAAGTCAACTGGCTAAGGAGTTTTTGTGCTTAAAAGGGGCGTGCTTTATTCTTTCTTGAGAATTAATCATCCCAAAAAAAGCTCAGACAAGCATTGCTGGCAAAATCTTAAATAAAAAGTGGGTGGGTTATGATACGCTTAGGCGAATCGTTGGATACCTCCCAATTGACCCCTGTTAAGCTGTGAATCGCAACTATTAGTTAAAAGTCTCTCTGTGTAAAAAAAAACGGTGGCATCGACCCCTTTTCTATAAATTTGTAGCCTTTTTTCAAATATATTATCCAAAACTGTGGTTTGCATTTTTTAAGTGAATTTTTATGTAAAAAATCACCACGCCCCAAAAGTGGGCGAAAGAGTGAAAAATTTTTTCAATAAGTTGATAATATCAAGAAATATGTTAACATATAATGCAAGATTTTAACGATTGCAGGCAAGTGCATTGCATATAAATGTCGGTTGTTAAACTGAAAATAAAATGCTACCACGCCCACATAGGGCCGTTTTTCGATTTTTTTGCAGCGTCAATCTCAATACACTTTAGCAAGAATACTGCATACCAAATTTCAGGCGTTCTACGACAATTTTGATTTTTCATGCTAATAAATAAGTGGGCGTGTCAGTGGGCGGATTTTGAAAATTGGTACACTTGTACTGCTTCGGGATGTAGAAAGTCCAGATATGAAGTTTCAAAATCCTAGATTAAAATTTAAGGCCTAAAACCAAGCGACAGACGGACGGAGGGACATGCTTCATTCGACTTACAATTCGGCCTCGATCATATGACCTTAATCTTGGGGGTCTACGGTGATTATTTCTCTTTATTACAAACTATTAATAAAACTTAATATGCCTCCTATCCTACGGTATGGGGTATAAAAACTGACGAAAACAAGGGTCAGTTAAGCTATACTCTACAATCATAAAAGCATCTACGTCCCAAGCTAATGGAAAGTTGCATGGCAAGAAAACGTTACGTCAAACTTGATCTGAAGGACTGGACTTCCAGCCTACCCACCAAATTTCAGCTCTCGACCTTAAAATTTAAGGCCTAAAACTTGTTTACATACGGACAGACGGACGGACGGGCGGACATGGCTAACTCGATTCTCCTGTCGGTCTCATTCATATCTCTAAAGGGTCTACGGTGATTATTGCACTGCGTTACAAACTATACAGCAAACTTAACATACCCTGGGTCGGGTATAAAAACACACGTGTCAGGAAAACATGTTTTTTTGTAAAGCTTTCTGTTTCTAGTCTAAGTTTCTCAAAGCTTATTTGAAAAACGAAGTAAAAAAAGGTTCTTGTTTTACCGTTTGCCCAAAAACCGGTGCCCATAGAATTTGAAAAAAATAGCCAGTACTAGCACAACGCTCTTGTTAAAAAGTTTTCCGGTATTTGATTAACAAATCAAATCAGTTGTTTTAGGGATTTGAAAGTTAAAAAATTATAAAAAAGGTAAAAAACGTTTATCTCCCAAACAATATAAAATGACGGGCATAGTCTACCTTCTAAAATTTTATACAAAGCTATAGCAAACTGGGAATATTCAAAAACTTTACAGATTTAAGACAAAAACCTATAAATATTTTCGAACACGATTTTTTTAAGTTTTCTGGTCCTTTAATACTTAGGACGATCTTGATTAAATTTTGACAAGCTAACTGCATTTAAAACGTTTCAAAATTGTGGTTTCCACCTCAAGTTTTCAAGCCAATTTACACTACCTTAATAAAACAGCTAATAAACAGCATTAATTAAAAAGCTAACCGAACGTATCATTGCTTATATTGGGGAGCGGCGCCTATTTCAAAGCCATATAATAGCAAACTTTCAATATTAAAAAGCAGCATGCTTGACCGTTTTCTCAGAAATTCGAGTTCACAGAATTTAAGAAAAGTGGCCAATGCTGGCGTAGGTGGTTGGTTGTCAAATTGAAAAAATAGTCTAATGGTATGTTTGGAAATCGAATATATATTATTTTGAATATGGTTTTAGTTCAACATTTGTTATTATTTAATTTGTTAAATATGCTAATAAGTTTACACAAAATTTTAAAACTTGTCCGTTACATGACAAACATTGTATAGTTTACCCTATTTCACACAAGTGTTCCTAGATGTTATTGCAATCAAGCGCTTATTAAATTCGAGCACAGAAATCTCTCACACCATCTGAGACCGGTGAAGAAGACTGGTAAAAAATCTGGGGCCTAAGACCTTATGAGCTTATGATTAATTATCATATACCCCATGACCACGCATATGCAAAAGCTAGAAATAGCTGCTGCAAATGCATTTTTTTCAATAAAAGATCGTATAACTTTCCCTTTATTTTCGAAACGGTAGAAGGCAAAAATTTTAAATAAATAACGGACGAAGTCCATCTCTGAAATTAAAAAAAACTACAACAGTGTTAAAATATTAAATGGTTCCCGTGGTGTGCTTAAAAGTTGGTTGACAGAAGTGCTTTAGTTGACTGACTGAAATCATGTAGCTTGCTTGTTACTTCTGGGCTACAACAACTTTGACGCAAGAACAACGTTATACATAAACGTTAACCAACACAAGTGCTTAAAAAACTAGTGGGAGGGTTACAATCCGATTTGACCACCCAATTGACCACTTTCAAGATCCGAATTGTGTCATAAATCGTGGTTGTTTAATTTCAGTTTCTATTAACTTCTCCTTTAAAAAGGGGTGTGGCATCCACCCCTCTTCAATAACATCGATTTTTTGTTTATATTTTTTATCAGAAGTGGTATACACGTGTTGATTGCATTTTCATATTAAAAATTTGGTTTATACTTGAAAACGCCCCCAAAAGTGGGCGTGGCAAAAATTTTCTCATTTCAGTTGATAGCTTTCACATATGTCTGAACATTTTATAGCGCAAGTTTTTTGGGTTCAAAGAAAATATATCGAATAAAAACCGTTTATTAAAATGCAAATGAAATATGACCACGCCCAAAAGGGGGCGGTTTCTGCATTTTTTTTTGAAATGCCAATCGCAATACTCCTTAGCGGGGATAACGCGTACCAAATTTCAGCTTCCTACGACAACTTTGAATTTTCGTGCTAATAAGTAAAGTGGGTGTGTCAGTGGGCGGATTTTAAAAATTTTTACACTTGTACTGCTTCGGGACCTAGAAAGAACAGATATTAAGTTTCAAGTTCCTAGCTCAAAATTTAAGGCCTAAAAACTACCGACACACGGACGGACGGACATGACTCATTCGACTAACAATTCGGTCTTGATAATAGGTCTTGGGGGTCTACGTTGATTATTTCTCTATGTTACAAACTATGAATCGAACTTATGGGGTATAAAAACAAGTGCGTAAGTGCAAGAGTTCGTCTGTAACGAACTTCTAAATACGCGACCCTATTTACCTTGTAACACCAGGCTTTATAGTTTTTTGGCCTAAATTCATATGCTGATTGTCAATTATTTGTTATGGCCACGCCCCCAAAAATTTGTTTAGGCTAAAAATTTAAATCAATTAATTCTAATCTCGTTAAAATCATGAAAGAATGCGTAAAAAGCGAAAATGATTGCTTAAAAGCAGCTTTTTCCTAAAAACACTCCAAAAGTGGGCGGGGCCCAATGCTTTGTATGAAGCAAATTTAGCAATTGGTAATATCTTTAATATTTGTCATATAATTTTTTTTTTGGATTTAAAAAGAAATTTTCCGAGAAATCAGTTTTTTTAAAATTCAACCAGATTAAAAGTGGGCATTGTCGATGGTGTTTTTTGCCTAATTAATTTAATTAACTAAAATGTTTGCCTAATTAAAGGCCAATATTGCTCTGCACCATAATTTGAACTCCAACGCCTTGTGTATAACTTGACCATTGAGGTATTTTGAAATAAAATGTGAATTAGAGGTAGTCTTAAATTGAAGTCAATTGTGAGCGTGGCTATAGGCGGATCGTATCAATTTTCATACTTTGTCTGTACAAAATGAGAACCGAAATTCCCGTTTGTGTGAAGTTTTCAGGTCTTTTAAATTGAGCTAGAAAGGTGAAACTTGGATATATCAGCTCTCTAGCTCAATTTTAAAGACCTTAAAACTTCACACATAGGGGCAGACGGACGGACGGACATGGCTTAATCAATTCACTTGTCGATTTCGATCATATCTCTACAAGGTCTTAGGGGTCTACGGTGATTATTTCACTGTGTTTTAAACTATGCATTAAAATTAATATACCCTGCGGCGGATATAAAGACAATTACTTGTCTCAAAACAGTTTTTTTTTAATATAAAAAGAAGTAGAGGAAAAGCATTATTTTGTTCACCTTTTTTTAGAGTAACCCTTACGAAATTAAAAAAATAAATAAATATATCCAAAAGTGTTATATTATAAATAAACTTTTACACAAAATGCAAACACCTGTTGCGAACTCGGATTGGAAGCGAATGTCTTATAATTTTAAGGCATTTTTTAAGCCTTTTTTCAGCACTGTTGCATTTCGCTAATAAGCAAATAAGGCTTAGAAGAATGCAGATTTGCAGGTTCCCAAAATTCTTAATAAGTTCGTCGTTCACAGTCTGCTCCCATCTAGGTGTTGCGCTAAATTAAGATATGTTGCTGTGCGCATTCTTTTCAAACAAGTGTAACCACAACCCTTAATTGCCCAACCGTTTTCCGTACCGTAACTCCTCCCTCCTCCTTAAATAAAATTGTCGTGTCTCACGTTCTTGAACAATTAAAAATAACTGAATCAAAACGAATCTGACGACTATTCGGGCAACTAAAAACTATGTTTTCGCTTTTGGCGGCATAGACTTATTCTTTAAAGGATACTTTGCCACTGGCGCGGCATAATACAGTTTTTCCTGCTGACAGAAAAAAATCGGATTATGTTTTTCGTTATGAAAAAAACTATTTTTAGTTTTATTTGTCACACTTCTCGAATTTACCCTATTAATACACTCACTTCTTTTTCGTTTCTCATCCTTCCATAATTAAAACTAATCGAAGGCGGATATAACTTAAACTAAACTTTTTTGACCATGGGTCTGTCTGAATTGCTAATTGATGTGGTATCAAATCTATCATAAGTTTATTGCAATACAAAATGCCTTGAAAGTCAAAACAAACAGTAGAAACACTGACAATAACCAATGACAGTTAATGCGACTGTCAATGTTGTGCTTAAATTGATTGTTTGTCACTGATTTCTGGAAAGATCCTGCGCTGTCAATTATTGGCTTTAGTTTTCAAAAATAAATTTCTCATATAAGCCTATATGACATCTATCATTTCAAAATCTACGCTACTTTTCGACACATTTTGTTGTTTAAGCGGTGATGCCATTAAATTTAATACCCACAAATTCGCTGTTAAAATTGCATATGTGATCACATGCCAACCCAAACTTTCCTTTCGCTTAAAGGACTATAGTCTGTGTTTCGATTTAAAGTTTTAATGTATTTTGTTGCGACTGGGCGAAATACGAAATTATGGTGATTGATATCCCAAACTGCAGTTTACGAACCCAGTCGAGAATTCAAAGCGAAACTGATGTGCACTACCCGAAACCTCTTTGACAATGCAAAGTTTTAAAACACTGCGAATTTCAAAAGAGGGGAGCCCGGATTGTTGAAGACTAATTTTGGAAATGTCTTCAATGTCTCATTTATGATTTAGACATCTTATAGTGGTGAGATTAATTTAGGGACAAACATTTTTAAGCTAACTCCCAAGCTAACACCATATAAGGACGAAGGACTTCTGTATCTCGGCCTATACCAATTACACGGGCGTATTGCAACAAAACACTTTTAACACAGAACGATTTAAAAAAAAACCGATTGCTTTAATTATTTACTCAAAGTTTAACCTTTTCTGATACAATTCCATGTAGAAGATTCTCGGCTTGTCTGTGGCGTGATTACTTCGCGAAATAAGTTCAAACGTGAGTGGAATTCTGGGTTATAGGTTATCCTCTGCTGGACAACAACTTCGTGTTTGCTTTCAATTACTTGAGTGATTTACGAAGGACGATAAATCAGCGTAGAACTGTAGAAACAAGACTGCAATTCCAAGGTTATTAAATAAATTATTTGCAGCAATCATGAGAAGTTATTGATTGCCTTGCATTTTCTTCCCTGTGCCACCTGCAATTGGCTTCAATAGCAAGGCTTCAATCGACCGGCGCGGGCGGCGTCACCAACACGCAGTGTTAGTACAACAACTTGTATTTCAAATCATTGAACTTTTGCTTGTTTTAACATAAGACCTTCCTGAAACCAAAGGTTTCAAATAGATTTTATCCACTCTATGTTTGATTTGTCCACTTCAATGACATAAGAATCGTCTGTCATTTTCTTAATAAATTGCGGTGAGGCTCCAGTTAAACCTGCAAGCCTGTGAAGCATCGCTGGTTTAATCGCCAATAAGACAAATTGACCTTGAAAATTGGGTTACTGCAAGTAAAAACTACCTTTCTTCTTTTCATAATCCGTTTTTACTCGACAACAAGTTTACAATTTAAAATGGAATCAAAATGTTCAAACCCTTTATTGTGCCTCTTTTTAATATACCCACAGGAACAATTCGCCTACTCAGTTGTCTATCAAAAACACATACAGTGGGTTCTTACGGAAATGGTTAATTGTGCCTGTTAAATCATAGAATTCTGTCTGACTTTTTCAACATTGGAACAAATTAAATAAACGTATTAAACTGCGGAAACAGTCAGAGAATTCAATGAGGGCAATTTTGTTAAGCACAAATTACGGTTTAGTTTGATGCGAAAAGGATTAAATGTTTTCCAATACTGTTTTTAAGAAGTTAAGCAGGCAAGAACAAGAAAAGCGAAACTAAAGTTAAGAAGATTCTGAACTTTAACGAAAAAATTAAATTTTTTGAAAATATTAACAAGTTTTTGAAAAATGAAGAGTTAAAAATGGCTGACGTTTTTCAAAGTGTTTGAGGCCATAACTTTTGAATCGCTTAGTGCAGAAAGCCAATATGGAATATAAAGCAACACAAAGTAAGCCAAGTTCTAAAGTCACATTTTTCAGAAAAAGTTTTAATACTCGCGTTTTAACGCAATTTAAAAAAAAAAAAAACAAGCGCAAAGGTGCATGAAAAACGAATGTGTATTTTTGTGTGTATCCCTTTATCTTCGGTGTATTTCAGACATATCAAATCAAAAATCACACGTATCAGAAATTATCCAAATTTTTTAACGATTTTTTTAGTTTTAAAGCTTTTAACGGGTGATTTTTTAGCTCGTTTGGTTTTGGCAACACTGGTTTTGACAGCTGACGTGTGTTTAGTACCTTGTGTCACTGTCAAACAGCTTCAGTTTGGTTTGCAATTTAACCATGGATCGTCCTACAAATGAACAACGCTTGCAAATTATTGAATTTTACTATCAAAATTCGTGCTCGGTTCGAAATGTTCATCGCGCGCTGCTTCCATTTTATGGTCGGCGAGTTTGGTGAACAGTTAATTTCACGTTTCGGGCCGGTCAATTGGCCGCCTAGATCGTGCGATTTGACACCATTAGATTATTTTCTGTGGGGGTATGTCAAGGCTAATGTCTATAGGGACAAGCCCGCTTAGATTGACGCACTGGAAGCCAACATCCATGCATTCATTCGTGAGATACCGGCCGAAATGTGTGAAAGAGTATGCCAAAATTGGACTCAGCGGATGGGCTACCTGAGACGCAGCCGCGGTCAACATTTGCATGAAATTATCTTTAAACATTAAATTGCAAGGTTCAAACTATCGATTCAAATAAATATTTCATTAATTTTTTCGAATTTTTTGTGTTTTTTTTTTTTTAAAGTTCTCAACCTCTTAAAAAATCACCCGTTAAAAGGTTTAAAAGATTTAACTCAATCAGAAAAGCATTTTGAAAAATAAAGTACCTACCGTTAAGATACTAGCTAAGATACTTGAAAATCTTCTAGTATCTTAACGATAAAAGCGGTCTTGTTCAGATTTAGTTAAAGTACAAAGCCTATAAAAAGAAAGCAAGCTGCCTCAAACAAAATTTTAAATTGCTTTTTAAACCTTAAGCCTTTTTCGAAGCCTATTTAAAAAACGGTATAAAAAAGAAGCTTATTTCACCGTTTACGCATAAACCGGTGGCCACAGAATTTTAGAAAAACATCCAATGCTAGCGCAGGTAGTTGCGCTATTAAGAAAAGGTCTTGCAGGGACTTCAAAAATTGAAAATAGTTGTTGAATGAATTTGAAATTTAAAAAAATTATAAAAGAAGGTCAAAAGAAGGTATGTCTCCCCTTCTAGCTCCTTAACTGTATAAAGTATAACTTTGAAATAAATGACGGGCATAGTGCATCTCTTGAGATTTTATGCAAAGCTATAGCGAACTTCAAATATTCAGAAATTTCGAAGATTTGACTCAAAACCTAAAAAACATTTTCGAAAACGATTTTTTAAAGGTTTCTATTTTTAAAGTCCGTGAACGGTAATGACGATCTTGTTTAAATTTATACTGTAAGTATAAAAGTACGAAGCGTTTACAACGCAAGTTTACTGCAAAAAAGTTCAAAATTGCCGTTTCCAACCTCAAGTTTTTAAATCCATTGAAATAAACACAGCAGTAAACAACATTTTTTACCGTTTACTTAGAAGTCCATGTCAGCAGAATAAAAGAATTTAAGAAAAGTTGCCAATGGAAGGCAGCTGTTGTAAAAAAAAACTTAACGGCAATTGAAAAAAAAAGAACTACATTGCTTTTTTATGGATTTTCAATTTTAAAAATGGTAAAAGGCCAAGATATATGTCCTCCCTCTATTTTCGAAACGGCAAAAGGCAAAATTTTCAAATAAATAACGAGCGTAGATTAAAAATAGGAAAAAAAAAACTGAAGCAGTCTTAAAATAGTTAATGGTTTTCTAGATGTGCCTGGAAATATTTTAGTTGACTGACTTAAATGATGCTACTAGCAAACGTGTGAATTTATCGTAACTTCTGGGCCACTTATATTCAAATCAACTCAACCCAATTCGACGCAGGCACAACCACATGAACGTTAGTCAACACAACAGCTTTGAAAAAAACAATAAGCTTTTAGCAGTTAATATAAAAAAAAGAACCATTGAGTAATTTGCTACAGTGTGTACGCAGATGTTACAGTCCGTTAAACGGACCGTTGAATACCCCATCATATCCCCATTGTTAAATGCTGACGTTATTGTTATTTGTTGACGTTTTATAAGAAGTGCAAACTTTGAAAAGGGGCGTGGTCCTCCACCGCCCCTGTTTACAAACCATCAATTGTAACGCAGATATGTCCAAGTTACGTAAAAATGCGTGGCTAAAAACTTTGTATAATCGAAATCCAAAATGAAGTCTCGTTTACCTTATGTGCTATTTTTTATTTATTATTCTTTCCTAAATTAGGCTTAAGACCAGTCGAAATTACTTTTTTCTAGAAAGTTTTAGATATTTCTTCAATTCTGCCTCCAAATTTGGGCATGGCCCAAAGTCTTATATGAACAAAATGTAGAACTAAGCGTTTTTTACATAAAATATTAAGCAACATTTTTTCAATTTCGAGCTAAAATATTGAGTAAACTAAATAAATAAATAAATAGAGTGGCGCAACAGCTCGAGGTGAACCAGGGCCAACTTCTCAACAATGTATGCTGGTGTGTTGATTTCTTTTACATACAAAGGGACCTACAATTTTTTGCCGAATCCGAACGGCAGCTTGAGAAGTTTTTCAAGACAATTGATACTCTCGGAGGGCTTGTCAAACCCTCGCGGAGGTGGGGACCGTGAAAAAGAACAAGTCTTTTTTTCAGGTGACAATGGCAGGATTCGAACCCAGGCCTCCGGCGTAGTAAGCACACACCCCCCCCCCCCCCCCCATATTGAGTAAACTGTCATTTGAAAATACCCTTAAAATAGAAGCCACGCCCACTGGAGTAAGTTTACCAATTAAATTCTTCTTTTTTGTGTCTTACATTCGGTAGGAGATGCTAAATGTCAAATTTCAACCTTTTGGAACGTCTTACAGTTTTAAAATCTCTAAAGGTAGTTGCACATTTAGACCGATTGTGGGCGTGTGTTTTATACTTGTACTGCTTCGCATGACGTGGACCTTACCTAAGAAATTTCAGCACCCTAGCCCAAAATTTAAGGCCTAAAAACATGTGACATACAGACGGACGGACGGACGGACGGACGGACATGGCTCATTCGATTCAGAATTCGGTCTCGATCATATGCCCTTAAGGTCTTGGGGGTCTACCATTATTATTTCAACGTGGTACAAACTATGTGACAAACTTAATATACCTCCTATGCTATGGGATGGGGTATAAAAATTTAAGGTATATTTTTATGCCACACTTTTTTTAAGTGACAAACCTGTAAAATCACTCAATATACGACTGATCTACTAAAAAGGTCTTTTCTATCATCAATCCTATCCTGGTCTTGTCTTGTATTCCGAAATTCGCCTATTTCCACGTTCATTGCAGTCTTCAGTTTAGAGCCTTTTATTTTACCCATAAAAGATTTACAGGATCTATGGGCACTCGCCAGTGCAATAAGGCAGAACCGAAGGACGAATTTGGAAAGTGATTTTGTCTTTGCCGTGTACCGGTGATTGAACTTTGTCAAGTAAATTCTAAGCCTAATATAAGTCTAAATTTATCTCGCCGTCTTAGAAATAGAGTATTTTAGCACGGGAATTGTGTTGGCATTATAACTACCGACTCGGCAATTTCAATTTCGTTCGTTTCCGCAGATCCCGATAAGTTGTCTAAACAATCGAAGCTAGCGGCTGACCTTCCAGGCATCTAGAGGTTTGCTAAATTAAAACTTTGCCAATTTGCGAAAATATGTTGAAAACAAATTAAAGTTTTTCACTTATTGATTTTAAAATTTGCAAAAATCTGCCACACTTGTACCTTCTGAATCATTGCTAAAGACTGTAACCCTTTCGATTTCTGCAGTGCTTTCAATTCAAACCACCCGCCCCGGTTTATTGTTGCCGGTCACAACAACTGCTCTTTTGGAACGACTCTTTAAACCACAGGCGCATGTTGTGTGTTTTATACGTCAGTCATAACTACCGCTTTTCGAGAAGAGCGACCATCGATGATACTGTGCTCTGTGATTGACACCAACTGTCAATGTGTCTTGTGTTCGTCGGTCGCACTCGCACCTACCATACCTTGTATTCCTTTTGCCACAAATATGCCAAATTCATGCGACGTACGGTGTAAATTCCCGCATATGTACCTACTACATGCGATGTTTCCTTGCAGTTGCCTGTATGAAATGACTCATGTTGCCCGCGATCCTCATGGGGTTCTCTAGTACTTGGCATATGATTCGTCATCGATATATGCGCATGGAAGCAAATGTAGATTGTAGATAACATGCGACTGTAAATTACATGTGAACCTTGTACACTTGTTAGCGTGCACATGTAAGTTACATGCAACTTTTCAAACATGTTCCGAGCACAGAAACATGTGTTCGCATTTACAAAAAACTCACTTTTAACCGTAACCCCTTTGCCATGGTCACAGTAAATGAAATTTGAAAGCAATGGAAACCCACTGAAACATTTTCCTCCAATTTCCAGTCGTGTATCCACGAAATGTGTTATGTAGCTGCAAATCTGTAACCATAATTTCTATAATCTTCCCATTGTACTTTTTCTCCTTTGTTAGATAACTACCAAACTTTCCGGAACTTTGCCTTTAGGTAGGACGGATATTCAGTATCACAGTCTTTCACAGAATCAACAGTCTTCAAGTCTTCTATTTCGACGGACGAAATGCGAGCACACCACTTTTATTTAATCCCGAACTGCAGTTAGGCACTTAAGCCACTTCGCAAACCCAGAGCAAAAGTTATTCCGAAATCCTAAGGTCACATTACAACACTGAGGGTTTTGATGTTATATTATAGCCACAAAACCATTGAAGCCAGGTAAACCCGAATGCGGTTATTGTTAATACAGCCAATTCCTCTGTTGCTTTCTGAGTGAAATTGGTTCCTGCAGCGATATTGGTGACGTTAGTGTCCATTTACATGTCAGTATATTCGCGCAATAAGTTCAGAAGTGTGTGTAAATCTGTTTTATTGGTTTTTGCTTGCTGGCACTTCGTGCTGACCACCAATTAATTGAATAATTCATGAAGGACGATAATTCAGTGCACAGCAGCGAAAAAAGGCTACTATCTCAGGGTCGTTGAGTTAAGAATTTGAAGCAGTCATGAAAAGGGATCGACGTTTTCGTATTTGCCTGGCAGAGCCAAATGCAGTTGGTTGACACAACGCAACAGGACACAAATTTTCCAACTTCCGAGAAGTTGTAAAGACCCTAACAGAGAGAACTAAGAAAAAAGAAAATGTTGCAGGAAGATTTATATACAAAGCATTGTGCAAAATGGACGAATAAATCAAATGAATACATCAACATAGTTAGTGTCTCATGTCATAAGTGCTTGATCTTAAAATCTCCAAGATAGGTCAAAATTCTATGTCTAAAGGTTACACGCGTTTGACCCAACTCTGACCTATTAAACAACTCCTTTTATGGGAGTCAGTGTCAGGCATGACTGCTGCCGTCAATGATTAAACAAATAACGCCATATTGCTGGCACGAAACAGTATAAAGGTCCTCAAAATAGGAAATATAAAATATTAAAATGACCTCTATTATTTTCTAGGAACGTTAACGTCTTGAGAAGCAACAACTGAATTAAAGAAAGTCATGAAGTATAGACAAAGTTTCCTTTAATGTGTTGAACATGATGAGGATTTTAAAAATAAGTCACTCTTGCAAAGAGTCAGCTGAAGTTTCTAAATTGAATGTCAAAGTCCAACATTAATTGCTCGGAACTAATCTAAGATTATGATCCAGAAGTAAGATGTGATATTCTCATGGAGTAATAAATTCAGAGATTCTTGAAAACAACTTTGTGGAGACTTTTTGTGATGCTTCCCCATTTCGATGGCTATATGAAGCCATCAAGGACTTGTTCTTTACATTTTAAGGAAATAAAGTGTTTGACATTCCAACCTTATGAATGACTAAAAGCAAACGACCATTTTATTGGCAATTGGAAAGTTGAAATCATTTTAGCCTTTTAGCCTTGGCTTCAAAATGCTTGAAAAGAACTTCACCCTCTAGACTTTTTTTTCTATCCTGTTTTCTTCAAATCAAGACACAGGTTGCTTGGCTGAGTTCCTTCCGTTTAAGGATCTTTGCCTCTCCTCAACAGTTGGAAAATGAATAAGAAATGTTGTCATGGGCCCTTAGCGGCGCGCTAGAGTGTAGAAGTCTGTAGCTTTGGGTCAACACAAAACACTTTTATTGGCCTGAGCACTAAATCATGGCACTGTATCCTGCTGTAATGGCCAAATTCATTTGGCTCTGGCATAAAAATATGACAACGTTGATCCCGTTTAATGATTGTTCAAGTCCTTAACTCGATGAACTTAAGGTTGCTGATGTATCGTCCTTCATACAGACCTAATTGATGGTCAACATGAAAGACAAGTCATTAACCAGAGCGAGGACATTCGACAACTTATAAAGCAGAAATACATTATAATCTTAACCCTGCTTTTGTGAATGTACATACATGAGCCGATCATTACGAAATTGTGTCCCGAAAGGCTTTAGGTACTTAGATTAGATTCATTTTAAAATCAGCTTTTGAGTTCATTCTGCCTTTAAACAAAATTCTATCGATATATAGAATTGTGTGGTAATAAAGACGTTCACTCACCCCTCTTTTATTGTATTCTATGACGCGATATGGAAATCCTTCGTCCTCCATGAACACCGCTGTGTTAAGCGCATGTGGTGCTTATATAGTTTGGGAACTTTCGCCTCAATCATTAGTATCACCACTACCGCTGCTCAAATCAGCTTCATTCTGAAAGCGCCGGAGGCATTGATGCTATTAACAATAACCACATTTGAGTTTGCTAGGCTTCAATGGGTCGGCTCCATTAGGTGAAACTTCAACGTATCCTGGAATAGTCTAACGTGTAGGGAAGACACGGGTTTGGGGCGTCATTTTCGCTTTGGTTTGTCGGGCAACTTAGGTTTGCCGCAGCAGCTTGGGATATCAACACAATGGTGTGTTCGTATTTCGTCCGCTACACCAAAAAGACCTTAAAGCTGTTAACTGGAATAGAAAATGTCATACCTTAACCGGAAACGGAAGCTAAGGAAAAAGCTATCTTTCGAAACCCTTCGATTGTTGTAGGTCCCTATAAGAGTAATATTGGTTGAAAAATAATGATGAGTATGACAATCGACACATCTAACAAATGTGGCTAATAAAATGTTGTTAAAAATATAACGAAAGTGTTGTCCTTGAAGGTATTCAGAGTTATTCAACTCGTTGCGGTGATGTTTTTCTTTCTTCCCAGACAACACCGAAAATTAATTATTAAAACAAATTCCTTGCATCATAATAATTCCACAAAACCATCCTTAGCATAAAATTTAATCCATATCTTTGAAATGAATAAAGTTTCGCCAACTCTCAAGGGTCGAAACAACAAGCATGGTAAAATTTAATTTTGAAGTTTTTTTTCGGCTTGAGAAGCTAACCAGCTGACAACTATGCGAGTTGAGCGCGTTGTGACAACTTGTACCATTGGGAATCAGAAACAAAAACCTTTGAGGAAATTTTATGCGAGATGCCTTAATTTTTTTCATGTTGCTTTCTTGCCCTTTAAAACTTTTGACGTAAGCAAGGTGTTTTTTTTTTATCTGCAGGGTTGTTTTAACTCTTATCGGAATAAAAGTTTTTGAGGTAGGTAAATGGCTAAAGACCTTTAATTTCTTGCAGCGTGTTTTAAGCTTGTGGAAATGTTTCAGAAGGCGCACAACCGTTGCCTTTTTTCGTTTCAAACGCTTTTGTTGTTTGGGCGTTCCCCTACTCCCCTTTCTGCACTCCATTCAATACCTAAGGTATTTCAGTGAATCAAAAAGTAGTGTTGTTCCTCTTTCAAGAAAATCCCCGCTTTATCATATGCTCGTCGCAGCTAGTTGGTATCCCCAAAACGTGAAACTAAGTCGGAACTTTAGTTCCAAAGCATCTATTTTTCTAGCCATGTGTGTAATTTGCACCGTCTTGTTGAAGCCACATCATCTGCAACTTAATACCATCCATTTGTTGGATCCATTTATTTGGACATCTCCAAAGAACGGCTTGTCTTAGCTGCACAGGGTCCTTTCCTAGCACGCTGGGCTTTGCTATAGTTGCGCTGATCAATCTTCACTCTTGAGAGGATACACCCCATATCCCCTCATGGGATGTACGCTGAAAACCATCTTTCGCTTTAAGAGAGGTGGTTTTTGGTACCCTTCGCATTGGAATTTTTAAAAAATTGTCTTCCAAGCAGAGATTGTCGCTATCATAATGGCTATGCGCTATAATTGTTAAACTGGAAACGCATAAGCCTTTTGCGTGACAGCCAAGCGGCTTTTGATGCGTTGTTCAACCCTATTACCTTATTATTTATTTTTCTGTTTTGTGTACAGTTCTATAATTAAAAATTATTGCCTGACATAACTAACATTCTTTTGTACACGTTTTTCGAAGTTTGAAGTCTGCGCAGTTCTTTTTCTAAAAAAGGATGGCAAAAAATGTTACTTTACACTTTTTTTCTATTTATTTCTTTAAAAAATACTGTTATAAGTTTATTGTTTTATTTTAGGATTTATGTGTAAGCTTACGTCATATGGTAGTGCTTACGTAAAATTTGGTTGATGTTGCAATATTTTAGTCAGTCAACTATAGTGTTTTCAAGCACATCTCGAAAACCATTTACTTATTCAAAATAAATAAAGCCCTTATTTTGAATATTAAAAGATGGACTACTCCCGTTATTTATGTTAATTTTTAACCCATTATCGGGTTTTTGAGTCAAATCTTTATTTATTTATTTATTTATTGAGAAATTATTCAAAGTAATACAAAAAAATTAAACAATTATGAGGAAAAAAAAAGCCATCGGCTTACAGTTTATCTTTAAATCTTTAAAGTTTTTGAGTATTCAAAGTTTGCTACAGTTTTGTGTAATTGGCTGTTTTTCATTTCAAAATTATACTTTATACCGTCTGCGAGATAGAGGGGGACACACACGTTTCTTCTGACCTTTTTTAGAATTTTTTACAAACAAAACAACAATTTTTTTGTTTTACTATGTTTTTTAAATAAGCTTAGAAAAACTTAGAAACGGTAATTTTAAATTTTTTAACGAAACGCGTCGCGTCATTTTGAAATAAAAATTTAAAATTAAATTTCAAGTTGCGTCCTGATATTGTAAAATTAAGGTAAATAAATGTCGTGCTATTGTTATAACGTATATTTGGTTCTTTTAAACTCCATAACATAATTTGAAGACAAATACAAACAATGAGATTTTAAAAAATTATTTGTGGAAATTTGTAAAAAAGCTTTTATGTTTTCCAGAAAAATCTCAAAATTGGCTATAACTTTCCTTAAAATTTTGGATAATTTCTGATACGTGTGATTTTTTTTATATGATTTGTCCAAATAGCACCAGAGATAAGAGGGGCACACACGTTTTTTTCGTGAATTTTTGCATTTTTTTTTTCGAAAATGTGTCAAAACGGCAGTATTAGAACTTTTTGGGGAGAATATAACTTAGGCACTTGGTTAATTATGAGTTGATTTATACGATTGTTCAATATCGGCTTTGCGCACTGAGCACACTTTGAAAAACGTTATCCATTTTCAACTCTTCATTTCTCAAAACTTTTTCATTTTTCCAAAAAAAAATTATTTTTTTTTTCATTAAAGCTCGATTCTTACTTGACTTAAGTTTTTATATTCCAGTTGTTGCCTGCTAAACTTCTCAAAATAAGTATTTACAAACTTTTAGTCCATTTTAGTATGAAATTTCAAACTGAAATTTAACCGTTATGTGTGGATGAAAAAAAAAATCCCTTTGTATACGTTCTCTGACTATTCTCGGAGTTTATAAGCACTGCAAACCACGTGTGGTGAACTTTATAAAAACAAGTGAGTAAGTGCAAGAGTTTGTCTGTGACAAACTTCTATATAACCGACCCTGTATACCAAGTGACACCGAATCTTAAAGTTTCTTGGCCCGAATTTTTATATAATTTGTATATGCCACGCCCTCAAAAGAGGGCTTAAAATTAAAACCAATCAATTGTAATTTCGTTAGAATCATAAAAAAATACGGTAAAAGTGAAAATTATTTCAGAAAAGAACAGTTTTTTCCCAAAAACGCCCGCTTTTTTTTCCCGAACATTTTTTTCCCAAAAACGGCCGCTTATAAGTAGGCGGAGCTCAACAGTTTGTATGGAGCAAACCTAGCAAATAGCGACATCTTTAATATTTGTCATAGAATTTTTTTTCGATTTGGAGTCAACTTTCCGAGAAAACAGGTTTTTAAATATCTAACATCTTAAAAGTAGGCATGGTCGATATTATGGGCGGTCCAATTATTGCCTTGTTAAAGGTCTTGCTCCAATATTGCTCTGTACCAAAATTTAAGTTCCTGTGCCTTGTCTAACTTGACCAAACGGCATTTTGAAAGAAAATGTGAAATAGAAGTTGTCTCACATTGAAGCCAGTAGTGGGCGTGGCCGTTGAGGGATTAAGCCAATTTTCACACTTTGTCTGTGCAGTAGAAGAACCAACTGTGTACCAAGTTTCAGCTCTCTAGCCTGATTTTCAAAACCTAAAACATTCACACATACTGACGGACGCACGGACATGGCTTAATCGATTCACCTGTCGGTTTCGATCATACCTTTAAAAGGTCTCAAGGGTCTACTCTGATTATTTCACTGTATTACGAACTATGCATTAAAATAAATCTACCCTCGGTCGGGTATAAAAAATTGTTTTTTTACCAAATTCTCTTAAGATAGGTAAAAAACATGAAATTTCACTACGCATAAACTGCCATAAACCCTTTTTTTTAACAAACTGCAATGTAGTTACTATTTTGGGGTTAGAAACAAAGACAACACCAAAATCGAGGGTGGGTCTCTTTGTGGGTCTCTCTTTACCTAATTATCAAATCTTAATTGCTGTAGTAGCTGAAAACCAATTCCACATTAGATGGCATTCTTTGTGGAATGGGCATCCATTCTACGTCTTCAACCTTTCCAAGAGATCTATTAAGAAGTAATTGCCACAAAAAACGATTTTTTTGCAATATCGCTTGCTCTTTCTGTGCGACTGTCGAAAGCAAATCAAAAAGACGATCGACTATAAACAAATTTGGGGATTCATTGGCGTTATCGGCCTATCAAACATTATACGCTTTAGCCTTGAGGTAGGCAGTTCGTCAGCATGAACAACACCTTGAGGGAATAGAAAACAGGCTAGTTATCCTTGAGTCTTGTGTAGTCTCCACTAACGGGTGATTTTTTAAGAGGTTGAGAACTTTTTTTAAAAAAAAAACACAAAAAATTCGAAAAAATTAATGAAATATTTATTTGAATCGATAGTTTGAACCTTGCAATTTCATGTTTAAGGACAATTTCATGCAAATGTTGTCCGCGGCTGCGTCTCAGGTAGCCCATCCGCTGAGTCCAATTTTGGCATACTCTTTCACACATATCGGCCGGTATCTCACGAATGAATGCATGGATGTTGGCTTCCAGTGCGTCAATCGAAGCGGGCTTGTCCCTATAGACATTAGCCTTGACATACCCCCACAAAAAATAATCTAATGGTGTCAAATCGCACGATCTATCTAAATTTGGTCACAATCTTCCGAATAGACTGCTCAGAAGGTCGAGAATGCCGACCATAAAATGGAAGCAGCGCGCGATGAACATTTCGAACCGAGCACGAATTTTGATAGTAAAATTCAATAATTTGCAAGCGTTGTTCATTTGTAACATTTGTAAGACGATCCATGGTTAAATTGCAAACCAAACTGAAGCTGTTTGACAGTGACACAAGGTACTAAACACACGTCAGCTGTCAAAACCAGTGTTGCCAAAACCAAACCAGCTAAAAAATCACCCGCTATAAAGCCTGTTAACTCTTGCTTTCCCGTCAACATCTAGATGTAGCCCATAATGACCAACATAAACGAAACGGTAGTATAAAACCTCAACGTCCTTACGTAAAAAAGTAAAAAGGTAGGGGCTACTTTATATTTGCTCCTTGGAAGTATGTTCTAGTTTGGCTAAGTGTATGATTGCTCTATCGATAGTGCTTCATGAACAGCTCTCTAATTGCTCATAACTCTGAAATTAATCAGCGTTATAAATAGAAAATTAAAAACATTGTCAACTGATGTGATACATATTCAACTGATGTGAATATATTGCAGGTCCATTAAGTAATTAACACGTTTTTTACGTGAAAATATGAAGCTTAGGGTGTTAAAATAAAGAATAATGACAGGCAGTGAAGGACAAAAGGGGATATTTGGTGGAAACTTCAAAGCTTGTTCCATTGAATAAATAAGGCAAATTTGTAGTTCCAACCATAATTAAATTACCCGATAGATCAGAGAGATCTAGGAGACCTTGGAAGAAAAATCGTTTAAAATTCCAACCTCAAAAAGGTTTAAGGGACACCTATTTTCTTTGCAAATGCAATCCAAAAGCGAAACTACCTATTGCTTTTCCAAACTCCCAGTAGCTCTTGATAAGCAACATTCTGCCAGGAGCTTTGGGAGTCCGATATGGATTTTAACTTCCTGGACCGTTCAACAGCTCACAGATAGTATCCAAATACACATATTATGTAGGAATATGGTGCATTATGGACGATTTAGTCGTATAAAAATCAATGTAGGTCTCAGTTTTCACCGGTGAAAACTCATAAAATTTGATGAAAGCCACAAATTTGTAACTGACTTTCTATTCACACTCTCACAACATCCAGCAGTTTTAGCTATACCTATAGACCGCTATTTTGTCTTGGGCTTCCACCGGAAGAACGTCACACAGAATACGAGCACACCGTTAATGTTATTCCGAGCTGCATTCACTAACCTAAGATACTTTGCAAACCGAAGTGAAAATAATGCCCAAAAACCGAATCCTTCTTTAATGCTGAAACACTGTAGATACACCACTGAGAGTTTCTATAATGGAAGCGAACTACTGAAGCCAGACAAACTCTAATGCAGCTCTTATTGTTGATGGCATCAATGTTTGGCTTCTGTGCTGTTTGGCTCTGATTTCAGCTGCGGTTGTGATGATGCTAATGGTTGCGACGAAAGCTCCTTAGCTTATTCCCCCAACACAACCACGACTTCCGCTCTTGTGCATCCTTAATCACCGGGACGGATTGAGAACGAAGGATTTTCTTACCACGACTCGAAAATCCGAAGGGGTCATATAGTTTGTACTAAATTTGCGATAACACTTACTTTCGATTTAAATATTAACATAATTTTGAACCTTATGCGATACAGCTTTTCCAGTTTGCTTAACCCTGCACCCGTCTATGGTAAAAATTCACGTGCACCGTCTTTGGGGTACAATTTAGCCCCGGTATATTTGCATGGAAAAACTTTGAATTTAGATGGACTTGAAACTAAGATGGACCACTATTCCATAAGTAATTTCTTTCTGGCAAACCCTATTGGCGAGGCAATTAGGATCTGCCAGAAAGGCTCTGGAACTGAATTAAGTTATGGTAGATTAAAAAGAGTCTGTTTCATCAATGCCCAGCTAAAAAAAGATATATACAAAAAAAAAGTTCAATTTTCTATTAAAACAGCAATACGCAAAGTTGTGAGGTGATACCTGCTTATTAACGCTTCAACGGCTCGCTTAAGTGGCTGTGATCAAATGCCTTATCCACTTTCTATCTGTAAAAAAAGCAAAAGACTCTTAAAGGCTACAAGGAAGGGACTCAGTCAACCGATTTCGTAACAGATAATAAAATAAATCAAGGTAGTAATAATCCTTTTAGAGAAGGGTTTTTTCAAAGTCAAAACCGAATTGGTGATTTCAACTTTTTCAATTGCCGATAAAACGGTTTTGCTGCCATTCATTGGGTTGGTGTGTCAATTACTTTGTTCCCTCAGACGTTTCTACCAGATTCTGTGATGTTTAGCCATCCAAATGGGGAAGTGTCGGTAAAGGGCCCGATAAAGTTGTTTTTTTAGGTGGAATAAATTAGTTGCTTAGGTCTTCTCAGTTAACTTTCGAATAATTAAAGATGGACTTTGACATATTTAGAGTTTAAAAATTTGAATGTTCAATTGGCGTATTCCACTTGTGTATCTGGAGCAGCTAATTTACACTGCAATATGGTTCAAACGGTCAGAAAGCCTTTTAAACGTAACCTTTATGTGCTTTGATAGGTTTGAAGGGAATCATTACTCCTTCGAGCTATCAATCCATATATGTATTAGGAAGTCAGTGCGAGTACGATTGCTCGAACATCTAGGAAAATTCATATAATATATTTAAAGCACTTTAGGTAGCGTTTTTAGGTACTAATTTGCAGATGTCAATAGCTTCAACATGTTATTATCCTGTGGCACATACCAGAGTTGGTTGGCCCAAAGACATCAGCTCCTACTCCGAACTATATCTTCTATCTGTCTATGAAATGAACTTTACTCTTCGAATCCAGAGCCTGTAAACCATTTAACCAAACACTACAGGCTGATATATCTAGCACAAATAATCTGCCAAAACAGTACCTCTGACTAATCAAGTCAAGCAGAAAACAGAAAATATCTTTTTGCGAAATTGTGCTATGAATTTTATCCTTAAAGCGTATCTGATTAAAAGGTGTGTTCTGTCTGCGGCTTTATAAACCCAGTCGTCTTTCTTAACCATCTGTTAAGAGGTGCTAGCCTAACGATGATTTCTAATGTTGCCTTAGAGCACTTTGCTTCATAAGTTGGGACTTAGTTTCATCATACATCGTTCTGTGAAGTACAAGTTAGGTTAAGTTACCTTGTTGTCCGCGCTCAGCAGGAACACATTTCGACCAAAGAAGTCATTGTGATTCCAGGTTTCTGGTGAAAAACGGGTATATCAGCACCGGGGAGCTAAATGATGACTTCCCTATTAGAGGGTCAAATAGTCTCGGTGTAAGCTCATTCCAAGCATGATAAGATAGGTAAGGGTCCATTGTGATACCCGCTACCCTGGAACGGAGTTACCAGCCCGAGGACCTAAATGCCAACTACCCATTTGGGTGGGAGGGGTCTAGGCAACCAGTGACGGTTTAAGCCTGTACCGAAGTCCACCAATCAATTATTGATTGGTTGAAGACTTACCCGAGGGTAATGTGATGATAAGATAGATTTACAAGAAAGGCTTAGCTGTGGTGGCGAAACCGTTTCGGTTCGAACTGTTGCCAGCAGGTTTTTTTCAGGAACTGGGGCCCAGTAAGGGAATTTCTTCAAAGAGAAGCCTTAGTAGGACAATGGATATCGGTTTTAGCCCCCGACTTTTGAAACCTAGGTAAGAATTTGACTTTAAGTTTTCGGTGTAATCCCCTACCTAGTTAGACTTAAGTTAGAATTCACCTCGAGGATGGGAAAGACAGGGGTAGCCAGTCGCCCATGTCGAAGTAGGTACCCGTTTTCAGTTTGAAACCCAGCCAACAAAAATATGTTGTGGCCGATAAGAAGTATTATCAGGCGTTAGACTAAGGAAGGGTATTCATTTTCGGCGTAAACCCACTCCTCAGGGGTCTCAAATCAGAATTTATCTTGGAAATAGGAGAGGTATTATATACCAAACCAGTGTTGGTATAAATCCGTTCCAGAGGGGATAAATGTCGGTGTTCCCGAAAAGGGTTAATAGATGGCTGCAATCGCATTTAGTATGAGCACTAACCAGACTAGTCCTGTGGCGCAAAACCCTGCGGGCTGACACTGGGAGGTGATATGAGATTTGACACGTCTTGTAGATGATCTACAATTGACTTCCTGAATGTAGAGAAGTTGCATCAGAGACGAGGAGGAGGAAGAAACAAGGGTTAATCTTCTGTGTTACTGTCTCGGCCTATCGATCTTGCGAAGGAAAACCTTAGGTGAATTCTTATTCGAGAAAATCAATTTTATTTAACGCAGATTAAACGCAATTGATTTTCTTCGAAAAAGGATTCACCAAAGGTTTTCCTTCGCAAGATCCATAGCTCGAGACAGAACACAGAAGATTAACCCTAGTTCCTTCCTTCTCCTCGTCTCTGATGCAACTTCGGAAGAAATCGTTTAAGTGAGCACCAATCCTCCAACATCTGACAGCAACCTCGTTGAGGCAATACTTTACCGACTTGCGTCGTATAGTTGACGATTCGAAAGAGCTTCCTTTTTAGAGTAGAAACTCTGCCAAGACGCAATTGTTTGTCCAGCGAGGATCTACTCGCAAAATTTCCACCACCTACTGACAGTATCTGACAGGCTCTGGCAGTATTTAGAAGAAAATGAAGGCGTCGGATTTCTCAACTACACGGATTTCAGGGGAGAGTTGATCAGCCAATTTCGAGAAGACAGTAGGGATCACGACCTCCTGATGCAGATTTATGTGAGGAAACAGCAACCCCAGAAGACCTTCGATGACTTCTTCTCCGGCACTGACTCTCAGAATGAGAATACGAACAACGACCATACGAGGACGAACTAGTGGACATATTACGCAAGAATATTAAGGACAGTATCGTGACGCTTATTTTTTTATGCAAATTTTGGAACATAAAAGACGTAAAAAAACCAATATAGACGTGCTGAGAGACACCTATCAGCGAAAGACCTAAAATACAGACGCAACATTATAATGAAGTAGCAAAAGGTGATATTAGGACGTCAGGGTATTTAGGGGATTCGGAAGAAGAACAGGACACAGATATCGCAGCGCTTTCAGCCAGGAAGCATAGTCAGGGCCAGCATAGGGAGGGAGGCAATGGCAATAATACTCAGCAGTTCTGGGGTCATAGAGAGACCCCAAGAGTATCAGCTGAGCCAACGACAAGGTGTCACTCGTCCTTTCACCCGCTCACACGTTTTAACTGTGGGCAGGGTAACTTGCTTTAACGATGCGGCAAGTGCCAGGGAAACCCCCAGATCGGTGGGACGAAGGGGACCAACCCACCGCTTCCGGACCAGGTCCCGAAAACGGACAACCTCAACAGATACAGCTTTTAGTCAAGGAACACACGAATCTAGGGCAGCTATAGGAGTTGTTATAAGGCCACCAGTGATGCAAGATTATCTTTAAACTTTCTCTTCTATTGGATCTTATGTGAGTGTCGATCAGTCTCTCCAGGAAATGATTCCATTTATTAGCTGAAGGCACGTAGGTGGAAATGCGGATGAGCAGAAGACAGGTTTTTTACCAGCTTTCGGTATAAGGATTACTTTGGCCTTCCTACTCAGGGCTGTTGTCCAACATTTTCATGTTGGATCTTTTGTGAGCATCAATCAGTCTCTCCAGGATAGAGATACCTGTTAAGAGCTGCCAAACTCCTAGAGCCTGCCTGTGCGACCTGTTAAGAGCTATCAAACTCCTAGAGCCTTTAAGATCTAGCTTACGCCACATCTGTTTCGTTACTAGACAGGTGCTACCAATTGTCCATCTGAGATTTGTTCAGCTTTTGTATCGTATAGGAAAATTTTTCACGGGTTCCGGGTGAGATAATGCTTTGCAGGAACAGATAATAATGCTTGTGTGAAGGAACTACATTCTTTGACAAAAACACTTAAGGCCTAACTATAATAGGCTTAGGTGAGCTTAAGTCAGCTTTCAGAAAACTGCCATTAATTTGGCAATTGGTATGCCACGACCATAATGGCCCTTTGCTTGGTTTCGTTAGGTCTTCGTTAACTTTCTCTCTTAAGTCAGTCCCACTCAAGTGAGAGGTTTGGCACGGAAATTTGACAGCTGGGTGCACAGAAATTTCATTTTTAAACCGTTTACTTAAGTCTATTATGTGCACCGTGTGCGTTTGGCAAAGCTTGGGTGAAATTTTCGATGAATTTTGACATTTTGACAATTAAATAATAGACTTGGAGTTTTAAGCTTTGCTGACTTCTTAGAGAAGAGAAAATCGAAGAGAAGTCAAGGTTACTCTCTTTGAGGAAAAAAACTGATGAGTAGGGATGAGATTTTGTTGTTTCTGGCAACCAATTGCCGCTAAACACTTTATTGTTAGCTTCAAACATGTTTGTGACAAATGTTCCTGTTTTTGAGCGAAAGGTCCTTATTGTATTGATTCCTCCCTTCGAAAAGAGGGCAATGAAAATGTTTTTTTTTATTATATTCCTGGTTAACCTTGGTAGCTAGGTAGTTAAATTATGTTGGACCAAGATTCCTTCAGTCGGTTTTCCTGAAGGTGTGTTTGAGCTTTGAGGTGTGAAAAAGCCTTCTTTAAAAATAGAACAAATTTTTAAAAATTATGTCCCGGTATTGATTTTTTTGACACTCAATTCAGGTATAAGAAATTTTGTGTTTCCAACTAATGCTCTTATTCGCTTCACTTCAAAACCCCCTCCCAGTTCCTAAATCAATTATAAAATGCTTTCTACCTTCCTGCTATCATATTTACATTTCTATTTCCATTCAGTCCATTCTTTGACTTCCAATTTCCAAACTAAATGGAAAGAAGAAATGGGAAAAACCTGGCACCGAGACAACACAGTTTTGAAGTGCCCCCAAGTAGCTACAAAATTGAATGGCTGCCATTTACTCGGCAACCTTAGGGGTGAAAGATTAAACGAATAAAGATCTATTTAAATTTGCAGATACTGCCACATGAAGACAATAAAATTGTGGCGAAAAAAAGAGGCAAAGATAACGGCAAAATTGCCCTCTGAGGCTGGCTGGAAGAAAATTGAAAATAGACAGGAAAAGATAATCGAGCCAGCCAGCTCTCTATCTCTCACTACGGAACTTTAATTAACTATGAAAAATGGTTTACCATTCTGATGTTGAAGTATTTCGTCTTAACTTTTGCGACGACGACGGGGTGTTGATGTTGGAGTGAAATGAAATTTCCCTCGGAAAATTGAGAAAATTATATTTTCGCATAAAATGAAGACACTCGATTGGCAAAGACGCAAGTTTTTCATTAAGTTGCTGTGTGATAATGAAATCCTTTCGGAATAGGCAATGAGGGATAGATTAAAATTTTAAGTTGATAGGAAAAAAAGAGAGCTAAGATTTTGGCAGGAAGATTGTGGCTACTCTTCAAGAAAGCTTTGACAATGACAAATTCACCTAAACAAAGCATACAACATATTTTCTCTTGTAGTGTATGAACGCTAAGGTAGTTTGTCAAAGGGCTGATATATGTCCTTTAAGAGGACTGATACGTTCGTCAAAAGGCTAATTAAATTTAAATCAGGAAAGCCCACCATCGATCAACTACTAACTCCACTGTAGTTCTAGAAAAAAAACCTTTCCATTGATTTCAAGACAATTTCTAGTGTTCTTGGCAGCCCTGCAAAACTCGTCAGTTTGTGCTGAAAGACTATGGAAGAATGTTTGATACCGACCCCTTTGATATCAAAAAGAAACAAAGACAAGGTGACACGATGGCATGTGATTTTTTCAACATCATACTTGAAAGAATTGAGAAAGACCGCTATACGAGGTCGCTAGGAAAATTATCTACCCACGCGTAGCTATAAATTTCGAAAACGAAACTAGCAAATAATAAGTCTTGCCTTCTCTCTCTCTCTCTCTCTCTCTCTCTCTCTCTCTCTCTCTCTCTCTCTCTCTCTCTCTCTCGTGTATTTGATGTGACCATTGAGAAGTCCTACTCTTATGTCCCAGTCCTGCTTTACGGCCAGCATCGATGCAAGAAACTTGTCAAAGGCGAGTAAGGACGCTTTAGGTTTTTTTTTCATTTGTCGGAGGTTGCTACTATCCGATGGAGCACTCAGACACAACTACTGGTCCATTGTACTACCACGTGGACACCTTACTTTAATGTATTTAGTTAACCCGTCTTTCGAAGAAAAACGAGAAGGAGCTTCAGTGATGAAGAGATGTTCGGCACCCACCACGTCAGCCCCAAAGATCCGCCACCTGATGCGAGTAAAGGCAGGACAGGTAGTGGTTTCGCTCAAACATAGCACATTCAAGTGCTTGGCGAAAGGTTGGTGGCCCGTAAGGACGCCTACAAGAAGTCTGCAGTCGATTCTCCTGAGAGATAGAAGAAAAAACGCTGACCCCTCGCAGATATCCGGGCGTAGTCGTTTAGTCTGTCTGCACCCATCGCAGTCACGCCAACGAGCCCTGTGCTCACGAGAAACCCAAGTATCAATGGCAGACGTGACAACAGTTACAGGCAGGCCTAAGGCAGGTTCGGGTGCTGAGAAAACCTCTTCTGAGCCTAGTCTGTCAAGCTCATCAGAGATCTCATTTCCCTGGATACCAGTATGACCTGGAACCCAAACAAGATTCACTGCATTTAGCCTTCCCACTAAGTTCAACGAATACTTGAGTTCGAGGGTTAATCAAGGCATTTAAAGCGGCTTGGCTGTCACTGCAAACGCATATGCTCCTCGTCTTCCACCTGTTAGTCACAATATAGCGCATAGCCATAAGGATAGCGAAAATCTCCGCTTGGAAGACAGACGCATATTTACCTAAGGGGTTGTGAAGTCTAATGTTCTCGCTTTCCACAAAGACTCCAGCACCTGACTCCTGTCCGGTTTTGGAGCCATCCGTGAAAATACGATGGCATTCTTTCCTCGGCTCAGAGTTTGGACTTGGTAGTTTTGTAGCAAAAGGATTTTTTGGTTCATTGCGTCAGAGGGCATGTCCATAAGACAGGGGTCGAAGAACAATTCCCGAACAAGTTCTTCAAAGTTCCAATGCGTTCCAACACGTTTCCGCGAAGCCTGTTCCACCACACAACTGATGCGTATGACAGGAGTGGTCTTACCATGGCCGTTTAGATCCAGAGGACCCTTTTAGGGGATAGGCCCCATGTCTTGCCAAAAGCCCGACTACACTGCAAGAAAGTAGACAGTGCTTTTTCGGTTTTGGATTCAACATGCTTGGACCACAGAAGTTTTCTATCAAGGATTACTCCCAAATACAATTATTTATTTAATTTAAGAGAGGAGAAATCCGATTTATTTATTATTAAATAAATCGGATTTCTCTTCTCTTGCAAAGGTTAAACTTCAAGGGATTTGAAATTCGATGTATCTGTGATCTGACAAGGTGCTATCTGGCGATACCCTCCAATTGGTGATAGCCTTGGAAAATTTGTTGGACAGGGTAAGGTCAATTACCTGCTGTCTCCTGGAAGTAACAAATGTAGGTCGACGACCCACATTGTTGATGGTGGTGTCAGACGATAGGATGAATTCTAAAAGACGGTCTCCCGTTACATTTGCTGCTGCCCCAAACAGTATTCTGAGTATTAGCATCGCAACACAAGATGAGGCTCAACCTTTTAGATTCACAGTACTCTACAAGTTCAACAATTGCCTTTGGTGGAGGAAAAGTTAGAGAGTTGTAGGGGAAGTAAGCCGATGCAACAACAAAGGTTTCCCATTCGCCGTTTGCATGGCAAGGAATAGAAGCAATAACCAGATCTTGGGTGCAAAACCTTTCGATTTTAACTGCCTCGAAGGCTTTCGACACAATAAGACAAGTCCGAGGTCTAGCGGACTGCTTATCGTAAAGAAAGTCATAAGAAGCCTTTAATCCACCAAGACCACAGATGTCGCCTTTCCACACCCATGGTTCTTGAATGGAGGCTATGTGGTTTTCAATTTTACAGGCCAAAAGCCTGCTGCTCCTGTAGGTTAGAGTACTCTAGCAGTTGGTTGGGTGGGGGGGAGGTAAAGGAATAAGAGGGATGGGTGGAAGGGACTGCTTTCGGGGCTTGGATTTGCACCCCGAAAAACTAGGTCCGCGGGATCGTCACACCCGTCACCTCACATAAGTGAAGTGCCCTTGCGGGGACGCTTTAGGTTGCTACGATACCAAAATTCTTCGGCTGATTTTTAGTCCCGTCTACATCGACTGAGGTTTGAGATTTACATCGGCTGAGGTTCGAGGAATGAGATTTAAGCTAACGGGTGATTTTTTAAGAGGTTGAGAACTTTTTTAAAAAAAAAAAACACAAAAAATTCGAAAAAATTAATGAAATATTTATTTGAATCGATAGTTTGAACCTTGCAATTTAATGTTTAAGGATAATTTCATGCAAATGTTGACCGCGGCTGCGTCTCAGGTAGCCCATCCGCTGAGTCCAATTTTGGCATACTCTTTCACACATATCGGCCGGTATCTCACGAATGAATGCATAGATGTTGGCTTCCAGTGCGTCAATCGAAGAGGGCTTGTCCCTATAGACATTAGCCTTGACATACCCCCACAAAAAATAATCTAATGGTGTCAAATCGCACGATCTAGGCGGCCAATTGACCGGCCCGAAACGTGAAATTAACTGTTATGTTAAATTAACGAGAATGCCGACCATAAAATGGAAGCAGCGCGCGATGAACATTTCGAACCGAGCACGAATTTTGATAGTAAAATTCAATAATTTGCAAGCGTTGTTCATTTGTAACATTTGTAAGACGATCCATGGTTAAATTGCAAACCAAACTGAAGCTGTTTGACAGTGACACAAGGTACTAAACACACGTCAGCTGTCAAAACCAGTGTTGCCAAAACCAAACCAGCTAAAAAATCAGCCGTTACAAGAGTCAGATTACAACGGCTGGGGAATGTAAAGCGGTAGACACGAATTCCTTCGCCAAAAATATCCTCGAGTTTAACCCGCTTAAATACACATCATAGCCGAATTGAGGGCAAAAGATTATGAGCCATTCTTTACTAAAAATTTTGAACCTTACCAGGTCTAGGGCCTTTATTCTTGCAAAGAAAAGCCTTAATAATTGTTTGTACCTGATTTCAGTGACGCGAACTTTGTTCGCGTTAAACTGGAACGCCGGAACGTCGCAACGCAATCGGGCAAGCCGATAAGGATAGACATCGTCTCGTGCTAGGCTGTGACGCCAAAGCGCACAACGCTGCTTGGAGCAGCAGCGTCACTTATAATCGGGGTGGGTGCGTTTTTGATTATCTTATAGAAACGAACCTAATTAACTATTTGTAACAAGGCATAAAATCCCACTTTAAATACCAAATATGGACAGGAAGCCCTAGTCACGAACTCGGACTAACACAACCATAAATAACTTGATGGTATCAAGAGATGTGTCATTTGATTCGGTATCGACTTTAAGATTCCCCAAAAGTCTGTCTTTTGGGGAAAATATAACGTGGAAAAGTCACCTTGAAAGTTCTATCCCTTAATCACCGTCGGAGTTAGACTGATGGCTCATGGAGGCAACCTAGGTTTATGTAAAGCCTGTCCAATCAGCAGACACCAAAATGGATTTTAGCCTCCTTGGTGGAATGTAAAAATAAGCAATCTTCGAAGGGAGAGCAGGAAACTCGTTTATCGAGCGCTCTAGGGACTATGTTGATTGGGACCTTTATGAAAGCAGTGCCAGGAAATTGAAGACATAAATAGGGAAATCACAACGGGCCTCTTAGCATCTTTTCTGTGAAACCATAGTGATTCGTCCCGGATCAGGATGATACTGTCCGAATCTGCAGTCATTCTCTTACTTACTTACTTAAGTGGACCTGGGCCTCAGCCAGCAAGCTTCACCAGTCATCTCTGTCTCTAGCTAGCCGTCTCCAGTTTCGCACGCGAAGATGGCTGAGGACCCCTTCCACTAGCGTGCGCCAGCTGAGTCTCGGTGCTCCTCTACTGCGCCGTCCCTGTGGGGTGGATTCGAAGATTTTCCGGCCGGGGCGTTGGTGTCCATCCGCTCTAGATGACCCAACCATCGAAGACGTTGTGTTTTGACTCTTCTGGCTAGGTCGCTGTCGCTGTACAGCCCGTACAGTTCGATATTATATCTCCTCCTCCACTCTCCGTCTATGCAGACGGGACCGTAAATCGTCCGAAGAATTTTCCTCTCGAAGCAGATTGAAGTGTTTTCACCCGCCTTACACAGGGTCCATGTTTCTGCACCGTAAAGCAGGACTGGGATGATTGCTCGAGAGAGGGCTTTGCTACTCAATTGCCTTCTTAGCCCAAAGAAACAGCGATTGGCAAGAGTTATCCTTCGTTTGATTTCAGCGCTGATGTCATTGTCTGAATTGAAAGCGCAACCCAGCTATACAAAGTCCCTAAGTATCAAAGCCGTAGCTGTAGATGGTGATGTTTTGTCCAAGACGACGGTGTTGAGTGTCTTCTCTTGATGACAGCATATACTTCGTTTTGCCCTCGTCGACTGCTAAGCCCATATTCGCCAATCCGCCCGAATCCGAGGCTTGTTGCTGCTTCGTAACTATTGTTTCCTTACGTGGCCGGAAAGTCACCCTGACGGCACGCCCCCCAATCTGGAGGACCAAATCCTTTGTTTAGCTCTAAGGACAGAGAGCCGCATAGCCCGCTCCTTATAGGCCTGAGCTCGTTCCCAGTCATTGAGTCTATCATGAGTCTCTGCAGTCATTTTCAGATACATCAAAAAGCCAGATGGAAACTGGACAACGTCCACTTAGGAACTTAAGACCTAATGGACCCTCGCCTTCGAGGCAGCAAGTCTAAAACAATGTTCTCCAAAATATACAGTAATAGGGCTCAATTTACTGCACCCGAGGATCTTGTCGTTCCCAAAAAGAGACAGTGGGCACTACAAAGCGTCCTTCCGTACAAATAACCTGGACTCAGTTTACCGGTGGAACTTTAGCAAGGCCTTGGCACTGAGTCCTTGGCTGACATTGTCTTTAGGACTTGCATGAACTTCCGCTAGACCCCTTAACCCTGAAAGAAGGCCAAAGTAGTCTAGTAAGATCTCTCACGCAACCCCAAAAGACTTTCGCCCGATCGGCTTGTTTTCCTTCTTGTTAAAGACCGTAAAGAGACTGACCGATGCTCACATCAAATCCAACATGGACAGCAACCTTCTCCCGGTTTCCCAATATACATACCATGGAATCTTCAACAATGTCAGAACAGAAGATATAACGCTGCGCCTTGAAAGCTGGAGGCTGACAATTATATTTGCCATTGGGTCGGGCAAAGACTTAAAAGCAGGATCTTCCATGCCAACTTGAGATTTGTCATCTAACCAAAATGTTCGTGTTTATAGACAACCCTCAGGGTGGAGTATTTTAGCTACTGCTATGGCCCCTCGCAGCTAACGAATCCTGATGCTGGGGAAAGATCACTTTAAAGTCATAGCCAACGCTGACGATATTGCGACAGCAGTACCCTTGAGCGTAATTCTTACTTGAGGGGCAATCCCCAAGGATTCCCACCCTTTACATCCTCAACTCGGATCATTTCGGCAAATGCTGATCTGCAGTCCAACAGTCAGGGGACCCTATTTTTCAAGAAAGTCCCTCACTGGCCCCACAACGCTGCTGACGGTGATTCAAACTGAAACGGTTACCCCCAGTCTTCATTATACCCTTTCCGGCTAAGTCCCTAACCAATCAACCATCTATTAGTAACAATCAAAACCGGCTTACACCGATATTGGTGGCCTCGACCTTTTCACCCAAATCGGGTACTCATCATTTAGGTCTTCGGGCTGGTAACTTCGGTCCTACGAAAAGTGGTACCACAATGGATCTCTTTTGGTTTAAGTGTGTCCCTGCCAGCGGGGACAGCCACTTAACCTTACCCGCAGGGTTGGCGCTGCTGTAGAGAAGTACCGAGAATAAGTTGGCACAGACAGGCAAAAGGGGACCGTAGCCAATTTTCCATGAAAAACTGGAGAGCTGGCTGGCGATGCTAGTTGTTAAGAACAGGTCCACCCTTGGCTCAAAACCCACCTAAAGTATAGTCCGCTTCAAATTACTTCTGCATTTCTAACTTTCTGCATTTTGGAATCCCCTTTAAACCACAGGTTTTTCAAGATATGTTTCAGCTTTGCTCTGCCACCGATAAAGTTTCCATATGAAAGAGTTTCCGATCTTATCCAGAAGTTGTCGTCAAACAACGCGAAGCTAAATCATAGGTACCAGAGCTTTTAGAAAGTAAATAATTATTATTATTTCGTGTTTGTCGACAGTTTTGTGACCCGAAAAGGGTTAATCTAGCAGCGATAACTGCTGCCAATAGATATTTTACAATGCACCTGCACTTTAATGCACTTTAGTCCCATCGCGATTAGACTGAGACCTCGTTTATAGTATATAACACTTTTTGAAAACGCCAATAGTCAGTTTTCGTAAAGAGAGACTACAGTCTACATGGGTTTCCGTCGCGCTCAACTGTTTATTTCATTAGCGACCGTGTTGTGTTTTATAGATGCTCAGGATGACCTCGTCGTTGAAACAAATTTGGGCAAGATTCAAGGCTCGATTATGAGCACAGTCCATAGTCGCGAGTTAAAAGCCTTTCGGGGAATTCGATATGCCCAGGCACCGGTAGGGGCAAATCGATTTAAGCCGCCCGTTGCGGTGCCCCCGTGGGGTGACAGTGTTTTCGACGCAACAAAGGACGGATATGAATGTCCTCAACCATTGGTTCCAAGCACAATGATTTCCGAGGACTGCTTAGTGCTGAATGTGTACACTGGAGATGTGACGGGAAAGGCTGCCGTGATGGTCTACATCCATGGAGGAACCAACACTATCGGCAGCAGTCACAGTATAACTCAAGCAGGACCAGGATACCTCCTTGATTACGACATTGTATTGGTAACCATGAACTATAGGCTTGGCGCGTTGGGATTCCTCAGCACCGGCACTGAAGAGGCTCCTGGAAACTATGGTTACCTCGATCAAGTGATGGCCTTGCAATGGGTCCACGACCACATCTCCAAGTTTGGCGGCGATCCTGGGCTGGTCACAATTTTCGGTGTGAGTGCTGGTGGGATGGCTGTAACGCTTCACATGGTATCACCGCTATCCCAGGGACTCTTCCACCGAGCTATTCCAATGAGCGGATCAGCGACAAATCATTTTCACATCGATAACGAGGCGTGGACAAGGAAACTCGCACGATATACATCCTGCCCGATGTACAATCCCAAGGACGTTGTTGACTGTTTGAGGGGCGTGTCATGGGAAGAAATCATAGAGGGGTGCAGCACTTGGGAACACGGTATCAGCAACATGAAATGGAACTACCAGGTCGATGGAAATTTCCTTTTGGATACGCCAACAAATCTTTTTGTAAATGGAAACTTTAGCAAGGTGCCTTTGATGACGGGAATAACAAAGGACGAAATGAAATACCTGGCACTTGGTAAGGGACCCGGTTTGTTCTAATTTAAATAACAAGTTTAAATAAATTTTAGAACAGGAAAACAACATAGGTTTTTTAAATGATATCAGCATCAATTTCAAACACTATGCGCCAGAGTTTTTCCTCTACAATCCCAAAGAATGTGACGCACATGAAAAAAGCCAAAGAATTCAGGAGTTCTATTTGGGTGACAAGAAAATTCAGGATCAACCGATAACAAATTTTGGTGAAATATTCTCGGATGCTATAATCGGTCTTGGTGTGCATAGGCTGGTGCACCTAGCCAAACAACATACAGACGTTTTCTACTACCGACTCGACTATGCTGGACGTTATAGCTTGTTTTTAGACGCCGAGGGGAAGACAAGAGGTGAAAACAATCAAAGGCACTCTGCCAAATTCACAAAGAAATACTTGTCTATTCCTCAAAGGTGACGTTGGGCACGCTGACGACCTTCAGTATCTTTTTGAGAACCTCATGTTTGGAGAGCAGAGCATAGGTCTGCAGGATCCAGAAATGTTTATGGTTACACGAATCACAGGATGGTGGACTTCATTCGCTCAGAATGGGTAGGTTCCGGTTGGAGGGAATGAGAGACCGAGCTTCAGTTGTATGATATTGTAACTTTCAGGGCTCCCGATGACAAAGATTGGCACCCAATAACTTCTAATGGTGAAGTGATTACAGCTTATAACGACAAGACTGTAAGTTTTGGCGGTGAGCCTTATTTGGAAAGACTGCTGCTGTGGGATGCCATGTTTCCAGCGAGTTCCACAGAGACTATTAAAATTGCTTGGATGCTGACAGCCAACGCAATGACACTTCATGTTCTTGTTTAAATGTTTTGCAGGTTTAGTCTTTTAAAATAAGGGTTTTTTGGCTGGGGAGTCGCTTTGAATTATCAAAATAAATTTTTAAGTTTTAAGAAATGCGATTTAGTATTTCGACAAAAAGTGGCAAGAAACTTTAATAAATTTTGTAAAGGTTTTATTGCTTTTTCAAGTATTTTGCTTATTTTCGAAACTAAGCGTATATAGCAAACTGCTTTTGTATAAGCAAGTGCTAAAACCATCTTGGACGTACGGTATACAACTCTGGGGTTGTACTAAACCAAGCAATATATCTATTTTAGAAACTTTTCAAAAAAAGACACTCAGAGCAATCGTTAATGCTCCATGGTACATAAGAAATAGCGATCTACACCGAGATCTAGGAATCGCAACCGTGACTGACAAGGTAATAAGCTTTGCTCGCAAACTTAGTACTCGACTTCGCGGACCTTGCAACAATGAAATTATCCGAACTTTGGATCAGACAAATCTTACACGCCGACTACAACGAATGAGACCGTTGGATCTAGCAGCATAAGATGAAACCGCATAACTTGACGGTATAGTAGGTGCCTTCGTTGGAAGGCAGCCTGCCACACGCGATTACTACAGAAGCTTGTACTACTTGTTAAGGAAACTTAGTTGTAGTCTAACGGAAAATGGGAGGTTTTTAGTGAGTAAGGACCTACTACACACTACTATGAGCACGCGCGCCCTCGTAGTGCTTATGAAGGTTTTTCCTACCCACGGAAAAAAAAAGTATTTTGCTTAAAAACGACTCATTTCGGAATTTTTATTCTTTTAAATAAAATTTAAAAAAAAAAATTGTCAATCGCGCTCTAAAGCAGCCAGTTCCGTTGCAAGTATACTGGTATGAGACATTTTATCGTTTTAAAATCGATTAAATCGTGAGCGACAGCATCGCACAGTCCTATTGAACCACTGTTAAATCGTCTGAACTATGATTGGGACAAAGCGAGGAAAAAAAGTAGTATTGTTTGTCTTGACGACCCTTTATGTACGAGAGTCTCGCCTGGGCTCCTTGGATAATGCCGACGTGCATCGTTTTCTTATTTAGAAAAAAAACAACAGGTTTTATGAAGCATACTTCGAGTGCCCTGGTTTAATCTGTATTACTTTCAGCATTATCCTCTAATGGGTTCTTGTCGGCAATCATCAGCTGTCCTTGAACAGCTTGTTGATTTCGAGGATTACCACATGATCCTCGGGACTCTATGAGCTTGGGATGGCGTATGTCAAACCTCAGCTTGTGATCACCCTTCTCAAGACCAGTCGTTGGTGATAACTGATTGATAAGCATCAGACATTGTGTTTTTTTTGGGATTCCTCCGGCAGAACCGTGATCTATTGGAGCCGCCTTGTGTTGTTTGAGATATTATGGAGGCGATTTCTGCCTTCCTCCTTATGTCTCCATATTAGGCCTGTCGGCTGAGATAAGCCTCAGCTTCAAGCCATCCCAGGCGTGTCGCTAGCCTTAGCAACGCACTGACTAAGGAATTTATTAAGGAACCGGTCAGCACACTTGATAACCATTTGTCCCCAAATTATACCTTGGCGGAATCAAATCCTTGAAGAGGTTCCCCTTGGTTCCTTCACCATTTCTGAAGGCTTGGCCTCAATCTTAACCCTGCCTTGGCTATGGATTTGCCATAAGTGGAAAGCTCTTCGACCAAACCGGCCTGAAGGTGATCCCTGTTTAGTGTATCCTTATAGTTTCTATATGTGCACTTGCGGCAAGCTTAGTTTTCGCTGGGCCGACCGTTATGAGGTCTTGTCGACAGAACTTTCCCGTTTCTCTATTACGCGTGAACGACTGCCTGGTCTTGATTTTGTCTGTCTGGCCCTCATCATGGACGTTTCCGACATCCTTTTTTAGGCAATCTTGTCGAAAGCGAAGAGGGCCATCTGTTTCATACGTTGCTTGCTTAGGCACTGACATAATTGACTTTGCCTGTGCATCGGAAGGGACAACCAGTCAGTTTGACCACTTAGAGCCAGTTTTTCAGTGCTGCATTAAGCCCAGCTTAAACCAAGATCTCTTAATCCCGGAGCAAATCGAATCTGTAGTTCGCCCTGCGAGCAGTTTGTCAGTGCAGAGTTAGCTCCGCTAGTAAAGTTCTTAAAATCTTCAGTCCTCGAAATTATTAACTCTTCCAGGTTCCAACTCTCACTTCACATCGAAAAACACAGGAAAAGAAGTTTGAATCATTTTCAGATGTCATTTTTTACCGAAACACGCAAAGCAACTTCCATTTCATAGAGAAAACACATTCGTAGGAATTTATACCGTACACCAGAGTACACTTCCAGGAGACAGCAGGTAATTGACCTTACCCTGTCCAACAAATTTTACAAGACTATCACCAATTGGAGGGTATCGCCAGATAGCACCTTGTCAGATCACAGATACATCGAATTTCAAATCCGCTGTGAAGTTTTACCTTTGCAAGAGAGGACAAATCCGAAAAAAACTAATTGGGCACTAGTAGGCTTGTGAAAGTTCTTAACAGGAATAGACCAAGCAAACTTGCTTCACTTCTCAATCCTGATGGTACCTACACTGAGACCAAGGCGGAGACCTTCAGTCTTCTCCTAGAGACTCACTTTCCGGGAAATCAGATCACCACGTGCTCTTCAGTGGTACCGGAAACGCAATGCGGCTAAACTGGTTTATTGCGTCCAGAGTGACGACTGATGACGCTATCAAATATGCGATTGCATCTTTTGACAGTTTGAAGTCACCTGGTCCTGGTGGAATCTACCCAGTTATGCTGAAACAAAGTTTAAATCAGCTGTTGCCCATGCTGAAAAAAAAATATTTACTGCAAGCATTGCCTTGGCTTACATTCCCACCCTTTGGCGCATGGTTAAAGTCGTATACATACCAAAACCTGGTAAGTCTGACTATAGCCTAGCCAAAAGTTTAAGACCCATAAGTCTATCATCCTTCCTGCTGAAAAGCTTGGAGAGACTGGTTGAGCTGCGCGTACGCAAGGTTGCTCTTCGATTACATCCTCTTTCTGAGATGCAACACGCTTATCAGCGCGGAAAATCTTGCGAAACTGCGCTTAAAAACCTTGTTGTTAGGATTGAACGTGCTCTTGACCAGAAGGAGTATGTGCTGGACGTTTTCGTAGATATTGAGGGTGCTTTTGATAACGCGACGTTTGACAGCATGTGCAACTCAGCCAAACAACATGGTGTAGGTGAAAAATTAGTTCGATGGATTAGGGCAATGCTTATGAACAGGACGCTGATAACCGAGGCAGATTGTGGCAAGGGCGTCATAACTGGGGTAAACAGGGTCTGTCCGCAAGGTAACGTTCTGTCTTCCCTTTTATGGTGCATAACCTCAACCTTCCTGGAACCTACACACAAGCCTACGCCGCGGACGATGTCGCCGTTCTTTCTGTCGGCTCAAACCTAGGGACTGTGTGCTCTCAGGCGCAGAGATCCCTAGTCTTGATCGATAATTGGTGTACTAGGAATGGGCATTCAGTGAATCCTCTTAAAACTACGGTTGTCCTCTTTACGAGGAGGAGAAGTGTCACTGGTCTGACTCAACTCGTGCTTAAAGGTGTCACTATCCCGATATCCGATGAAGTTAAATATTTGGGAGTAATCCATGATAGAAAACTTCTTTGGTCCAAGCATGTTGAATCCAAAACCGAAAAAGCACTGTCTACTTTCTGGCAGTGTAGACGGGCTTTTGGCAAGACATGGGGCCTATCCCCGAAAAGGGTCCTCTGGATCTATACGGCCATGGTAAGACCACTCCTCTCATATGCATCGGTTGTGTCATGGAACAGGCTTTCGCGGAAACGTGTTACTGCCTCTTTTGCCAAACTCCAAAGAACGGCTTGTCTTGGCTCCACAGGGGCCTTCCCTAGTACGCCGGGCTCTACTCTAGTTGCTCTGATAAGCACCTTATGCTTATGGCTTCGCTATCCTTATGGCTATGCGCTATGTTGTGACTAACAGGTGGAGGGCGAGAAGCATATGCGTTTGCAGTGACAGCCAAGCCGCTCTCAACCTCGTCCAAGATAGTGCTCGAACTCAAGTATTCGTTGAACTTAGTCGGAAGGCTAAATGCAATGAATCTTGTTTGGGTTCCAGGTCATTCTGGTATCCAGGGAAATGAGATCTCTGATGAGCTTGCCAGACTAGGCTCAGAAGAGGATTTCTCAGGACCCGAACCTGCTTTAGACCTGCCTGTATCTGTTGTCACGTCTGCCATTGATACTTGGGTTTCTCGTGAGCACAGGGCTCGTTGGCGTGAATGCGATGGGTGCAGACAGACTAAACGACTACGCCCGGATATCTGCGGGGGCCAGCGTCTTTTCTTCTACCTCTCAGAAGAATCGATTGCAGACTTCTTGTAGGCGTCCTTACGGGCCACCAAGCTTTCGCCAAGCACTTGAATGTGCTATGCTTGAGCGAAACCACCACCTGTCCTGCCTGTAGAAGGACGACGATACAGCGGAACATTTCCTATGCAGTTGTCCTTAGCCTTTGCTCGCATCAGGTGGCGGATCTTTGGGGCTGACGTGGTGAGTGCCAAACACCTAAGCTCTTCATCACTGAAGCTCCTTCTCGTTTTTCTTCGAAAGACGGGTAAACTAAAACATTCAAGTAAGGTGTCCGCGTGGTAGTACAATGGACCAGTGGTTGTGTCTGAGTGCTCCATCGGATAGTAGCAAACTCCGACAAATGAAAATGAAAACGCCAGAGTTCATCCGGGACTAACTCGCCGAATTTGGCGAGGAAAGCCGCGATCCAGATATAATACATTTTCTTGAGTTAATGAGCGGCGTAAAAACTGTACCCAGCCCTGTGCAGTAAATGCAGTAAAGGTAGGTATTCGGTTTTAGCCCTACAGGTGCTCTAGATTCCAGGCTTCTTCCTCGACGATCTTGTTTCTGTGTCATGAGGGACTGTAGAGGATCCTGCTACCTATTGCTAAACGGGCAAAGTGTCCTAAAATTATTTAGTCACGGCTAGAGATAATTTCGAAAGAACAAGAGAGGGCTGGAGATAAAACCCTGCTCTGGGTTACGCCATAATCTACATCCGAAGTAAAGCCGTCCATTTGGTTAAACAGTTAAACAGTTTAAAATGACATTTTGTTGAATTAAAGACTTGTTGATTTAGAATAGACTCCTTTTCGAGAGAGCTAATACTGCTCTCTGTCAAATAGTCTCAAAAGAACTGAGTGTAGAAGATACAAAATACGGTTCCTCATTTCAGTGGGATTTCCAGAGTAAATCTGTTGTAATTAATAATCTTGTATTATTAATTATGGTAAATTAATGTAAATAAAATACCATTATTTGCATTAATTGTGCAGAGAGAGCAGGTAGGCTGCTTAATCACCCGAGATGGAATTGGAATCGGGGATGTGATGTAGGTGGTGTCATCTCGAAGCGTCAGTCGGAAGTTGCTGGGTTCAATTTAAGATCGAATCAACTATTTTTTTTTATAAAAATATAAAAAAAAACTATTGGTTGGATTTTTATAGGTAGACCTTCCTGATTTCTCAACAGCTTAAACTCAACACGATCAAGAATCTTGGATATTGAACGCACAACGGCTTACAACTACATGTATTCATGTATTCAAAAATGCTAGATAGAAGGGGATCTGGGTTCGATCGCTAATTGCATTTCTTGATCATGTTGAATGTAAGCTGCTGCAACTGTAACCCAAGAAGCCTGGCGGTAGGCGTACGTCTGGAAGTTCGGATTACAATGCATACGACTGCTGCCATGGCGAGCTGGGATGTTTTACCAAATCCATGTGGCTCATACTACGAGCACTTGGTGTTTTCTGATGTAGTTCCTACCCATCGTGGCAATCGTATATGATTCACATTCTTCAGTTCCTCGCCATATGTTATCCACTCCTGTTTCAGCTCCGGTGGTAGCTCCTCTTTTGTTTTGTTCTAAAACTTGCTGCAGGCATCCCTATGAATTAAAAAGTTTTGCAACGAATGTAGCTTTTTGTCACTTCTCTTTCGGGGGTTTCAAACTGATTTGCAGTGAAGACTGATCTTCTTAAGACATCCACTGAAGCCTTAGCTTCTTGGTGATGTTTTCTGCATCCTCGTTCAACTTTGTGTATAAATGTATTATCTAAATCCAAGGATGTAGTCTTGTGATCAGACATAGATGGCTCTATAGATACTCTTCAGGTGCCTAGTGTAAGGTCCAGCGCCTTCTCCATATTTCAAGTAACAAGTCCGAAAACAATAGCATAAGACCCAGCACTTCAATCCAGGCACATCCCTAGGCAGAAGCATCGACAGTGCACAGTCAGCTAAATGAGTACAATCTGAAGATCTCAACCCTTCGAGGTACGCACAATCTGCCACTTCCGTCCGATAGCAGTGACGCAACCGGCAGGGATAAAGAAGGATGTGATATCGGGTGCCTTAAAACTGGACTCGAAAGCACGCTGCTGGTGGATCCGTTGCAGCGCCTCCACTTGGCCACTATTGCTGGGACGTATCAGGCGAAAAAAGGCGACGCTCTGGCCTCCATTGTGCACAGCTTTCTTAGCAGCGGCGACCCAAAGGTTAAGTCAGTTGTTAAAGAGATGCTTCTTGTCATTTGTGGGCCACTGCAGCATATGCTGTCTCGTTGGCTCCTTGAAAGCGAGATCTGTGACCCACACGGAGAATTCTTCATAAGGCTCCGGTTAAAAGGCGCGAGGAACTACGACAGTGCTTAGAGTTAAATGCTGAAAACATTTTCTCGACGGTGCCTGACACCAAGTTGCACTCTACAATCACAACATTGTTATGAGTCGACACAAACTGCTGTAACACCTGCAGGCCATGAGGAGGTATTTGCTACTAGAACAGGGTGACTTTATTAGAATCTTAATGGAGAACTTAAAGTCCAAACTAGACACATCACCGAAGGAATTGTGTTCGTATGACTTGTCCTCCATCATGGATGCGGCTATTCGCAGCGCAAACGCACAATATACGATGATCCAGAGATTCTTACCCACTTGGACGTGAGACTGCTGCATTCTAACGACGGCGACACTGGGTATAATGGACGACTGCGACATAATGGGCGGTTTTCTTTTTTAGTTCAGAGTTGAGCAATGAACAGAGCTCGAACACTCTGAGCGTGCTCTGAACCGAGTGCGCTCAGAGTACTCTGTTCTGATTTTGTAACGCACTTGAGCAGATATTTTGGTTATCTGTCAGAATGCAATATGAAAAAACAGAAAACTTGAAAAAATTGGCAAAATATTGTTACGAACCGAAAATTATGCAAAATAAATATTATTTCACCGAACAAAAGTTCATCAAACGCTTTTACTCGGTCTCAAAACAACAAACTTCCCCTTTTAATTTTTTTTTTAATTCAGCTGTCATATCGCTGTGCTCAGCCATTAGCTCAGAATGCTCGGTCAAATTATTCCGAGCACATTGAGCGCGCTCTGATCATGCTCTGAGCGAAAAAAGAAATACGAATCTCGGGCTCTGATTACTCTGAGCACAAAAAGAAACACAAATTTTTGTTTGACAGTTCGAGCTCTGCTCTGAACGAAAAGAGCTACTGCTCTGCAGTACACGGTTCGAGGACCGTTGGCACTATGCTCGACGCAACAATGGATAAATATCAAATTCTGTTTAAGCTTCTGTGGCGCATGAAACACATCGAGTTTTTGCTATCGTCCAAGATCTGGAAGGAACAAATGTGCAATGCAAAGCCCCTCCGCCCAATGAGGACTGAGATCTTATAACGTTTCAAAAGTAGTTGTGCTTCTTCTTAAAACGGAAATTTTCAGTTTAAAACCTAAACGGTGATTCTCTGCGCAAACAGTTAGATTCCAACAATTACAGAATCCATGGCTCCTGAATCAGTACAATACCGAGATCGTCGGTTGTAAACTCCCACGCTATTATAGCTGGTGCCGCTTTAGCATGACATCCTAAATCTTTGTGAAGAGGTCACCGAGCATTTGATCGTGCGGTGCTGCTGCCACACCTTCTTCCTGAAGCAGCTCTTTTTATGCTGACTGCATCACCGTAGTTTAATATTCCTCATCAGAAAGCGAGCTCTACGAGAGGAACATGGTATTCCTTTTTGCATCTTCCTCAGTTATACCTGCTCGGAGGAGGCAGATGTTTCAACCCGTATTGGAGCAGTTTACTCCACTGTTGTTTCTGTCATCTTTAAGGCTGGATTCAAAAGACTCTCATCCGACTTTTGAGTCCAAACACTGCGACCTTGGCGAACCTGTAGCTATGGTTATTGTTTTGAGCCCTTATGACGACCTACGACAGTACTTATCAGGCTCCTTCTTTTCAAACATTCAAGACCTTCCACGATTTGCCGTTTAAATAGTCAGTAAGCGCTTCGCGGAGTGCCAACGTAGTTCGGTGCTCCTGTTTGGCGCCCCGTGGGAAGTAAATGGTTAATGAATGTTCGCGTGGTACCTCCTCGTCACGTTTCGTAGTCAGGCCCGCACTTACTTCCAATTTTAGTAAGCATAGGTGCTATGCTACCGTCTTCAGCCATTCCACCGTCTGGGTGTTGGGCTGCAATTGCCTACCGCTACACTTTTAGATCATTTGCTGAGCGCAGTTGACCAACTCAGACGCGGTGTTGCCCCGCAGTATGTCCTGTATAGTCTTAAGTTTTGGCTTATTTTATTTTTGTTTATGGGTTTTACGCGGAAAAATATCGTCCGCCACATCAGAGAATTTAAGAGCAGCTTTTTTCGGGAGTGTTCTCAAACGTTCTGTTCATTTAGCGTTCCCCAATAGGATCACGATCACTTGATCACTATTCCAAAATCTATGTGGAGGTGGACTATAGCTTTCAAAAATAGCAACCTTAGATTTTTTATAGAACTTATACGAAAAGAATTGTTGCTTAAGTCGCGAAATGTCCAGGTGACGTCGCCGAAACTCGACATAACCATTCCGTCAACTTTGACGCGCGAAGTTCCGTGGTGGCATGTGTTGTGCGGCACGTAGCACTTTATTGTTGCCACGCCAACGACGCAATTGAAAGCAATTTTTTTCCGATATATTTGGACCAATATATATCGACTAATATATTTCTTATTACTATAAAAATTGCTTAGTAACTAAAATTATTTTGGTTTTCCTTTTTTTGCCAAAGTCTTAACCACATTCATGAAAAATGAAAAAATAGATTTTGATACTTGTTACCGACCCCCCAATATATTGAAATAATCCCCTTATTTTGATATGCCTCTGCACAACCTACAAAACGTTTTTAGCGACAACGTGAAGTGTTATTGCACCTGCTGTCAGCATCCAAGCTATTTTTATAGTCTCTGCTGAACTCGTCGGAAAGATGGCATCCCACAGCTCAAGCTTTTTCAAGTATGGCTCACCACCAAAGCTGACAGTCTTGTCATTGTAGGCCGTAGTTACTACACCATCAGAAGTTATTGGATGCCAATCGGTGTCATCGGGAGCCCTGAAAGTATAACAACATCTTAACACTGAAACTCTATAATTTCTTCAACAGATCTACCCGTTCATTGCAAATGATGTCCACCATCCAGTGATTCGTGTTACCATAAACATTTCTGGATCCTGCAGACCAATACTTTGGCCTCCAAACCAAATGCTCTTCAAAAGATATTGAATGTCGTCAGCGTGTCCAACGCCACCTTTAGGAAACGGACAAAAGTTGTTTTGCAAAATGTTCTCAGAGGAGTTTCTTATTGTTCTTACCTCTTGTTTTCCCCTCGGCGTCTACATACAAGGTGTAACGTCCAGCGTAGTCGAATCGGTAGTAGAAAACGTCTGTATGTTGTTTGGCTAAGTGCACCAGCCTATGCACACCATGATTGATTATAGCATCCGAGAATATTTCACCAAAATTGATCAGCGGTTGATCCTGAATTTTCTCATCACCCAAATAGAACTCTTGAATCCTTTGGCTTTTGTCATTTGCGTCACATTCCTTGGGATTGTAGAGGAAAATCTCCGGCGCATAATCCTTGAAGTTCACGCTGATATCATTCAGTAAACCAGTGTTGTTTTCCTGTCCTAAAATTTACCAGAATTGTTATTTACCCAAAAGCAACGCAAGAGGCCTTACCCTGTATGGAGTATGTCAGTTCGTCCTTTGTTATTCCAGTCATTAAAGGCACTTTGCTAAAGTTTCCATTCACAAAAAGATTCGTTGGCGTATCCAAAAGGAAATTTCCATCGACCTGGTAGTTCCATTTCATGTTGGTAAATCCGTATGGCTCCCAAGTGCCGCACACCTCTATGATCTTCTCCCATGAAACGCCTCTCAAACAGTCGACCACGTCCTTGGGATTGTACATCGGACAGGAAGTATATCGTGCGAGTTTCCTTGTCCATGCCTCGTTATCGATGTAAAAATGATTTGTGGCTGAGCCACTCATGGCTATAGCACGGTGGAAGAGTCCTTGGGACAGCGGTGATGCCATGTGAAGCGTGACAGCCATCCCACCCGCACTCAGACCGAAAATTGTGACCAACTCTGGATCGCCGCCAAACTTGGAGATGTGGTCGTGGACCCATTGCAAAGCCATCACTTGATCGAGGTAACCATAGTTTCCAGGAGCCTCTTCAGTGCCGGTGCTGAGGAATCCCAACGCGCCAAGCCTATAGTTCATGGTTACCAACACAATTTCGTAATCAAGGAGGTATCCTGGTCCTGCTTCGTATATACTGTGACTGCTGCCGATAACGTTAGCTCCTCCATGGATGTAGACCATTACAGCAGCCTTTCCCGTCACATCTTTTGTGTACACATTGAGCACTAAGCAGTCCTCGGCGATCAATGAGCTTGGAACCAGTGGTTGAGGACACACATATCCGTCCTCTGTCGCGTCGAAAACATTGTCACCCCACGCGGGCACCGCAACGGGCGGCTTGAATCGATTTTCCCCTATCGGTGCCTGGGCATATCGAATTCCCCGAAAGGCTTTTATCTCGCGACTATGGACTGTGCTCATAGTCGAACCCTGAATCTTGCCCAAATTTGTTTCGACGACGAGATCATCCTGGGCAGCACAACACAAGACGGTCACTAATGAAATAAACAGTTGAACGTGCCGGAAACCCATGTTGAACGTAGTCTCACTTCTAAAAAACTGGCTATTGGCGGTCTTCAAAAATTGTTAAATACTAAACGATGTTTTGCTGATTATCGGTGTTCCAGGTGGAAATGGAATCGTCTAATCGCGATGAGACTAAAGTACTACGTAGATGTGCATTGTCAAATTTCTATTGGCAGCGGTTATCGAGGCGAGATTAACGCCTTTCGGGTCACAAAAGTGTCGATAGACGCGAAATAATAATATTTACTTTCGAAAAGCTTTTGGTGGTTATGATTCAGCTCCTCGTTATCTGAGTCGACGTCGCGTCGTTTTGAATGATACGATATTGACGTAGCGTCAACTCCTGATAAGATCTGTAACACTCTCACTTGGAAACTTTATCTGTGGCAGAGCCATATCTGGCCCTATGGATTAGATGGGAATTTAAAGATTTAAAGATAACTTATCTTGTATAGTCCTCTAACTTTTCTTTGTAAACTTAAAAATGCATTGTTTAATGCGCTGTCAATCTTATCTTGGAATCTTCTGGTGTTTCTTTCTTGATGAGGTCTCTTAAAGCGGTTCGACTACTTAGCATCTTGTCAAGACGCCAGTTGTCCATCTTCGAATAAGTGCTTTCATGAGACGCAAAGTACACGAAGACCCAAATCAATCTTAATCGAAAACCCTATTTACGAAAATTTCGTCGAAGACATTGGACTTTTAAAAAAAAAATGGGATCTGCTGCGCTCATTTATCAAGACCTCCTGAGAAAACCGGTCAATGGGGAAAAAACAAATAAATTAAAAATAAATTCACTTTTCTGCCAAAAAAGGTCAACCACTACTTTAAGCCAATAAATCTTGCTCTGTTTCTGTTGTGGCAAGGAGAAAATATATAAACACCAACCGGATATTTGTGCAGTTTACGCTACTTAAAAGAGAGCACCTTTATCCCGGTATACATTTTTTTTTCAACTTCCTTTTAGCAAATATTGCCCTGCTCGTGGCCTGACCTATAGGTATGTCGTGTACAGGTTTGTTGTATATACTTACATGATGATGGATGAACCACTTTACCGCACTTGCACGTACCACAGAGGAGTGATGAGCTTAATTGTCTACGGGCCATGATTAATCGATGTCCTTAATACTTCGCCTAAAGAATGCAAATAAATTAAATATTTATTGGTGTTTAAAACCACCTCCGCCTGGTGGGAAATAATAATCCTGTGAATACGTTCCCAACTTGCCCTGGAAGGGGGGAAAATGTACCTTGACACAAAATTGTGTGATTAATTTGTTTTTTCATTAAGGAATTAAGGATATTCCAGTCTGTGTTATGGTACTTTTCTCTTAATTGTTTTTCGAACTCATAAATCTACGTTCTGAGATATTTTCGAAAAAAGGGTATGAAAATGCTGCTTATTTAATAGTAAAGAAAGTCGACCCCAATCGCACAAGTCCTTAAAAAATTGTCTCTAAATAAACTAGGGTCTGGAATCTTTTTTTTGTTAATTTCCCTGCAGTTTCCTATAAGAGAGAAAATTTTAAAATTCTAAAATAAGTGCAAATAAGTGCAATTACAGCAGCAAAAAACTCAAAAGTGGCTACCAATACTGCGAGCTACTGACTACCAACTCAAGAAACTGGCATTTAATGTAAGCGTAATTTTTATACAGGGTGTTTCTTATTTCGATGCCAATACTTTAGGATATGAATCTTGGGTGTAGTTAAAGAAAAAAATCGTTTAACAGAATGGGTTATCTCTGATTTTTATATCATTTATTGGAATTTTAAGAAAACACCTACTTTGAGATACTTTGAACTATACTAACACAAATATCTCCGCTAATACTTACAAACAACACTTAAATTAGGATTAAAAATTTAGGAGAAATAGTACTTCTTTAACTTCCGTTAAAATAAAATTGATGGTTTTTTTAACTTTAGAGATATTCGCTATTAAGTCGGTTCCTTTTTCCGTGCTCATAAAATCTTTTTGACTTTCAAGTCACTTTTTTGCAAAAAATGCGTAAAGAACATATCGACAATTTTTTTTATTGTAAACCCAACAAAACTTAACAAAAATTGTTGTAACAAGATACCTGAAAAACCTACAGATTTAACGATGATTGGTAACAGCCGTAGCAGGTAGAATCATATCCCAAAGTATTGGCATCGAATAAGGAAATACCCTTTATAAAGGAGCCTGAGTATAAACATTATCATCATCATTTTGGAAATGCCGCTTTTCCTTTAAGAGGGTCGAGGAGCGAGGGTGGTTAAATGGTCCTTCCATCTTTCTCGATGCTCAGCCACCAACTCAAGAGACTCCGGCGCAATCCCCAGGCGGGACTCAGAGAGGTTCTTTACCTGATCCCACCACCTGTTTCTTGGCCTACCAGGGGGGCGACGCGCTCGCATCTCGGCTAGCATGATCTGTCTAGGAAGTCTGTCAGGGGGCATGCGAACAACGTGTCCAAACCATCGAGGAATCAATCGCTCCACTCGGAGAAGCAGCTGCTCAACATTAAGATTCCTACGAATACTGACGTTTCTCACTCTGTCCCTTAGAGTAACACCAGCAACGCACCTCAGGAATCTCATTTCGGCAGCTTGTACCCGCGTTCTAATTCTTTCTGTCATTTACCAAATTTCATGACCAGAGATGAGGGTCGGAACGAATACTGAATTAACTGAGATCTTTGCTTATAGATCTTTGCTTTCAAGCTCAGCTTTCCTGATGACCTTTACTATTGTTCCAGCTTGGCCAATTCTACAGGAAAACTCAGTATCGCTCCTCCCATCTTTCGTGAAAAAGGCTCTGAGATACTTAAACTTCTCCACCTGTTTTAATGGAACTCCATTTATGTGCAGGGTACATTGCACAGGAGTTCGGGAAACAACCATCACTTCCGATTTGTTCACGTTTATTTTCATCCCAGCATCACCGCAGACGGCTGCAAACCTATCCAGTGCTCGTTGAAGTTCCTCTTTGGATGATGCAAGGATGGCCAAATCATCTGCGAAAAGCAGATGGCTCATCCTGATGCCAGCCAATTCGAAGCATTGCTCGCCAAGACTGCGCTTCACCATCCAGTCCATATATGCTATGAAAAGGAGCGGCGACAGAACACAGCCCTGGCAAAGTCCAACGCGCACATCAAAAGGACGGGATTTGACGCTATTTATCCGCACACAGCTTCTGCAGTTTCCAAACTAAGACTGGATGGCTCTCAGAAGAGGCCCACTCAGCGCATAGTCCCGCAAAACTCTCCACAGTGTATCCCGAGGGACTCGGTCATACGCCTTTTCCAGATCTACAAAGCACGCATAGACCGGTTTGGCATATTCCCAGGCCTTCTCAAGAATAACCTTCAGAGTAAAAAGCTGGTCGGTTGTGCCTCTGCCAGGCCGAAAGCCGCACTGTTCTTCCCGTGACAAAAGCTCGATTACAGCTCTGGAACGCGTTTCCAACACCTTCGCGAATACTTTTTCCGGAAGACTCAAGAAAGATATGCCCCTATAGTTGGCGCAATCTCTCCTGTTCCCTTTTTTGAAAATGGGCACTATAACTCCCGTTTGCCAATCGCTAGGTGCCTTCCCGCTATCCCAGGCCACGTTAAAGACACGTGTTAGCCATTTAACACCCTCTTCACCTATTGCCTTGAGCATTTCTGGCCGGATTTCATCAACTTTCATCAACTTTCAGCAGACTTGCCAACTTTTAGCGATTTAATCGCTTTAGTGACTTCGTCTACTGTGGAACTATTCCCCGCCCTTATCTCGTCAGTGCCCTGTTGGGGGTTGAGCAACTCCGAAAAGTGCTCTCTCCATCTGCGCAATGCATCGCTCTCATTTAAAAGAAGTGCACCGTCCTTGGATTTAACCCCTTGAATGATATTTAACTTCCTTCCTCTGAGCCGGCGAATGGTCTGCCAAAATATCTTGTTTGCAGATCTGTAATCGTGCTCCAACTTCTCGCCGAACTTTTTCCATGACTGTTCCTTGGCTGTTCTGACTGCCAGATTGGAAGTCCTTCGCGCCTCATTGTACCGGGCTCGAGAAGTTGAGTTTCTACATTGGATCCACGCAATGTAGGCTCTTTTCTTCTCTCTGATGGCTTCTTGAACTCCAGGCATTTCAAACCAAGCAGTTCTTTTCTCACCACCAGCCGCTACCCCAAGCCGCTTCACTCCACAAACATTTCCTGCAGAGGCAATGACTGCCGATAAAAACAGCTGCCATTCCTCCTCTACATTCAAAAGGTCAGTTGAAATTTGTTTAAACATCTCCGAAACATGCTGTGCAAAATGCTCTCTGAAATCAGAGTCAGCATCATTATAATTATAAATAAGCATCATTATAATTATAAATAAGCATCATTATAAACATCATTATATGTAATTATAAATAAATAATGTTCGTTAAATTGCTAATTGTTGTAATTTTTCATTTTTCAATTTTGAATAGAATTTTGCATGGTTGTTGTGCCCTGTGCCATCCGCTGCCCACTATACTCAACGATGCGCTTGGTTACCGTTTTTATTAAGACTGCTTTTTGTCTACTTTTTTCAATCCTTGTCTTGAACTCATGCGGATTATTATCCAATATAAGCGTTGGCCAATATCTAACCTACTTGTCTTACGTTTAAGCCAAGAAAATACAACTTTTGGGATTTAAAGCCAGCAAAAATTGCACATCAATTTAGATCTCAGATTAACGAATATTATAGAAATATTCTTTTTTAATATGCGCTATCAGAGCTGTAATGTAGGGTGCTTAAAGCAAGCAGCAACTACAAGCAGAAAATTGCCAAGCAAAACGTTGCTTACACAGGTTCATCAACTAACTAAAATGGTTAATGTAACGATCACTTAACACATACACAACAATTTACAAACAAAATATAAAAAGATTAATAAAATAGATACACATAAAAAAAGAGAGTTACAATTGTTTTTCTTACAGCAGCTTTTTCAGTATCGCTTTGTCCATATTGAAATCTAGAACACTACTAATCTAGAACACTAAATTGTACAGAGTACACATGCTTGTAATAGGCTCATGCATACCATAATTCGTTCTATAATTAGGAACATTAAACAGATTGATATTACGTAGGTTATAAGAGCCACCACGAAGGTGCGTCAATGTGACGTAATAGTATTTGCTGAATAAAAATAAGATCGGTGTTAATACCTCTTTAGACAAGCTCTGCATATTAAGTAATTTAAGCCTCTGGAAATAGGGTGGAAGGTGAAATGGATCTTCCCAAGGAAGGCCTCTTAGAACAAAGCGGATAAATCTCCTCTGAATAGCCTCAACCCTGTTAGCATAGCAAATTTGGGATGGTGTCCAAACCTGTGAAGCATATTCGAGGTGTGGCCTAATGAAACTATTGTATAGCGTAAGAGTTGCATAAGGATTATTAAACTCCTTAACCCATCTTTTAATAAACCCCAGCATACAATATCATATGCAAGAATATCACTATGTTTCACACTTGACGGGAAATCATTAATCGAGAGTATAAAAAGAAGAGGACCAAGATGGCTCCCTTGGGGAACACCTGATACCGCGGAAAATATATTTGATCTAGTCCCTCTGAAATTTAGTTGATAAGTTCTCAAGTGAAGATAAGATATAAAATTAGGTGGGAAACCTAGCGATGTAAGTTTAAAAACAATAATTTCATGTGCAATCAGCCCTTAACAAGTCTGTGTAAATACGACTATGTGGCGACAAGAAATTAAACAACACGCAGGAGTCGCTGAATGCACCCATTGATTCACTAAACGAACATACCCAACTGTCGTTCCAGTCATCTGACAGCAGCTGTCATATTCGAAGTTCGAATTTCGATTTCCCCTCCTTGGAATTCAGCGGAAGAGTACCAATGGAAAATTGCGAAAGGGGTAGTATGGAACGTACTAGAAGGTGCTTAATTTTGTATTGATACACGGGTGACAGGCTCGTACGGGACAGTTATATTTTAAATGTTGACTTGCGAAAATCGGTTATAAAGTGAAAAGTGATTGAATTAAAGTGTTGAATTCTAAGTAGTAAAGTTGAATAACAGTGTGATTTGAATTTAAATAAGTTTTGTTATGATAAATAAAGTGTTTCATTGTGTAATTATTATAAGTGAAATTGAGTTTTATTCGACGAACCCCAGGCGAAAATATTACATTGGTGTCAGAAATTGGGGATAAAACTCAAAAATTGTGCGGGTAAATTCTACAGTGGAATTTTCCGGAACAGTGACGGCGACTAATACGGTTTATTTTTGCGGTGGAATTCTCTAGAAATAGTGTGTGTAAACAGTGCTTGTGACGCATACAGATTTGATTGTGGAAATTTCCAGATATATTTAAACTGATTGTGCGCTAAAGTTTTAATTAACGAAGTTATAAAAATAGTATCACTAACTTATTCGCGAGAGAATTTTTTGGAACGGATATAAAACATATAAACTGATTGTGTTGTGAAAATTGTGTGAAGTCAATTAAAAATGGGTCGAAAAATTGAACAATTGACAACAGCTGAGTTGAAAGCAAGAAACCTCCAGACTTCGGGGCTCAAAAGGTAATTGTTGCTTCGACTCCAGGACGCTATTGCCGAAGAAGGTGGAGACTTAAACACGATGCTGTTCGAAGTTCAAGAAGAACAGCAACAAAGCACAGTAAGTACTGCCGATGAAATGCCCGCTTTCATGAAGTTGCTTCTGGGCAAATTCGAGAAGCTGGAGAGCGGCCAAAAAGAACAAAAGAACGCTCTCGAAGAAAAGCTAGATACTAAGTTCGATGAGCAGAAGAAAGCTCTTGATTGACTTGAAGAAAACTTGATTCCCAGAATGCGTTTTTTGAGGAAAAGTTCCAGGCAGTAGACCAAAGAATTGAAAGCGTGGAGGAAAAATTCTCTGAAGTCAAATCGGAAGTAGAACAACTGGCTAAGGAACTGGAGTTGGTTAAGAAACAGAAAGTGCGAGAATATTTGCCCGACGGTCCACGACGCAAAGAAATACAGCCGCCTGTTTTCGATGGCCAAACATCGTGGCCGATTTATAAGAGACAATTCGAAGCTGCAGCGTTGACAAACAACTGGGACAACGAAGATAAATCAATTGCTCTCACGCTTGCGCTCAGAGGAACAGCTGCCGAATTGCCGCGGACCATCCCTGAAGAAAACCAAAAAGATTATGATGCCATGGTGAAGGCCATCGAAATGAGGTTTGGCGAAGACCACATGCAGCAAGTTTATCGGGTCCAGTTACGTCGAAGAGTTCAGACAAGGGGTGGGACGCTTCAACAGTTGCAAGCCGACATCGAGCGATTGACAATTTTTCATTGTTTTAGTTGCGAAGAATCATCATTTGAAGGCTCGTGCAGTATAATTATATTGTGTTAGGCAACATCTACATCAACAAAAATATCATCAAGCCACTTGTTTGGACACATCAACAGCAACTTTCTGCGCAGAGCTTTAATGATAAGTTAAATTAGAATTGATTATTTTGTCAAAACTGAAATCATACGTCTACATAATCTTCTTTTTTCGGTGGAAACACTTTGGGATTTATTTTTTATTTATTTATCTTAATCTTAGTTCTATATGGTGTGGAAACACCATAAAATTTCTTCCGGAAAACGAAGTGACAAAAATTATTTTTATTCTTATTACTAAGGCTGTTCTTCGGGGTTCCACAAAATCTATTTCACTATTAATATTCTCTGCACCACGGCGCGGGCGTCCACTTATGTTATCACACAATAATTCAACTTTACCACTTTTCACCACATTTCTCAACACTTTTCACTTTGGTTTATTTGAAGACCAACACACTTCTTTTTCGAACTACTGTCCTTCCTAAGTAAAGCTGTGAGATTTTCTAGAACTTTCCATGCGCAAATTGGATTTCCAGGCAATTCCGGTGACGGGAACTGTCAGTTTTAGAACGGAACTAAAAGAACTTTATCTAAGAAGGTTGTGTACTCTAAATTTGGATTCACTACACACTCCTTCACCAGGGTCAAAGGCGATCGTGAAAGCCTTAAAGTAGTTTCCACCCATCAGACAAATTTTTGGCTCCGCAATCTCTCAATCATGCATCTTATCGAGATGACAGTTACATTAATCTGTTACTTCTAGCTACAGAGCAGGTATGTTCTTCTACTACTAAGACCCCTAATGAGTTTGAGGTCGTTGAGCGATAAAATGTTCGATTGTTTGCTGGAAATGAAGCTATAGGAAATAAAAGCTCAATCTCAAAATGGCCACAAAAGTGGGGATCTGGTCCATAGTAAAACACGAAACAATACCAAAATAAAATAAGGCCTCAAAAATAAAGAGATAAAAAAGAACGCGTACCCTTTAAATTATTTGCATGCACCCAACCTCGCACCCGTTCCAAATGTCTACACGCATAAATTTGTATGAAAGCCTTAAGCTGTTTTAAAACAGCCTCATATTGCAAGTTCATATTATTGTTTCTTTACGGTGGGAAAGGCCCCCTTCTACTGCTGCCATCTAAGCGGTCTAGGTCCGCCATCAAGGTCCGTAAAGATCTAACAGACTCATTAGTCCTTTTATGTTAATAAATGGTTTAGATAAGACGACCCACGACGCACCAACTCAGCCAACTTTTCGTTCAAAATTGAGAGGGCTAAAAACTTGGTGGCGAAGCTTGTTGGTTGAGGTCCAGGTTGTGCGAGTGCGAAATAATTGTTGCGCGAAAAAAGGCGGCAACGATTTTCGTTTGGCGGGAAACCCTTAAATTTGAAATTTTAACTTTAATCAATAAATGTTTTTTTTTTTGAATTTTTTGTTTTTACTATTGGTTGGATCTCGGATCGAACCCATGAACTTCCGATTGTCGGTCATAGGTGCTACGATCTGCCCCATTGCGCCACTTCCATATCGGGTGATTAAGCTCTGCACAAATAATGAACAAGAACATATTTTAAATATTATGTAGGCTTAGTTATTTGAATGCAAGCTAAGCTCCGTCAGACACTATTTATTTTCTTTTTACGGTTCCTCAACGATGAGCAATAAGACCTGTTCACGTGAGGACTTTAGAAAGTACCGAAATTCTAATTTCAAGTAGAAAACTTTCTGCAAAACATCGTATACGCTTCCCACAACACTTTGAAAATAAATAATCACTTGGAAAAACTTTGTTAATTTGCAAAACCAAAAGCATCCTCGAAGAGTTTCCTTCCGGTGTGGAAGAAATCTCACCAAGGCGAACTGCTTCACTGCACCCAAATTATCGCAATGGAATTTCATGAGCATTCAAATGCAATCGACCGAAATTTCAAAACAATCCACCACCACACACACCGACAGCCGAGAGCGTGTTGCAGAAATGCTCCTGGTATTATATGGCCGGATGTCACCATCAGCATGAAAACGTAATCAATTCGATTCCCTCTCTCTTGGCCCGTAGATTTGAAAACTCCCCATTTAAAATTATGTTATAGCCCGAATGTATAGATAGGAGCATCCAGCATCGTATATCCTGTGTCCTTGCTCGGCACGTATGTTAGGTACCCACTTTTGCAAGGAAAAACCACAATAATACGAGGTGGCATGCTACAGCGCTTCCTGTGTCGCACATCCCATTTTCACAACTGCTGAATGACATTCCGAGCGGATAGTGGTGTGGCATCATGTCGGATCAGAGCTACTGCATTGGACCGATCGATGTAATCAGTTGGCATTCGATGTGTTGTTTTTTGGGACATTGAAGCCCCTATATCCGCTTGGGATAGTGGCTGCGGTAGCAATGAATTTCGTTGCAATAACGCCACTGGCAAAGGCTTTTGGGACACCACAAAGCGTAAACTCGGGTGGTTTTCAGGAGCGCGCATGTTAAACGAAAATCCCGCCGGCCATTCGTTCGGAGGAGGATGTTTTTTACGACCCAACTTAATTGTAAACTGGTGGACAATAGAAAGGCGTTACCCCGCAGCCATTCATCTTTGCTGGCAACAAAAGAAAACGTGCTGCTATAGTATTGTTGGTCAATGGGAAGTATATGAATAAGGAAGCGGATCCATCACTGTGGAACCCTTTTTTTGTGTGCTGGTGGCAGAAGGAACCGCACCAGACCACAGTTACTGTGGCACGCAAGTTGCAAACCGTTGTAATAAATAAAATCATTGTTGTATTCATTAAAAATGAAATATGAACAAGGGAGCACATTGCCACAACAAAAGGATACATTTATGAGTGTTTTCGTTATCTCTCGGGACAGACCACAGCAGAACACGGATCAATAATGCTGAATTCATTATTCTGCAAGGACAGTCTGTCAACAAAAATCAGACAATATTGATATGGGGAAAAATAATGCATGGAATATATTTAAGGTTGGAACCACGGCAAGTAGTTTTTGTGTTTCTAGACGCTAGATTTATGTTTACACAACGTTTACAAAAGTCATCATCATCTTTAACAAAAGGTAACATCATACTTGAGAGAATTGTGCAGAACTCCCGCACCAACACCAGAGGTACAATTTTTCAAAAGTCCGTTCAACTACTCGCATACGCAGACGACATTGACATAATCGGAAGAACAAAGCGTGATGTCAGTAAAGCCTTCGTGAGTATTGGGACGGAAGCGGCGAATATGGGTTTAGCAGTAAACGAGGGCAAAACCAAGTACATATATGCTGTCATCAAGAAAAGACACCCAACACCGACGTCTTGGACACAAAGCATCACCATCGACAGCTATAACTTTGAGCTAATTATGGATTCAGACAATGACACCAGCGCTGAAATCAAACGAAAGATAACTCTTGCCAATCGTTGTTACTTTGGGCTAAGAAGCTTGTCATCTGTGTATTTATACGAATTCAGCACCTTCTAGCACTTTCTGTATTTCCCCTTTGGTAATTTTCGATTCGTATTTTTCCACTGGTACTTTTCCATTGGAGGGGAATTCGATATCGAAATTCGAACTTTGAAAGTCAGTTTGCTGTCAGCTGACTGAAATGACAGTTGGGTGTGTTCGTAAAGTCAATCAATGGGTGCATTCAGCGACTCCTGTATGTGATTTTCTTGTCTTGTCGCCACGTCACATTACAAAGGGTTCAAGTGTAAATTATGAAGACCACAAGAATGTTCTTCTATAGCAAAAACAAGAACATTAGGCAAATAGACCTAATTGGCAAACAAATCCCGGGCGGGAATCAAAAAGAAAAAATTCAAAAGCGTCTGCCTCAAAATAAGCGGCTTTCTGACCGGCCGGCGTCTGCTGTCCAGGTTGGCGATGGTTAGCCTGGCAGCTGGACAAAAAAAAACCGTGTAACATTCAAAGCCATGTAAGATGGAGTGCAACAAAATACCCTGCTGGTTATAACATTGCTTTTGTCCTTGAAGGCATAACACTTGCGGGAAAAAGCTGCGGACGCAAGGCTTTTAAGTTCCAAATTTTCGGCGCTTTGTTTGTGTGTTCTACGCCTTTTCACTTTCACATTTTAAGGGAAGGCATAACTCCTTAAACGCGAGCTCATTAACAAAAACTGTCTCCCCTTTGTTGCCACAAAACTTATGCTTTCCACACGAATAACGTGTTTCGATAGTTTCATACTTTACGCATGATAAGAGCGCAATGAGACTCTTCTTATCTGGGCTTCAAAACCAAGGTATTCCTTTCTTTATCCCTAGGGCTATTGATCATTTGAGCAACATATTGATACATTTTCATATTGACCTAACATCAACCGAGGGAATATCCAAACAACCCGAACTAAACACAAGGCGGAAGGCTCCTTATTCGAATCTGAAAATTTCACAACAAACTTTATAAACTTTCAACACGATGCCTTTTTGCATACACAAGCCTCCGAAATGGCTCCATTTCCTCGGGTTTAATTACGCATCACTTCATTAGAGGAGCTGCTTATAGTGGTGGTGGCAACACTTTAATAGGCACCTAATTACGAAAATAGCAAAGCAAACAAGATCCCTTTTCGAACTTCAACGGGATTAATAGTCATTGAAAAGCCAACTCAATTGGCTTTGTCGCCTGATGATTTCCAGGGGTTTATTTACGCCAATTGAAATCTTGCAAAAACCTTTCACTTTAGCCTTTTATCCGCCACATGTGTATAATGCCAGAAGGTAAAAGGACTCTCCGAGTGTGTATATATCTCAAATATCCTAATGGGCAGGCAGGTGGTATGCTACATATGAAATGAGTCGCACATATGGGGGGGGGGGGGTATGGGTAGGCCAACGACATTGGAAAAACCCCTTTTCTTTCGAGGTGAGACGGGCAGACGAAGGCTGGGATATCACAGCCCGTGTATGTGTACCTACCTACATTGCACGAGACGACATACAGATTGTGTGGCTCTCAAAATGCCATGAAAGGCCTCCGGGGAGTCACAAAATGCGGGGCGGTACAGTGTACAGCACAGACTAATGGCTTTCCCGTACTCCCTTTTCGACGTTTTATTAGTGTGAAAAGCTGCTTGGAAGAGGATTATGACGAATTGAATGAGGCTTGCCATCCGAAATCAATCAATGATTTCTTAATTGACATTTCGATTAAAGTTTACTCACAGATATCGTTCTTATTATTTAATTCGCCTTTTGGCAGGGAATTATCGAATCTATTTCGGAATTAGGGTGTTAATTATGACATGAAAGGCAAATGCCAGGAACAGAGGGATTATGGGAGGAACTACATTGTGTCACTCAAAGTTTATTAAACTGGGGCTGCCTTGTTGACTTTATTCGTGTAATCTCAGGCAGAGCACTTCTTGTGTCAGGATTCGGGAGTGATGTTGATGAATGCCTCCCTTGTTTATGCATGTGGAATAGTGACAGCATTCTGGGCATAGACAAAGTCAGCACATTAAAAGTTTTGTGTCACAGAGTCAGACATTTTGAATCAAACCTTAAAAGGACATTATCCCAAAGGCAAATAGTCGAAGCACCTGTAGGTAGGCACACTCTTTAAAAAAACTGTTATTGGTTTAAGGACATCTCTGTGAATCATTTTATCGTTACCCAAATGTGTATGCACCCTACAAAGCCAAAACATGCTACTTAACCCATTTCTCTGTAACAACTACTTCAAGGATTACGTCTTCCGCCTAATGCACATATATTAAACTAACTCCACTCCAAAGAAAGACCTAAAAGTGAAATAAGTTGATAAGGTACCAGCACTGAATTCAACATCCTTGCTCGCTTTTCAAATAGAATTTAATTTAGAAAAGTTTTTCCGAGTCCTTTCAAGCAATTTTCATTCAGCCAGGAGTTGTCTCCTCGTTCTAGGAGCACCTACCTTCGTCCTTCATGTGTGCAGATGCGGGCACACAAAGGCACCCCAAACGGTCTCTTCCAGCTTTATCTTCCGCAGCTTGCGCAAAGTGTGGAGGTATAAAAAGCAACATGCACACGAAGCAGGAAGCACTGGGTCCTTTTTAGTTTTATAAACCGATATTGCTATTATGGGAGTAGGTATTACTTGAAGAAAAACAAAGCCAATATAGAAGCAGGTAACAAAACAGCGAGGATACCGTAAATAGGATGCATTTAGGGAGCTGCTTAGCTGCACATGCGGTGGTTCATATGCAGTCACGATGACAAGACGTGTGACTAAAGGGTACATGCTACGTTTAATGCGATGTTTTTTCATTCTCTTTCGACCAATCATTCTCTTGCGAAAAACTTTGAAGAGAGTCGTACATAATACCGGCCAGTGGAGCTCAGATGGAACTGGGAACCTTCGGGCTATTAACATTGGACACATTAGTGTCTATGATGCCCTGGGGTAAAGTTTTACCAAATTAACTTTTCAGTGCAAAAACAAATGGCTGACCGTACGTGTGTGGACATATCCTTGTAAGAAAATAGTTCTTCAGACTTATGCACCTTGCTCCGGGGCACATTTATTTCTCATTCTAAAATCTCTTAAAGAAAAACACACACATGAATGCCAAAGGACACAATTTAAACCTCGTGCATTAATGGAATCTTCTTGAAACTTTATCCACAGTGCTTATCCACTCTTCAAAGAAAACTTAAAGATAAATCAAACGAGCGACTTACACTAAGGACAAAACTAAATTCATTGGCCAAAAGTTGGTCTTTCATCTGATGGTTTTGCTTGCGAGAAAGTTATTTCATTATCCAGGATGAAAAGTGCAGAATAAGTGGCACAAAAACTGCACAAAAGTAAGAAACATCAACACCGAAGCACACCAGAGTAAAATCAACAGTTTAAGGACTTTCCTGTTTTTGGCATTTTGCACCTGGCATATTGAACGTTGCAAATGTTGATCTATCGTTATCTGAAAACAATGTGTTTTTGCTGAATGGCTTTTAGGGGAAAAGATGACATGACAGAGTAAAAGTTTGTGTACCTATAGAAAAAAAATTATTTATCGGATGTTGCTAACAAAACTTGGGTAAGAATGGCTGGATATATCACAGGGTATTCGTGAGATCACATACAGGAAAAACCTTGGGCACTTCACATTCTTATTAAATAGTTTACCACTTTCTTAGTCGAGGAATCTAGGAAGACACCGATAAAAAGTTGATATAAAGTGAGTAAAAACGATTAGAAAAGGATTAGGAACAATTTTAAGACTGTTTTTAACATCTGTGGATTGCAAAGCCGAAAAACCCTTCCTTAAGATAGTGCTACAATCCGGGGTGGACCTGGGCTTCAGCCAACAAGCTTCGCCAGCCAGCTCTGTCTTCAGCTAGCCGTCTACAATCACTTAGTGAGGAAGTATGTGACATAATGTGATGGAGTCTTTTTTTTTTTGAGCTAACCGAAGTGTTTCGGGATCCCCTTTATGTTTAGTAGTAGGAGGTGGTACTACCTCTGTCTTCTTTGTAGTCTAAGACTTGACTATGATTTGACATCCACTCACGTACTCGTCTCTTAAGCTAGTTCTTTGGGTTTTCTTTGAGCTCTACTGCGTCTCTTGCGATGATAAGTGCCCCATAATGTCATCTACGAACCCTATGAGGAAAGTAACGTCAGGCATGTAAATCCAAAAAGTTTCACATGTCCCGGGCATAGTATTGAGCCTTGTGCTGCACTTGCGATAATTTCCTTGCTACGGACTTTATAAAATTATTTTCCCATGAGGACTTTTGTTTCAGCATTTCATCGGTGCAAGGCAAAAATTTATGCCCAGCATCCAAGTGGTTCGCAAATATGTTGTCGCCGAAATCAGCAAGGCCCTAGCTGGCCCATTGACCCAGTACTGAGTTCATCATTGGCGCTCCAGCTTTGTGCTTGGCCTACGTCAGGAGTGTTGCTGGACAGAACTCATACAAAGTGGCCAAGGGTGCATTTACTGGTGAAATCGCCCCAACCATGTTGAAGGATGTCGAAGAAAACCGACGATCTCATTGGAGAGAAGGACACTCACGTTCTGGCCGAGGGACTCAAGGTGATTGCATGCATTGCCGGAACCCTGCAGGAACGTGAATCGGGACAAACCGAAATATTTGTCTTCAAGCAGATGGCAGTGCTCACCAAATACGTCAAGGACAGGAACAACATTGTGGTTGCCTATGAGCCAGTGTCGGTCATTGGCACTGGCAAGACTGCCACACCAGAACAGGTGCAAGCTGTTCACTCGGTCCTCTACAATTGGTTGGCAGGCAACGTTTCTCAAGCCGTCTCCGACAGTCTACACATTAAAGGCTCTCCGTGACCGCTGCCAATGGCAAGGAACTCGGTTCGCAGCCCGATATGGATGGATTCTTGGTTGGCGGAGCCTCCCTGCATGAATTCGTTCAAATGGTCAACGCAACACAGTTATTGTCGAGCGCTTAGCCGTTGAGTCTTTCAAGTCATCATCATGCGTAGAGTAGCAGAAATTTTAAGTGAAAAACTGGAGCCGCATGTAACTAGAGAAAAGCATCCGGCTTGTAAAACTGTTTCAATATTCAAAGTTTTTATGTCAAGAGAAATATATTTCGATTGAGATTGATCGTTGTAGAAAAAAAGGCCCTTCAATCGGACTGTGTTAGGGGGACTAGGGTTCAAGTCTAGGGTAGCAAAGTAGAACGATTCTCCCTAAGGTTGCGTCTTCTGCAGACCGAACCGTTTTGATCACTTTATCCATTGCTTCGACATGCTGCCTTTACGACAAGGCGACAAAGTCATTGTCAGTAGCTAGCCTTTATCATCTTTTCCGGAAGTTTCCCGATTATATCTAGAGCATGCAAAGGTCAGCTAGTAGGCGATCTAGGTCTCGCTTTCCCTTGCTTAATAAAGCGTCGTTCTTTCCCTTTATTGTAGAAGTTTCCAAAAATGGGGAAGCTATTAAAAATATCAATTAAGAACTGGGTACAGAAGTTCTTGCTTTGATATTCAGGTCTTCTCTGGCTATGCCGTAGGAGACGGGTCGGGAGCTTGTCTGTTTTCGATCCTCATCGCTGCCTAGACTCAATTCTTCTTCGATAAGAAGTGGGATTTCCGCCGACTTAACTGAATAGGAATCAGATAGGCCGATTGGGTACAAGGGAAGAGCCTATTCACAATTTACATAATTTTCTAAAATAGTGGCTCATGCTCCGGGCTTGCCTATGACTGCTTTGTATCCAAGGACCCATGGGTCGCAAGTGATGTCTGGACAAAGTTCCTCCCACATCTGTTTTTTGCCCGCTTTTTTGAGCTCTGGGTTTGCTTTCCTAAATTGCGTGCTCACGCCTACTTCAGCATGCCTTCTTCTTCTGCTTTGTAACTCTGCTTCTAAGGTGGAGACATTTTTCTCTGATTTCTGCAATTTTTCCATTAGCTAGTACCCTAATTTTTTGTGCCCATTTTGTGTGTGACATTGCAGCTTGTTTTGAAATAAATCCTTATTTAGCCGGTCGACTTTCTTTATCGGTGTTGCTTTGAAAATTCGACATGGAATCTGACGTTAGTGGTTTGGGCAAGACGCCTCTTGTCTATGGGAAAGCATCCAGCGATTGCCTCCGATGCTAAGGCTATTCCGGAATCATTTGTGTGTAGCCAGGGCGCTTGAAGAATCATATATTTCCGATGTTCTTTACGTTGAAATCGAGCCTCGCAGCTGATTAAAATATTCCCCTTCTTCTCGGGTCCGCGTGTATGCCGTGGACAGCCTTAGCGGTGAAAGCTAAAGCCACGATGACGGCGCCTCTGAATTCGCGCGTGGTGTCCCCAAGTGTGTTCATCTCGTCAGAAAATTATGCGGGGACCACAAAGCAGCCTCAGACTTAGGCTTCACCCCGTTACGATACGTATGGTCTTTGAACCGGCTTCACAATGACATTGCGCTTGACTTCGTGTGTACGATCGAAATCAACCCCCATTTGCTTCGCACGGAGCAAAATTCAGCACATCTGAACTCGGGCTGGGCTGCGGAGACTCATTAGGTAGCATTACGTTTTCTCTTTACGCACTCTTTCTCTTTGCAAACAAAATTTTGAAGCCGAGCTTCATTGTGTTAGGATTAGGAAACACTGAAATCGTATGGCTGAACCATTGAATAAAGAGACAAGCAAGTGGTGTTTTGGGGGAAAAGTGAAGCATCAGTTTTAGTTGTGTGAGTGCGGACAACTTATATGTTCAACCAGGCATGTCATGAGAGACGGCCCGAGGTTCATACGTTTCTGGGAGCTGGCTATACATTTGTTTAGCATTCCTGAGTTAAGGTGACATTTGTACCCCGATTCGTGATACATTCGATACATTCACTGACAAGTCGATACCCGATATCAGGCGACTTATGTCAAAAAAAATGCTTCACTCACACGCACTGTACCTATATGTGAAAAGAGCTATTCCTTGTCTCTTTATTCAATGGACGCCAGGTCGAGGCCGATGATCGTTTGTGGGCTCCGCATTGTAGCGATCTCGTTTGGTGGTAGTTCACAGCTGACAAGTGTTACTCCTTCAAATATATTTCAGGTAAAACATCTTCCTTGGAAGAGGTACACGGCACAAACTTCAAAGGACTGGTTTCATGGTGAATGTTTAGGTTGTTTTTGCCTTTTGAATGTTTTTTCAACTGGTTCCCCGGGGATCGCGATGGGCCCGTCTTGGTGCCTAGTGTCTGTGTGGTCCTTTCTACCACACCCCTGTTTAACCTAACCTAAAACATCTTCCTTTGTCCGAGGCTTATGTAATGACGGTCGTTGGTTTCTTGAGCCCAAATCGCAGATGTCGAGTAAGTTTTCGTATGAGCCAGGTCCGCCTTTTTGCTCTACTGATCGCTTTAAGCCACATCATCCGCAACAGGGTGGAGCCCCAGCAGTGAAAAAAGTTTGTCAAAAATGCTGCAGACTTGTAGTATTCTCAGCATAGCCTCTCAAAAAATTGGGCAGGCTCGTGACCCTAATATGTGAGGGAGCAGATTAGGCTAGCTTCCGTTCGCGCATTAGCAGCAGTTGGTAAGCTTTTGCTTTGCGTAGCCCACTTAGATCCTAAAAGCATCTAAAGTATAGTAACCACCGCTCTTCAGCACAGTGATGCCAGATTAGATTTATAAAGTCCCCCTAAGACTTAAAAAAAAAAAAACCTTTTTGTACTGGACAAAAAAAACCCAATTTTTTGTTGAAGCTGTGAGCGATGAACCGTGCTTTCACCGTTCGTACCTATAATATAAAAAGTACCTTAGTATGCTTCTCGAATACTAAACCATAAACCACTAATCCATTGTTCTACCACGCAGACGCCTTACCTTAATGTGTTGAGTTTACCCGTCTTTCGAAGAAAGATGAGAAGGAGCTTCAGTGATGAAGAGTTTAGGTGTTCGGCACTCACCACGTCAGCCCCAAAGATCCGCCACCCGACACGAGCAAAGGCAGCACAACTACAGAGGAAGTGCTCCGCTGCATCGGGGTCCTCTCCACAGTCGCGACAGGTTGTGGTTTCGCTCTAGCCTAACAAATTCAAGTGCCTAGCAAGAGCTTGCTGACTGGTTAGGACGCCTTCAAGAAGTCTGCTATTGATTCTGCTGAGAGATAGAAGGAAAGACGCTGACCCCTCGCAGATGTCCTCGCGTAGTCGTTTAGTCTGTCTGCACCCATCGCAGTCACGCCAACGAGCCCTGTGCTCACGAGAAACCCAAGTATCAATGGCAGACATGACAACAGATACAGGCAGACCTAAAGCAGGTTTGGGTCCTGGGAAAACCTCTTCTGAGCCTAGTCTGGCAAGCTCATCAGAGATCTCATTTCCCTGGCTACCAGTGTGGCCTGGGCCCAAACAAGATTCACTGCATTTAGCCTCCCGAATAAGTTCAACGGATGCTTAAGTTTGAGCACTATTTTGGACGAGGTAAGAGTTTGATTGGTCTGTTACTCTGAAGAACTTTCACGTGCCTACTAGTTTCGCTTAGAGATTCGAACTTCTCACAAAGAGTCATTTTGCAACTTGCGAATAAATCTCTTGAATTCCTTTTGTTTTCCAGTCTTCTACTAAATTGTTGCACGAGCTCAAAACAACGGGTATGGATGCTGTTCAGACTTTGAGCAAAAATCTCTAACCCTTGTCGTGAACTCAGTTTGAGTGAAACTTCAACAGAGTGGCCAAAATGGTGAGACTTTCACCGAACTGTCCCGCTTCATGGAAGTCGCCGCAGAGCCGAACGGACCAGCAGCGCCTTCAGCCCGTGAAACTTCTTTGCGCGACTTATCGATCTGCCGCTTCCTTTTCCTCTTCTGCTGACCCTTAGTCAAGCGCACCTCAGAGCCCGCCTCTTCTGAAGCCCGTTCAACCACAAGGGTAATCCGAGTCGTGGCGTCAGCCTCACTCATGCTCAGATTTTCGAGCGAGTCGGATACCGAGCTGCAAGGGTCGCAGGGTAATCAAAAATTAATGTTGGGGCCTCCAGAATCCGTGCCCCGACTGTAGCCGAAAAGACTCCGGGTAGATTTTGGCTATCGCCAGTACCACCTGGAGTAGAAACATCCTTTAGGTTGTCCAGTCCATTCATCATGATTTGTGAGTTTTTACTACTTCTCGTGTAGGTTAGAGTACACTAGCGGTGGGAAGGAAGAAAGGGATGAGAGGGATGCGTGGAAAGGATAGCAAGGGTTGCTTTCGGGGTTTGCATTTGTCCCTGAAAAACAAACTTGAGTCCGCGGGGTCATCACACCCGTCACCTCACCTAAGTGAAGTGTCCTTGCGGGAACAAGTATCCTAGTATGCCATTACAAGGATTATTTTCAGTAATTTTCCAGTAATCTTCCATTCGTTAAATTCGCAAATCATGCATCTGCGAATGGAGACACTTAATTGAAAAATTTTCCCCCATAAATACCTCCAACAATTTTCCATCACCAATTTGCCCCCCAATTTTTTTTTTTCAACCATTTTGGGGGGGGAAAGGCAAATCTGACAACACTGCTTCGGCATAGTATCCATCCAATTTTGATGCGTGAAGTTTCCAGCAATTGATTTGCTTTCCGCGAGTTTGGAGTACACACAATTTTTGTCCTCTTCCATTTTCTATTGTCGCACAGTGTTACATGTCCCACCGCCCACAATACTGCCAAGTTCGAATCGCAAATCTGTTGTCGAATACAGAAAGCCTATGTAATTATCTGCTCCTGGGCCTCGCTTCCCGCAGTGTTGCAAGTGAAAATTTAGGCTCACATTGTCAAATACCCCAAAACCGAATCGTCCAGAAAACCAGAGAATGAGTTTTGAGAACCAGAAAACTCAAATTGACCAAAAACATGCCCACCAATAGGGCATGCTCAGCATGTTCTTTAACCTTCCTTGAAGTTTTACTCAATTTCCCACGTATGATGTTGCAAGTCCTTTTTCAAAACCGTGAAACTTTTATTTTTAGATTCTTTTCAGCAAAAATAATAGTAATAAATCAGCGCAAAAATATATAAATAAAAAAACTCATTATTGCTAAAAAATGTTTAAATTTATCTGCCAACGCGTGCACTCCAGACGAGTGATTAAGGCAGCCTTGTAGAATGTCAACACTTTTGAAATAAAAGTCAGCGAATCGACTTATTCCTGCACCCAACTTATCCCACTTTCCCCTACAATTTCCCTTTGAACTGTTTCAATTTAAGTTCTTTTGGTCTTCAAGTCTCAACAACCGCATAAATGCTGCGCTTCGTACATTTTGTTTGTGGCCCTCTTCTCCAATATCTCTTGTCAATTACTCGTGACAGAACTCTTAGGTCTGAAACAGTCTCATATGTCAAAATAGAGTACATGATCCTTTTCAAATTCAATGATGTCTCCTCTCATTAATAAACCAAGACTTGTGTCTTTGAAACTGGTATTAACTAACCAAAAAATCATTTCATCCACTTAATTAATTTGCTTTTTTCGATTGCAATTCCAATAAAAAACCCATCATACGCTTTCGATATGTTTCAACTGAACTAAAGGCTTAAATCTGGCCGATAAAAACCCATCACTGTTATCCACTCATGACGTCTCTAAAAAAAAACCCTTGCAACTAATTTATAGAAGCCCTTATCGCCTGAACAGCAGCGTTCATCTATTTTTCACATTATTACCCTCTTGAATTTTTTAATGCCGCAACTTGTGTCCTTTTTTGCTAAAAATCAATTTATCAGCTCAGCGAGACTACTATTCATTGCAAGTCCATAGGAGCAAAAGTCAGGAATCCTTGTACGAGAGTAGAGCAAGAAATCTCTATTTACCCCATAGACATGCAACACTAAAGCCTTTAGGGGTGTAAAACAAAAACGTGATAGAACCTAACCAGGACGGTAGATTTTCACACAAGCAAGCTAATGGTGCGATCACGTCAAGTGCATTTTTCACTCGAACAATAGGTGAAAGAAAACTTTTTTTCTTGAATGAATAAGAAATTAATATTTAAAACTTCTTAAACCAGCGGATAATGCAATATTTCCCGCAATAAAATCAAATCCGTTTTGCGGGATATATTTGACTACGGTCCAATTTAGCAGACTAACGTTATTTGGTTTAATTAATCACTGTTTGGCTGTGGCCGTTTTAATGACATTTAGTCCTTGTCTGACCCCTCGCCTCGTGTCGTTGGTTGCATCAAAATAGATAAATTCATCCGAAAATAACATTTTTCACGTCGCATTTGTCGAACAATTTAAAGGGGGCGCCAACGCACATTCCATGAACCTGATGGGATGCGCGTCCTTAATGGGATACAGCTAAATTTCCACTGCCCGACATTACGGCCATAATTATTTGTAGCCATGGCAAACATAGTAGACCAGCAAATAATGAGTATTGTCGTCCTTTCAAATTGATTTATGTGGAGTGTTGGGAGGGAGAAGTTACATAACCTTGGTTGGGGTATATCGTGCCCCTCATTATCAAGGATGTTTTAATAAATTTCGATGAAACCCTTGTGGTTCATAAAGCCAACTTGTTTTCTCTGCGAGGAGGGTCGTTACGATTCCATTTTGGAATTATTGCCAACACTAATTAGTAGGTTAGGTACGTACTTGACCTTGAATCAAGATTTACGCATGCTTCATCAGAAATTCGACAATCAAATTTTCTAGGTGGTTGTGTTTACAAAACAAAGCCACAAAAATTGTCCAACGCAATAAAAGTAATTTGGCTAATTTCTTTCTACCCTTGTAACTCCTGCGCCTTATTTTCTTTATTTTAACGACTTTCTTGGACGTTAAGCAATGACGTGAACTTTGCTGGGCTTAATATCTGTTGGTGCATTTGCTACTTCGAATAGCTAATATAAAAACCAAAATCGAATAAAATTCTTTCCTTACATGGACCTATAAACAGGAAGCTTCCTACAATTTGACCTCGCTGAAGGAAAAATTTTCTGTAAACTTTAACTAAGGCAAAACGGTTCAGACTGCTTCCTCACAGCGAATATTTAAAAACAACTCTTTTAATTTATTGTAGTAGAACAAAAACGATTTTGTACTAGCGGATACATTAACCAAACTGCTGCAATCTGATTTGTACACATTTTCTCACACAGATGTCGCCATACGATTTCGAAAATTTAGATATGTGGCCGTTTAAGTATACATACTATCAACTTACTCGTGCTTGACGTTGCAGAAAAATGTTTGACGTTGTGAATTACAATGCCCGTAGCACCGACAACCAAATCGATGCATGTCCATGCGACTCTGACATTCATTGTAGGCAAACTATAGGTCCTTTACCTGCATGTAAAAAAAAATATTGGGAATGCCTACACAACACTACATGTGGATTTTACTTAAAACGTTGCATGTAACTATGCGAACGTTGTGGTCGCATAGTACCATCGAACTTAGTCACATTAAATGGTACGTAGAAAACCTGGATACCTAAAAACCTTGCCGGCAACATGTTTTTAGGCAACTGTTTTTAGGCATTAAAAGTTCTTGCATTATATTTTAATATATTTCTGTATACAATGAATTTACTGGGAGGTAAAAAATTTCACACTGTACAGGTTGGCCACGCTCCTTAATTGAGGTATCAAGTGTGTACACACAGTGGAGGATAAGTCTTATTTAAGACAGTTAAATGGGGTAATAAAGTATAAGAAAATATATACAAGCAAACAAAAATCGTAAGATTAAACAAAACAATTAATTTACTGGGAAACTTTTAACCACACCCACATTTTGGGGCATACGTGAATAAAAACCCAATTTTTGAAGCAATCTACCCAATAGTTTTGTTTCAGTTGATGGACAGGCCTGACGGTTTGATGGCTAAGTTTAGTGAGTCCTGTTTAATTTTTATCGCCTTAAAGTCGACAACACAACACAATGTCTTCATAAGATGATCACACTTTATTACCTTTATTCTATCCCCTTCGGGTAGGGGCTAGAATATACCCGAGGTAAGGCATGCCTGTCGTAAGAGGCGACTAAAAATCCACCCTCCGTATGCCGAGCGCGTAGCGCATACAAACTATGCAATGGACAAAACAAAAGATATTATTACCCCAGGTGGCAATCCAGTTTCACTGGCAAATCCACCCTCTTCGGAGGTAGGCTCTACGGATTCTGGGGAGAGCCATTTATTGCTTATAAATCCCTTTTTGAAAAAATCAAGGGTGCCTCGATCTCCACCAGCTGGATCGAAGGTCTCCGGGAAAGGAAGTCCGCCGGTTAATCAGGACTCAGCGAAAATTAAATGCTTTGAAGCGGAAAACAACGAACTCCGTGCTAAGCTTAATGAAATGGAACGTCTCTACCATGAGCTTAAAAGCGAAGTAGACTCCTTACGTAAAGAAAATGAAGCCTTAAGGAACCCCCGTGGTACTATAGTATGCGAGGAAACGCCGAAACGTCAATGTGAATACCAGACGGACGAGGAAGAACTTGCACGCGAAACGAATCCGGTCTTTAGGAAAAGGCTTACCAAGAAACGAAAGGCCGGTTCTTCACCCGAAGTAGAAACCGTGCAGCAAAAAGAAGAAACACCAGTCGTATCAAACAAAGCGACAGGAATACCCCAAGAAAAAAACCGCCGACCACCTGCAATAAATGTCGTTGGGATCGCGGACTACGGAAAGTTGCGAAACATCCTTAAAAATACTCTTGGGACGAAATATAATTTAACATCACTTCGAAACAACGTATGGAAAGTTAACGTCGATGACTCTGATGCCTATCGGTCACTGTCACAAAAGTTAAATTTAGAGAAAATCCAATGGTTTACTTATGAAAATCACCTCGAAAAGCCGCTGCGGGTTATAGCGAGGGGACTACACCCATCCTGTACCAAGGACGAAATAATACAAGACGTTCAAGCCCAAGGCTTTAAAATTCTTGACGCCGTGAACATAATAAAGAAAGAGAAGCAACGTACGGACGAAGGCAAAGATTCCGCTGTTGTCCGACGCGGCCTGCAAATTTTTATGCTTTCTTTTGATAGAACTGAAAATATTAACGAAATCTACAAAATTAAATCAATCCTTAACATCAAGGTAAAAATCGAGCCCAAGCGGAAGGGCAACAGGCTAGTTCCCCAATGTAAGCGATGCCAGGGTTTCCGACATACGCAAGCGTACTGCCAGAAAAAGCCGAGATGCGTAAAATGCGCCGGCGAACATCTCTCGACGGATTGCAATGTCAGCAGTCAGGCCCCCGCGGTTTGTGCCAATTGCAGGGGAAGTCACCCAGCGAGCTACCGAGGTTGCGAAATTGCCATTGAGTTGCAAAAACGACATGAAGCTCCGAAGAAAAATACTGAAAATAAGGGCCCAAGCCTAAAACCTCCTAAAGTAGATAAGCCAAAAACCCCTAAGTCGACTAGGGATAATGGTTTGATTAAAGGCAAAATTCAAATAGCGCAAGAAAACGTCGCTGGTCCTAGTTCCCACCGGAGTCAAAAGGGAGAATCCACACTTGTTGGTCCAAGATCGAAAGCTCAAGTCGCGTCACGTGAAAGTAAGCCACAATCGGCCGCATCAGATTCGGTCTCTCAAATTCTAGGCATGATTTTAGAAAAGTTTGAGCAACAGGCGAAACTTAATCAAGTAATATTCAACAAATTGAGCGAGCTCGAGTTTAAACCTCGAAAAACATTTAATAAAAAATCATGAATATGGGAAAGTCAATCAAAATAATTACATGGAATGCAAACGGCCTTTTGCAAAAAATTGACGAACTAGAAGTATTCCTACGGAAGAATAATGTAGACATATGCCTGATTTCGGAAACCCACTTAAAAAAGGGTTCAGAACGCAAAATAAAAGGTTACATTGACTATCACGCGCATCATCCTTCAGAAAATTCGAGAGGTGGATCCTCTCTCTACATTAAAGACTGCATAAAGCACTCCAAAAACGAAGAAATAGAACTTGACTCTATGCAAATAACCTCAGTCTCAGTAAAATTAAGTCACATAAATTACAACATCGCGACGAGCTATTTTCCTCCGCAGTATCGGCTGGCAGATGAAAATCTTGCTCTGCTCTTTGATTCACTTGGGTCAAACTTTATCATCGGCGGGGACTTTAACGCGAAAAATACTTTTTGGGGCTCACGGTGCAATTCAACAAGAGGCAGAGCCCTCTTTAAAGCAAGTACAAAACGCGGCGTGATCTTCTTATCGACGGGAAAGCCAACATATTGGCCAACCGACAGAAATAAAATACCTGATCTCGTCGACTTCTTTATCGCCAAGGGGGTACCTCGTTACCTTACGAACTTAGAAGAACGCTTTGATCTCTGTTCAGATCACTCGGCAGTTCTTTTGAAAATCGGCGGAAGCCTAGCGAAAAAGAATAGAGCGCCTAGATTAACTAACAACAACACCGACTGGGACGGCTTTAGAAAATACTGCAAAGAAAACATAGCTTTAAATGTACCGCTCAAAACGCCACTTGAAATAGAAGAAGAATTAGATAAACTCGTGAGAGTTATTCAGAGCGCTGCGTGGAATAACACTTCTTTTCGGAGGTCCGAATTATCGAACAGCGGAACAATATATCCGCGAGAAATAGAAGAGCTAATATGCGAAAAGAGGAGAGCGCGCAAGAGATGGCAACGTTCGCGAGCACCCCCGGATAAGACAATCTTGAACCACCTTTCTAACAAACTAAAGCACGAACTTCAAGATTTTAAAAGTCGCGAGACTACTGCTTACCTCGAAAGTTTGACTGCCAATAAGGGTTCGAACTACTCTCTTTGGAAAGCAGTCAAGTCCGTTAAGAAGCCTATAGCACACTCTGCGCCATTAAGAAAAGCCAACGGCGAATGGGCAAGAGAAGACAAAGAAAAAGCGGATTTATTTGCAGATTACCTAGAAGAAACATTTAAACCGTTTGACGGGGAACCGTTGGTCGAGGAGCTCAATCCTTATGCGGTACAAGATAATTATAGAATAAAAACCGTGTCATTGGCTGAGCTTCGTCAAACGATAAATAATCTGAAAAACAACAAAGCCCCTGGCTACGACTTAATTACTAGCGAAATTCTAAAGGAACTACCGAAAAAAGCTTTGGTCAAGCTACTCTATATCATTAACGCTTCCATGAGAGTTTTATACGTTCCAAGGCAATGGAAAGTGGCCGAGGTCATAATGGTTCCGAAACCAGGAAAATGTCCGAACGACAAAAAGTCATACAGACCTATTTCGCTACTGCCGATAATAGCTAAGGTGTTCGAGAAACTATTGCTTAAAAGGTTGCAACCAATCATTGAAGAAAGACGATTGATTCCGGATCACCAATTCGGATTTAGAAAAAAACATTCAACAATCGACCAGGTCTATCGTATAACAAACGAAATCGAAAAAGCTCTGGAAGCGAAAAAGATATGTACTAGCGCTTTTCTCGACGTATCGCAAGCCTTCGACAAGGTATGGCACGAAGGCCTGAAGTACAAATTAAGGCTTTGCTTACCAGAAAAACTCTATAGAATCTTAGAGTCTTACCTTAAAGACAGAATCTTTCGCGTAAGGTACGAAAATGAGTACTCGGAATTCAAAGAGGTAAATGCCGGTGTCCCGCAAGGAAGCGTTCTCGGCCCAATATTATTTTTGCTCTATACAAGAGACATACCCCACGATGAGGGAACAATTTTAGCTACGTTCGCAGACGACACTGCTATTCTCGCTATTGATACGACAGTTGAATTATCAACAGGGAAACTCCAGCGCGCTTTAGACAAAATATGCGACTGGACGAAAAGCTGGCGAGTTGTCCTTAACGAGACTAAGTCAACGCATGTTAACTTTACTTATAAAAAGATAAACAACAAACCTTTATTCATTAACTCGGTACAAATCCCGTACTCAAATGAAGCGAAATATCTAGGAATGACTCTAGACGCAAAACTTAAATGGAAGCCGCACGTTAAAAAGAAACGCGACGAGCTCGAAATCAAGTTAAGAGAAATGAATTGGCTTATCGGAAGATTTTCGAAACTAAGCATATATAACAAACTGCTTTTGTATAAGCAAGTGCTAAAACCATCTTGGACGTACGGTATACAACTCTGGGGTTGTACTAAACCAAGCAATATATCTATTTTAGAAACTTTTCAAAATAAAACACTCAGAGCAATCGTTAATGCTCCATGGTATATAAGAAATAGCGATCTACACCGAGATCTAGGAATCGCAACCGTGTCTGACGAGGTAACAAACTTTGCTCGCAAACTTAGTACTCGTCTTCGCGGACACTGCAACAATGAAATTATCCGAACTTTGGATCAGACAAATCTTACGCGCCGACTACAACGAATGAGACCGTTAGATCTAGCAGCATAAGATGAAACCGCATAAATTGACGGTATTGTAGGTGCCTTCGTTGGAAGGCAGCCTGTCACACGCGATTACTACAGAAGCTTGAACTACTTGTTAAGGAAACTTAGTCGTAGTCTGACGGAAAATGGGAGGTTTTTTAGTGAGTAAGAATCTCACACTACTATGAGCACGCGCGGCCGGTCCTCGTAGTGCCTATGAAGGTTTTTCCTACCCACGGGAAAAAAAAAAAAAAAAAAAAAAAACTTTATTACCATAAAATATTATTACATTCTTTGTTCAAAACTGTATTTCTTCAGTATTTGACCGATCTATCATTGGCAACGAAATTTTCTAATAAGTGTGCAATGTGCATTGTGTTTTGGCCTTCGGAGCAGAATACAACACCCGCGAGGCATAGAACTAACCCAACGCGAAGCGCATTACCCACACCACAGTCAATAATGTGATTATATTATTATCTTATCGCCAATTTATACTATGTCTCCACCGGAGATAAAACTGCGATTAGTAGAGGCGAATCCAAACAAATGCCGAAGTTTTTCCACCGAACAAGTTATGAGATTAACTTGACACGACCACTCTTTTATGGTTATTTTGGCTCTCAAAAGAGAGTGACGATGACATTTGATAGGCACAGTAAAATAATCTCGTTGTGAAAATCTCTATATATTAAAGATCCTTGTGACAGATCTGTCATGGGTGAAAAGTTTCAGTTTCCTTTTTCGATTGTCAAACTGTTATAAAGTGTTAGAGGTTTCAAAAGGGTCAATGCGAGATTTAATTTTAACAACTTGCTGAGATGATTTAAATTTGTATGGTAAATTTTGAGTCTTGTGAGAGATAAGTTTAAGGCTAATGTTAATCGCGGATTAGTGTTCGGTGGAGACATGGTATGGCATTCGGAATCACATTCAGAGATTGCCCCACCATTAAATATCCCCTTGAATGTTCTAGTCAATTTAATGAGATTGGCATACGACAAAACGCATTTTTATTGTTCTTCACGAAAAAGTCAAAAACTTAAATTTTTTGTACTCCACAAACATAAGAAAATAGGGTTGTTTTGGAACCTTTGAAAAAACACCGAACTATTGCCTTGGCCTCCATATTCTTCGGATCACTGCATGTGTTATCAAAAATCGTAGAGGCTCGCTTCGTCGCAAGGTTATGCAAGAAAAAGTCAGTTTACAAGCAACGAAGATCTCATTCCAGCAATAAAAACTACGCTGAGATCTCACTAGATAAATAGTTGTATGAATGCCTCAAAGATAGAATTTTAGGTGTGATTTTATATTGAACTGACTAACAAGTAGCAAAACTAAGTATTAAAAAGTTTAAAAGATCTAAACTTTTCTAATTGGAAATAAAAATCGAATCAAAAATCTTTTAATATTTAAAAATACGTTTTGCTTTTTGATCCAGGTTAAGGTATATTTTATGAAATTTAAAAGGGAAAACAAAACTTTAAACTTATGGCGCATAATAGGGTGTTTCCACCGATTATTACTTTGAGACTAGTAGAAATTTGCCTTAAATCCCCTCTAAATCCCGACGTTTATCATAGGAATTTTAAACTCTTCACGTAAAAATTAAAAATTAGTCGCGTAATAAATCTCTTCCACGCATGAATTGTCAATTCAAACCGTACAAAATTCTACGTGTTATGTGTGTCATCTGACAGCTTGGTGCCATAAACTCAGCTATGATAGCTGTGTTGTGTTAAGGGATGCATAGAATGTTGCTGTTGAAGTGGATGTGGTTGGGCCTGTCAAAAGGGTTAAATGCACTGAGGAGTGCCCACTGCAAGAAAACGATGGATGTTAATGTTGTTGTACTGTTAGTACACTTAGTTGTTGGTACTGTTAATTGATGTTGGTTTTGAACCAAAATCACATCAATATATTTGACGTTTCGTTTTTCTTATTTCGGGTTATTTCGTTTCATAGATTAAAAAAAGCCGGTGGCAATAATGTCTGAATTTAATTTTTAACTTATTTTTAACTTAGAATTGTCCAGGAGCCAAAAAAAAAAAACTCACGTTTTAAAAAGATGCGCAGAAGTCGTAGCGACCAGACATTGCCATTTCACACCATAGGATTTAATTGAGGAATGTCAAAAATGAAAGCACACGTCAAGTTAATCTCCTCCTTTCCTGTGGAAACACTTTGGAATTAACTTTCAATCTTCCCACATTAATCTCTTTCTTAGGTGTGGTGGAAACACCATATTAGATTATAGGACATAAGGTTCTTGTTTGCCTAATCATTATTGTTTAAAATACCAGAATGCCATTTTATTTATGTCTAAAAAAATCTTCATTACTTTTTATCACAAAAAACACTAAATTTATTTTCTATCTCTTCCCCTAAGTCTCCCACTGCGTTTCCTAACAATTGTAACTTCTTTCTCTGTAGCTCTGACCGTCAAAGCACGATTCGCCTCCTGGCTTTAAAAAGGTTGTGAAACAGACGTTAAAAAAGGGCTTTTTAAACGTCTTTGTTTATTGACTCAACAGGATAACGGGGAAAATCGCTGTGATACAGAAAAAACGTCAAATGCTACATAAATGTTGTGAGCACATTAACCTATATACACAATATTTAATTTTTATTTCGTTTGGATATTTATTATAATATTTTGCTTAAAAATAAACATTTATTTCAATAAAAAAGCCTACGCAGTTAAATTTCCTTTTTTTTTACAGTACAACGCAGAATGCAATAAGCATAAAATGTACTGTAGAACAGTACTGTAGAAAATAGCGCGTAGGATTTTTTTTTCAAACAATTAAGTTTTTTTTTTAAATTCTTCGTGTTTGATAAAGTTTTGTTAAGAAACATTTTTTAAGCTTTTTGTGTTAAATTTTGTTTTTCCTATAAAGTTTCATGAATTTGTGGAAGTTCTTGATGTTTCGTGAATAGGTACCTACAAGTCGCGGCACAATTGCAAGTCGGTTTTGCTATGAACTAAGCTGTTTTTAATTTTTCGATATGAAAACCGGAAAAAGTGTTTGAGTTGGCCTTCCAAATTATAAACATTTTTCGTTGCATATAAAAACATTTTATTATCAGGCAATCGAAATATAATTTTTTGTCAATTGTTTAAAACTTTTTGTGAAAATTCTCAGCAATCAACTAGATTCCAAATCAGCAGGTAACTCATCAAGTAAATCTTAAAGCTTATCTAACATTAAGAAAATATGTTGCTTAGGTAATTGGTATGATATTTTATTAGAAAATTTTAAGCTTATGTTAAGTTTGACTGGTAAGTTGGATGCTGATTAGACCTTAGAAGGTCCTGATTATGCTCTGATCACACACCTTTTATTTCGATCAGCCGATTGTCCAAATCTCAGTGCAATCCTGAAAATTCACATTTTAATTTAACGCTAAAGAGCCCACCGGACTCTTAAAAGTAGGTGCTAGAAAATTTGAACTAGGAAAAACCTTTGAATCACTAAGCAAAATACAAAAAAAAATTAAATCTAAGGTTAAGGTCTCCTCCCAGTTTCTCACAAGAGAGCAATTTTCCGGATGACGATTTGGTGTAACGTTTTAGCTTGTTCAAATGAAACAACAATCATTATTTTTTAACGATTTTTTTTTAATTTTCTTCTCCGAACATAATACTTGTTCTTTATTATAAAAAAAACCACAAGTTAATTTACTTGGTTGATTTAAAGTTATAATTTTTATCTTCTTATTAATTTGATCAATATTTAGATATTTAAAAATCAAAATTTCTTGTTTTTCAGGTAAGGAACACATTCACTACTTAAATAAATCTTATGGTAAGTCTAAAATTTTGTACCCACATTTATAAAAATTTTATGTGTAAAGAAAAAGACAAGTGATTAGGGTTCGTCGAAAAAAACTCAATCCCACTTTTCAAATACGTTCAAATTGTAATTTATTCAATTTCACCATCTGAAATTAAACACTTTATTTCAATTTAGCCACTTATTACTTTAGTTGTCGTTGTTCACAATTCAATAATTTGAAAACAACTGTATCAAACTATCCGAGCCAGCTGTCCGCCTATTTATACAATTGAACAATAATTGAAGTTATCAAAATTTCTCTTTTTGCAATTTTCGCTTGAGGCTAAATATCGATATCGAATGACAGGTTTCTTTCAGCTGCCTGAAATGACGGTATTAAGTCTCACCTTAAAATGGGAACACTATACAACATTTGAAAATCCACACACTTTAGAGCCCTATCACATTGTCCCCCTCTTAATTTTGTTTGCACAACATCACTTGTTGCAATGGTCAACTTTCATTTTTGCTCTCGGTCCCCGCTTCGGTAGATGACATCTTCAATCTGCGTAGCCATTTACAAGGGACCTTTTTTAGTCTGTTTCCTCGTCTTAATTGTGGCTAATAGGGCCATACCAGTTGTCCCTCGTTAAATTCTGATGCTGTTGCTCTCGCATCCTATGTGGTATTCTTGCGATCATTCGCATTTTTTTACATTACCACTGAATCTCTTTTGTATCCCATTAATCCATTCCCCAATATTCCCCACATAGTGCCCTTTGTATTTTGGGTCTTCGATCTGAAATCTGAATTTAAGGTCGCTTGGCAGCCTGAGAGTTCGTCCAAATATTAAGGCTATATCCAGTCGTGGTAAATAGAGGAATTTGCCGATACGAATTCCGTTGATTCTCGCCCACGGCTTAAGCGCTCCACGGCCACCACTCCTTACGATTGTGGTCCTTGTCTTCTGTAGCTCGATTGTTGCGCACACTTGCTGGAATATATTCGACTCGAATTTTAGTCCTTGATCGGAATGTAACTCCATTCCATAGGCAAAACAAACCTGCACATCCAGTGGTCCACTATCTCGTCGACAACGGGTTCAGATTCGTGGTTTGGAACCTCAAATGCTTTAGGCCTCTTTCTGAAGAAGCCAGCGGTAACAAGTTCCTTTCTAGTTGCGCACGAGCAGCGTTTTCGACGTCGCACCGTGTCTTATACCTACTTCGCCTTCCTGGAGCTTTTGCAGGGTCTTATTGCAGCAGGCTCTCATGCCATTTCAACCGTGTCTTGTGGTTACAAGCCATTTGGGTTGCTTGGGAATCTTGCTTCTTGCCCCTCAGGGTTTTTGGAAAAGCTGAGGAGCTCACACGACGTCTTTTCCAAGTCAGACCGTGTAAGTAATTACGCCCCATAAAATGTTCAAAATAGTATGACATAAGCCAAATGGAAACGTGACCGCAATAGGCGATTGCCCGTTGTGCCAGCGGTCTTCTAAGAAACGGAGTTATAAATACAGGATTATAAGAAAAGCATTGAAGACAATCCTCAAAAAATTTTTTTATTGTTTGTTAGTTCCTAGTGGTAATACCATCACTACCTTACCCTATGGGGAATAGACTGTCCCAAAATTCAAGTCTCTCTTTATAAGGCTCCTCACCTAATCTCACTTCCTTGTCGTTATATAAAGTGTAAACATTTTGCGAATCGGAGAGCAACCATTCGACAGCTCCGATCCTTTCCAGAGATCTATAAAAAAAATATATCATAATATCCGAAGAAGAGCAGGTTACAGTATTTTTGTCTTTACCCTTTCTCTGCGAATGTAGAAAACCATTCTATAAGACGCTCAACCATGAACCACTCTGGATCCGTTGCAGCCAATGGCTTATGTTTATCCTTCAAAATATACTGCGCGTCATCCATATGACTGACATCTTGATGCGCATAACAGATCCTTACAATAAGAGTCTATAACCAACAAAAGCTCTTACCTCTTGGCTTTCCCTCAGCATCAAAGTATGAACTATAGCGTCCATCATAATCGAAACGGTAGTAATAAACCTCAACGTATTTCCGGGCCAAATGTACCAATCGGTGCACACCATGGCCTATAATAGAGTCTGCTACTATTTTTCCAACGTTTGACAGGTCCTGATCGTTGATTGACTTATTTCCCAGATAGAATTCTTATACCTTGCTGTCTCTGCCACTGCCCGAATCGTACATAAAAAATTCAGGACCGTATTTGTCGAAGTTAAGACTTATATCGTTAAACCAACCAGTGTCACCCTCATTGGCTGTGGTAAAAAAAGCTTATCGCATGGTTAGAGTCTTCCTTTTTACCTTTCAAACCTACCATACGGTATGAATGTCAACTCATCCTTCGTTATGCCGGTAATAATCGGCATTCGGTAGAAACTTCCATCTGCGAAAGCTTCAGTGGGTGTCCTGTTCAAAAAGTGTCCATCAATTTCGTGGTTTCATTTCACATTCTGTGTCACCGTCTCAAAAGTGTTGCAAACTTCGATAATTGTCTGCCAAGGCACTTGCCTTAGGCATGTTACAACGTCTTCGGGATTGTACATCGGACATGATGTGTATCTGGCCAACAAACGTGTCCAGAACAAGTTGTCGATGTAATAATGGTTTGATGCGGAACCACTCCTGGCAATCGCCCTATGGAACAAACCCTTTGAGAGTGGCGAAACCATGAGAACTGCGTGACGGAACCCGGATTTCCTCCAAACCTAGAGATGTTGTCCTGTACCCATTGCAGGGCCATAATTTGATCTAGGTGGGCGTAATTTCCAGGCGCCTCATCTGTGCGAGTGCTGAGAAAACCCAAGGCACCAAGTCGATAGTTAAACGTCACCAACACTATTTCCTTGTCCATGAGGTGCTGGGGTCCTTCGCTTTCTTCGCCATGACTGCCACCATGCATGTTAGCTCCGCCATGTACGTGCACAATCACTGGCTTATTTCCCGACAAGTCACGCGAGTAGACATTCAATATCAGACAGTCTTCGGAGAGTAATGCAGGGTTTACTCCTTCTTGTGGACACATGAATCCATCTTTTGTGGCGTCCAATTCGTTTTCCCATTTTGTCACAGCAACGGGAGCCCTAAATCGTTTGTCGTTGATCGGGGCCTGGGCATATCTGATTCCCCGAAACGCGCTTATGTCCAGTCCTTTTGCAGTCTTCAGTATGGATCCTCTTATTTTGCCCAAAGATGTTTTAACAACTGGACTTTGAGTCGCAACCAGTTTAGAAAGGCACAAAAGAGCACCGAATTTAAACAGAAATCCCATCTTTATCGGGAACTAACACAATACTGTCTTTCGCCAAGCTCTGAGCCCTTAAATAGCTATCGCCAGTAGAGCAAATAATTTTGTTCTAATCTCATCATCTCCGGAAACTCCCAAGGTAACTTTTGCGATACATCACAGCTAATATCTTTTCTTCTAGGAATTCACAAGACTCAATTGATCACAAACCTAAGCTAGATTAATATAGATCAAAGTTCAGAACACTTAAATTTTAGTTGATAATAACATTCAATAAATGTTTTTAACATGAGAAATATTTGAGGAGTCACGAAGAATGAAGTCACGCTCCAGTCCTCGGCCCTGTTTTTCAAGGCTAATTTTACTCTTGATTAAGCCTTCCAAACATTATTGTTTTCGGTGTAAACTATTTTCAGAACTTAAATTTCTCAATTCAGTGTTGAAAAGTTCCGTCATTCTTCTTCTACATGGGAGGTTTACATAAGTTTACATAAGGTTTACCAAGTTTACATAAATTAAAAGCGTGCATTTTTATTCATGTTTTCTCAAAATTATTTGGAGAATTTTTTCATTAATTTGCTGTGAGTTTTAATTTTTAAATCAGTACCATTCCCATGTAGCTCACTCTGGATAAGCATTGGTTTTTGAATATTGAACTTAAAAGCTCAAAATGCTCTTCGGTACCACTAATGGTTTTGCGAGGTTTCGTTATCGTTTTCGTTACCATTGGTGCGCAGCTTATTTACTTATAAAATTGGTCATAGAAACGTATACAGCACCATAAACATAAAACTAAAAGTGCCAGCACCAAAGGTTCAGTAAAAATGGTGCTATAAACGTTCCTAGCACTGACGTTATAAGTGCTGAGGGGTTAGGTTCTATAGCGCAGGCTCTGTAGACCTTTCTAGCACCTGTTTTCCAACACTATAGGTTTGAAACATCCGCAGTACTACTTTGCACTCTTATATTACTTGGAGGTTGCCAGATGCCATAAAATAAAAAGCAATGCAATTGACAGAAATTTTTGTGAAAACGTTTCAAGCAAACATTTAGATAAAAGAATTTCACATGTTTAATAGAATGAGCCCTAAGTAGACCCCTTTTTGCACCCAAAATTAAGTTCTATAAAGTGTCAAATCGTCCTTCTAGGGGTTTTGTAGGGGGCCCGTTACTTGTATAAAACCAACTTCAAGAACCTAAGGTTGTATGATATGATGCTGAAAACGTAACGGTGGCCATAATAAGAGGTTCTGCGTAACTTGGGTTTTTCATTATGAAAAATGTTGGTGTTATTTTTCCTTTTTAGTGTAGGACCACGTTTTATTGGGACCTTATTTTTCTAAAGCTTAAAAAAGCAGACAGCAGAATTTTATTGTTCAAGTCAGAATTCTGAAAACAGATTTATGACAAGCTTCTTTGCAGAAAGAATCATGGTTCAAGCTGAATTTTGACACATGATGTTTTTTTTTTTATTGAACCAGATGAAGTTCGAACATTGATTTTACCCGTTCATAGACTATAGGGAGCCTACAGACCTGTAGGTAGGTTTTCTTTAAAAGGAATAGTTTTTTTTTTACTTTATTATTTTATGTTTTACTTAGCATACAATAAAGTGACAAAGTACTGTATTTATCCAATTTAACGGTTATTTTTCGGTTATGTAAAACATTTAAATCGAGCCGAAACCATTTTTTACTACAACAACAGCTCCACCGCGTCTACCTGTTAAAGCCAAAATATATAAATCGCATTTTTTATAGCTACATTTTAAAACGCGTTCAACCTAAAAGAATGAAAAAAATAATAAATTAAAAAATTATCCTATTTATATTATTTCCGCTGCCAGGACAGTCACACGAGAACTAAAAAAAAGAGCAAAATGAAGAAAAAAAATTGGTCTTAAAGACGTATTTAACAGGTTAAAAATTTGAAAAAAAAAAAAAAATTCAAATTTTTGTTTTAATTTTTTCCAAAAATTTTGAGTTTGAAAGTTATTTTTTCGAAAACAATTCCCTTAAACAGCCTTCTTTAAAAACAGGAAATAAGATGAGATTTGGCCATATCTACAGAAAGGTATGAGAGCATTGTAAGTGTAACCGTTATTTTTTAATTTTTTGTTTGTTTTCTGTGGTAAGTAAGTTTTTATAACATCGCTCCTCCCGGCTAAGCGGGGGAAATAGACCCCCGTCCATTATAATTTTGTTCCTGACCTAACCCAGCCTACATGCTTTAGCTTTTCGTCACACCCATCCTAACTGAATCACCCTGTATAAGAAATAAGAGAAAAGATTTTTACAAAAATAGGTAGGTAGGCTAAATGTTTTGTATGCACACTTTTGTTTAGGAAAAAAGTATATTTTTAAGTCGAGTGGTAGGGTTTTCAGCCCAAAATTTATGTAACCGGCGGCATTGCATTAAGCAGCTTAAGGTTATATTTTTTATACCGCCCACTTTTTGGAGGCGTTGCACTTTCTTCTTTAATTAGGATTGAAGTTTTTACATACGCATTGTTGCACTTTCCCACTTGCTTTAAATATTGCTCTCAGGGAAGGCGAACCTATAACTAATACTGAATTGGTTTTATAAAATCTTAAAATATATTTATAATCCTATTTTTAAAAAACTGGAGTTTAAAAATAGGATTATAATTAAAAATGTCTGAAAAAATGTTGTTGGAAAACTTTTTTTAAAATTTTTGAAATTTTCGTGTCTTACTTAACTTTTTCTGAAATAGTTGAAAAAAAAAGATAATGTACCCGGTGCTCTTTAAATGTCCCTGCGGTGAGAATTCGCAGATTTTCCGGGCTAGAGCGTTGACGTCCATTCGCTCTAGAAGACCCAGCCATTGCAGTCGTTGACTTATTACTCTTCTGGCCACGCCGGGGTCGGTACATAGGGCCCGTACATTTTTGTGTTATATCTCCTCCTTCATTCTCCGTCTGTGCAGAAGGGACCAAAAATCACCCGAAGGTTCTTGCTCTCGAAGTAGCCAAAAGTGTTTTCATCAGCCTTTGAGAGGGTTCATGCTTCTGCAACGTAAAGTAGGACTGGGATGATGTGGGTCTTATAAATGGACACTTTTGCTGCTCGAGAGAGGGCTTTGGCTTCTTCTCAATTGCATTCTTAGCCAGAAGAAACAGTGATTAGCAAGTTTTAACCTTCTTTTGGCGTCAGCGTTGGTGTCGTTCTCCGAATTTACAGCGCGACCCATTTAGACAAAGTCCCTAATTAAATCAAATTTTTATGGTGGTGTTTCGTCTATGCTTAAATTTGTTTAGCGCTCGTTGACTGCTAAGCCCATATTTGCCGCTTCCGGCGCAATACTCACAAAGGTTTCACTGACATCACGCTGTGTTCTTTTCTTTCGATTATGTGAATGTCTTCTGCGAATGCGAGTAATTGAACGGACTTTTGAAAGATTGTGCCTCTGGTGTTGGAGGGGAAATTCTGCACAATTCTTTCAAGTTCGATGTTAAAGAATTCTCATAACAGCGCGTGGCCTCTTCTTAATCCTTTTTTGACATCAAAGGAGTCGTCTTAACTGCGACTTTGACGGAACAGCGTGAGTTTTCCTTCGTCATCCTGCACAAACCGACGGGTTTGGCAGGGTTGCTAAAACATGGCATTGCGCTATATAGCTCGTCTTTATGGATGCTGTCATACGCGGCGTTAAAGTCGATGAAAAGGCGGTGGGTATCGATTTGAAATTCCTGGGTTTTTTCCAAGATCTGTGAATATTTGATCGATGGTGGACTTTTCTGGCTTAAAGTCACATTGACATGGACCTATCAGATTATTGACAAGCGGCCTTAGGCGTTTACACAGTACGAAAACAGTAGAGAAATCTTGTATGCGATATTAAAAAAGACTGATGCCTCTGTGTCTGAAGTTGGCACAAATCCTTTCTTGAGGATCGGGCAAACAATTCTGAGGTTCCATCGTCGGGAACTCTTAGACAAAGCTACCTTCACATCATCCAGGTCGGATGGGCTTTCATCTTATCGTGCATATGCTCCGGCGGGATACTTCCTGATAGTGGGATTCATTTCGTATTCACCATTATACAGTCTGCAGAAATGGTTTTTCCAGATCCTCAGCACCGACTGCCCTGTGGTTCCCCTGATGGTCCTTACAGCTTCAGTTCAAACTTAAACGATGTTCAAACGTTGCCAGCGAGTTAAGTTTGATCTTTTGGCAGAACTGAGAAGCCTCTTTCTTATTATAGTATCTGTCTATCTCTTCAACCGCGTTCTTCTAATACTCTCTCTTTTTCCTTTTGAGAAGGCGGTGTTCCTTTCTCCTTTTCTGCTCGTTTTCCTTCGCTTCGATAGCGAGAATATTTTGAACTCGTAGCTTGGAACCTCAGGTTCTTAAGACAGGATTTTCTTTCGACGGACTGACTCTGTCCTAAGTATTCGACTTTGTATTACCGCCTGGCAAATACTGTATCAGTTTGGCTCTGGAAAAATAAGACGCACAAGTATTCTGGAAGCAGAAAAATAGATTTTTTTTGATTGGGACATCAAATCATTATTTGTTATTGTTGTTGGATCTTATTTCATTCTTGTATTCCCGATTTTTGGTAAGTGCGAAGTTGGGTGTAGAGAAAGTATGTTGGGGACCTACCTATCTTGTCTTCATAACTTTGTCCCGGTCTTATGAAATTTGGTACCACATTTGGAGCCTCATATAATTTTGAGTTTGCGACCTTATTTCCTATTCGACAGTGTCAGGTCACGGCCGGGGATTGGAGTATTTAAATCAATTTAAGATTCGGATGGTTAGTCCGAAAACGTCTTTATAGCAACCGTTATTTGGCGTGTAAAAGACTTTCTCGAACATTTCATGGGCTTGTCGAGGCAAACCTTTCAAAAATGTCTGTTACCAAAACATGACCAAAACACCGGGGTCAAGATTTTCATGAACCTATCTTCTTATTTCATCATGTTTAGGAAATGCAATCCCTACGAACGAAAACTCTGTAGGCACACATAGTGAAAAATAAAAGTGCTTCGACGGAAGGCAGTCAATGCGAACAGAACTTACACGTAAAAGACTGAAGTAGCCCTTAAGTAAAGCGCTTGTATGGCATTCTACAACTCTAAAACCAAAGAACCTCAGACTGTGCCCCAAATTCGCCAGTTTTGAATCACTTTATCACTTTATTCAAATGCCAAATTTTGTACCCAATAATAATAAAGGGGGCAACCTCGCCGTTGGTTGGCTTGACTTTTTAGACGCAAAAGTCATAAGAATTTTCTACAGCTATTTAAAGACATAATTCTACAATACAATTTCATAGGCACATCAACACGTCAAGTATCCATTTCAAAGGTATACTTTAAGAATATTTATTACCACATCTGTGCGCTAAATATCTTTTTTAATAACTTTTAATATTTCCATCGCCCCAATAAGCACACAAAAGACTTCCTAACAGGTGGCTATTCAAACAGTCATTATCCTTATCTTCCCTCGAACACAACATCCATTCACATTGAGAAAAAAAATGCCGCATCCTCCGCTTTGAAGATGCATACAAAGGGGAAGAGTTCCCCAACATTTCCTGCACAAATCGCACTTCGTACAAATTTCCCTTTTACGTTGGAGGGATTTATGAGGTCTCCAAAATAACATTTTCCCCTTCATTAGAAAGGGGAAAGATTTGTTCCCCTTTTCTGCTTCTGCAAATATCATTGGTTTAATATCACTGATTTAAAATATCCCTTGTTTATCCTGTGGGGATAGAGGAAAATTTATTTTGCAGAAAATGAGAAGTTTTGTCGCTGAAATTTCCCATCGCAATTGGCCAACTCGTTGCATGTTTTTAACATAATTTTTTTAACGTCACTTGTGACATTAAAAACACAATGTGACACGTGTTAATTTTTTTAAGTGTCACAATTCTGATGCGTATCAATTGGGGGCGCTTGACTCATCATTCTAAAGAACTGTTTTAACAAGTTAATATTGCGTTCAGGCACTTTGACAGTTTCTCGTCGACAATATGGAAGTTTAAAAAATATTTCATGCACAGGCACAAGCCACCCTTAAGGCGTTAATTATTCGATGCCATGGCTGTCAACTGCCTAGGTACGTTATGCAGAGTTAAACGTCATCTGCTTGTCGAACGCTGCAAATTTTAATTAATATTTTGTTGCTGGAGGGCTGTGTGGGGAATTGCTGCCAATATTGACGGCATAAATAGGATCTTATGACAGGAACCGTCGCAAACTGCATCGTTGATGAAATTTAATTTGTCTGGAAACTGAAACGGATTGGCTTACTCTATGCGATAAGTAAGTTAGTGGGTTAGACCTCTAAGAGGACACATTTAAAGTTGGTAATTGCTTGTCTGAAGTGTTTGTTCTCAAAATTAAAGCAAAACAAGGCCGCTCCTACTTTAAATACTCTGATATTTATCTTCGAAATGATCAAGCTCAACGAAGGCTTATGCGCAAATCTGTTTGATATGACCGTTTTACGCAGTGAGCAAATGAATTTTCCTAGCTTACTGTTTCTGCTTTTCTCGGGATTTTCGTTTTAGCAAATGTTTTACAATATTGTTATCACAGCACTTTCGCTCGAACAAAAAGCTTCTCTATTAACTTTTCTTAATTTATTATAAAATAAGAGCTTTGTTTTCCCCTGCGAAGCCATATCGCTTAACACTTGTATAATATGCGCAGCACCAATGCACTCCCCGAGACTGAGCCTTAGATTAACTTTATGCCTTTCCGCAGACGTCAGTGATAAAACCAAAACTATTTTTGATAAAGATTAGTTGCTGTTAGAAAGTTTTCTATAGGTATCAGAAAGAGATAAGGTAGAAAAAGTATTCGAAGCAATGCAAGCTGCCTAAAATCAAGCTGCTTATTAATTTTTATACCCGACCCAGGGTATATTAATTTTAATGGATAGTTTGTAACACAGTGAAATATTCACCGCATATGATCAAGACCGACAGGTGAATTGATTAAGCCATGTTCGTCCGTCTGTCCGTATGTATGCAGTTTTCGTCTTTAAATTTGAGCGCTAGCAAACTGAAACTTACGGTTGTTTCCCGAACTCCTGTGCAATGTACCCTGCACATAAATGGAGTTCCATTAAAACAGGTGGAGAAGTTTAAGTATCTCGATGTCTTTTTCACGAAAGATGGGAGGAGTGATACTGAGTTGTCCTGTAGAATTGGCCAAGCTGGAGCAATAGTAAAGGAACTGCGCCGGCCGGTCATCAGGAAAGCTGAGCTTGGAGTGAAAGCAAAGATCTCAGTTTTTAATTCAGTGTTCGTTCCGACCCTCATCTATGGTCATGAAATTTGGGTAATGACCGAAAGAATTAGATCGCGGGTACAAGCTGCCGAAATGAGATTCCTGAGGTGCGTTGCTGGTGTTACTCTAAGGGACAGAGTGAGAAACGTCAGTATTCGTAGGAATCTTAATGTTGAGCAGCTACTTCTCCGAGTGAAGCGATCGATTCTTCGATGGTTTGGACACGTTGTTCGCATGCCCCCTGACAGACTTCCTAGACAGGTAATGCTAGCCGAGATGCGAGCGCGTCGCCCCCCTGGTAGGCCAAGAAACAGGTGGTGGGATCAGGTAAAGAACCTCTCCGAGTCCCGCCTGGGGATTGCGCCGGAGTCTCTTGAGTTGGTGGCGGAGCATCGAGAAAGATGGAAGGACCATTTAGCCACCCTCGCTCCGCGACCCTTTTAAAGGATAGGCGGCATTCGAAAATGATGATGATGATGATGAGCAAACTGAAACTTACGGTGTTTCTTGGTTCTGATTTTGTACAGACAAAGTATGAACATTGAGAAGATCCGCTCACAGACACGCCCACAATTGACTTAGATGTCAGACAACCTCAAATCTTCACTTTATTTAAAATTGCCTTTTGGTAAGGTAGACCAATTTTGGTGTAAAGAAAAAGTGGCCCGAAGCTTTAAGTAAGACAAAAATTAGACCGCCCACACCATCAACCATGCCCACTTTAAAAGGTCAAATCTTTAAAAACCTGATTTCTCTGAAAATTCATTCTAAGTTTAAAAAAAAAAATTATACAATAAACATTAATGATTTGACCATACGCAAAGTTTCCTACATACAAACCATTGAGCTCCGCCTACTTTTAGGGGGCGTTTTTATGAAAAACAGTTTTCCAGAGCATTAATATTCGATTTTGATGTAGTTTCTCTTAATAGAATTAAGAATTAAGAATTAAGAACGCAATTAGAATTGATTGATTTAAATTTTAAGCCCACGCCCATACTTGGAGCGTGACCAATAAAAAATAGTTGACATACAGCATATTGAATCAAGTAAAAACAGTCTTAAATTTTATTTTTCGGGGTATAGAGAGTCGGGTAATTAGAAGTTCGAAACAGACGAACTCTTGCATTTACTTACTTGTTTTTTGCTAAGAAAAACTATTTTAAGTTTTTTGTTTTATTTTTTTATTTTTTTCAAATCTACTGAGTTGGCTTACGTCCATGTGGTTGAGATGGCGTCGAAATTGGTTGATGTAAAAAAAGTGATTCAAAAGTTACGATATACCTATTTTCGTGCACTTAACACTTAAGTTCACTTATTATATCATTTTAATAAGTGAACTTAAGTGTTTTCAAGCATATATAAGAAACCATTTAATATTTTAAAACTGTTATAACTTTTTTTATTTTAAAAAGTTGTGCCTATAAAATTTAAAATGCATAAAACAGCAATTTCGATTATTTTTTCAATTTAAACTTTTTCACTTTTAAAACCACCTGCGCTAGCATTTGCCACTTTTCTTAAATTCTGCGGGCATGAATTTCTCAGAAAACGGTAAAACATGCTTTTTTTTATTTCGTTTGTCTAAATGGCCTTAAAAACCTGGGTTGGAAACGGCAATTGGGAAGCGTTTTTTAAAGCAGGCAGCTTGCTTTTTAAACTTTTTTACTTCAGGGAAATTAAATCAAGATCGTCTTAACCGTTAAGGGACTAGAAATCTTTAAGAAATCGTTTTCGAAAATGTTTTACGTTTTTGAGTCCAATCTTCAAAGTTTTTGAATACTCGCAGTTTGCTATAGCTTTGTCTGAAATTTCGAAATATAGAGTATGCCCGTTTCTTGATTCAGAATTATACTTTATATTAAATCGTTTGGGAGATAGAGGGGGAGGTATACGTTCTTTTGACCATTTTTATAATTTTTTAAATTTCAAATCCATAAAACAACTTTTTAAAAATGTCTCCAGTACCCGTTAGAATTTTTTTCAATAGCGCAACTATCTGCGCTAGTATTGGATGTTTTTCTTAAATTCCATGGCCACTAGTTTTTGCGTGAACGGAAGCTCCTTTTTTATTACGTTTTTTAAATAGGCTTTGAAAAGCCTAGGTTAGAAACGGCTGCTTAAAAATATTTTAACGAGGCTTGTTTTCTTTTTGTACGCTTTGTACTTTAACTAAATCTGAACAAGTTCGCCTTTAACGTTAAGGTAATATAAGATTTAAAAAAATAGTTTTGGAAAATGCTTTTCTGTTTTAGAGTTAAATCTTAGATTTTGAAACTTTAAAATTTCCTTAAAATCTTGGATAATTTCTGATACGGGTGATTTTTTTCAGATGATTTGTCCAAACAACACCGGAGATAAGAAGAGGGGGCACACGTCTTTTCATGCATTTTTGCCAATTTCGAAAATGGGTTAAAACGGTAGTATTAAAACTTTTTCTGAAAAATATGACCAAAGCACTTCGTTAACCTTGAGTTTCTTTATGCGTGTGTTAAATGCTTTGCTTTGTGCACTAAGCGATTCAAAAGTTATGGCCTCAAACACTTTGAAAAACTCCATCCATTATGAAGTCTTCAATTCTCGAAAACCTTTCAATATTTTCAAAAAATTGGAATTTTTCGTTTAAGCTCGCTTCACTTTTCTAGTTCTTGCTTCACTTCTTAAAAAAAAGTATTGAAAAAAATTAAATCCATTTTCCTATGAAACTTCATACTGACATTACAAGAAACTTTTCGGATTAACCGCGTTAATAACTACTTTTAATGAGTACAATACTAGACTCACCCATAACGTTTCGCTCGAGTTGCATTGAGCGTGGTCACCAGTTTCCCGGTTAGTCTAGTATTGTACTCATTAAAATAGTTATTAACGCGGTTAATCCGAAAAGTTTATTGTCATGTCAATTAACAACCGCGAAAGCCTTGAAACTTCATACTGTTATCAAACCATTATTTGTGCTTAAAAAAATTGCCCTAATTGGGTTCTTTGACTATTTCCGCAGTTAAAAAAAGCACACCAAAATTTGGCTTTCTATGACTTACCGTTCAGAAGTTATAACGCGATTATTGGACGGAGATCCCTTAAAAGAGATCCTTTTTTCCATATTTGGGCGGACCGCTAAAAACTGAAAAAAGTGAAAATGTTGTTGGTTTCGGAGAATATCTCAAAATGCACCAGGAAACCTTGTTAAATCTCTTCCGATTCAGCGAGCCAAAAAATATGAAAACAAGAAAACAAAAAATCGATGTGTTTTAAATAACGTGAAGTCGATTTTCACTATGATTAACTAATAACCGCCTGGAAAGTCAAAGCCGACATCACAACAAGAAAATCGGCCAAATACTTTATAACCATTATAATTATTATGACTAACGCGACTGAGTGAACGGTTTTACCCAGTTCAAACACTGCATTTGCCTGGTTTCCGGTTTTCTTAGAATCTTCGTTTAAAAAAATGTTATCACAATGCACTTCCGCTCGAACAACAAGCTTTTACAAAACCTTTTCTTCGCTTATTCTAAAATAAGAGATTTTATTTTCCCTGCGAAGCCACATCGCTTAAGCTCAACACTTGTAATGTGCGCAGCACCAATGCACACCCCGAGACTTTGCCTTAGATTAACTTTATGCCGTTCAATAGATATCTATGATGGAAAAATGAATTGCTGACAGAAAGCTTTCAATAGATAAATCAACCCGGATTAAATTGTTGCACAAAAGTATTCGGAGCACTGCAAGCTGCTTACTCATTTTTCTAAATACTCTTAACATTGTATGCATTGTATTTCACTATTTATACCCGTATGCACACGTACCAGAAATTATATTCGCATAAGTTGTGTCCGCGGTAGAAGCCTTTGTTTAGCCAGTGCTATTTTCTAACGCCTTTTCGCCTAGTTCATTCAATTTGTGTAAAGAGTTTTTAAAACTTAGCCTCCATGGCAGAATCAGTATCGAAAACTTTTAATAATGAAAATATAGTTTTCGACGCTGAAGAGCACTCGTACGAACTTGTTTTACCAGATGGACAATCCTTAAGATCGAAAATCAGTGTTACTGAATATGTCCAAAATAAATTCCTTGGTGGCCCGGTAGACTATGAGCGGATCTTAGACCAAATCATAAAAAACAAATCTTACTTGAATAATCCCAAATATGAGGTGGTATTCCCTTTGGCTTCTGCGGAGTTAGTTCGGAAATTAATAAAGCAAAAATGGGATCAAATAAAAAAGGAAAACAAAGAAATGCATCTACTGTTTGAAGCTTACTTCAATACTGGTGAATGGATGGTCGACACTCCTCTGCAAAGGGAAATGAAAGAGTTTAAAATCTTCCTTGAAAAAGAATTCAAAAATTTTAAAATTGTCGCCATTGAAAAGCTACTTTTCGATCGAACTCTGATGCTGGCTGGGACTGTTAGAGGCATTTTTCGTGATATTCATACCGAAGAGTATGTGCTTCTAGGTTGGAAACGCACTGAAGTAAAGACCCTGCAAAGAACGCGCACCCTTGATGAATTTGGAAATCGCTTCAAAGATAACAAGTTGAAAAAATTGACTCTACAATTAAATGTGTATGCTGAGCTCCTTGAAAGCGTCTATGGTTTGCGAATGAGTAAGCTTATGCTATTCATAATTGATCCCTATAAAAAGGAACAAGGATACATCTTTCAGGAAGTGCCTAAACTGCCGTATATTAAGAATCACATGGAAGAATTACGACAGAATGGTGGATTTTTGTAAAACTTTAAACAGAAATAAATACAATGTTTCATTGAATTTGTGTGTTTATACCCGACCGAGGGTGTATTAATTTTTTCTAATTTTATTATTGTGTCTTTGGTTTTGTTTAGCTTTCGAGCATCGGTGGCTAAGATCGATGAAGGGCTGTGTTAATTATATTACTGAGGAGCGTTGAAATTTTTTTTTCCAAAAACTATTGGTAAGGTACACATTCAAATTTTGTGTCAAAAGTTTATGGATTTGTATCGATGACATGTGGTTGTGACAAGGCAAAATTCGTGGCGAAAATAAAAGCTTCGATGAAACTGGACTACATTACAAAAAAATTGCAATTTTCAATAAGCACTTTAATAAAAAACAAGTGAGTAAGTGCAAGAGTTCGTCCGTGACAAACTTCTATATACCCGACCCTATATACCGTGTAACACCAAATCTTAAATTTTTTTTTCCCGAAATCATATAATATTTGTATAGGCCACGCCCCAAAAGTGGGTCTAGGCTAAAAATTAAAATCAATTAATTGTAATTTCCTTAGAATCATGACAAAATGCGTTAAAACCCAAAATTATGGCCGAAAAACCCGTTTTTTCATAAACACGCCCCTTAAAAGTGGGCGGAGCTCAAATTTTTGTGTCGAGCAAACCTAGCAAATAGTAATATCTTGAACATTTGTTACATAATTTTTTTCAATTTGGAGTAAACTTTCCGAGAAATCGGGTTTTTAAAGATCTAACATGGTGAAAGTGGGCATGGCCGACATTGTGGGCGGTCCAATTTTTGCCCTCTTAGAGGTTTTGGGCCTCAATTGCTCTATACCAAAATTTAGGTTCCTACGCCTTGTCTAACTTGACCAAAAGGCATTTTGAAAGAAAATTTGAAATAGAGGTTGTCTTACATTGAACCCAGTAGTGGACGTGGCCGTCGGCGGATTTAATTAATTTTCACACTTTGTCTGTACAAAACAAGAACCAAGATAAACTCCAAGTTTGAGCGTCCTAGCTCAATTTTAAAGACCTAAAAACTTCACACATACGGACAGACGGACGGACGGACATGGCTTAATCGACTCACCTGTTGGTTTCGATCATATCTCTAAAAGGTCTTAGGAGTCTACGGTGATTATTTCACTGTGTTACAAACTATGCATTCAAATTAATATATCCTCGGTCGGGTATAAACATTACTTATGTAGTTGAAAAATGCACCCACTTCCACGTCCCTTTTTATATAAATTTATATCGGTTGTTGTAATCCGCCTTTTTAACGATAATTTTTGTTTTAATTTCTCTTTAATCAAAACGTTATTTAGGCACATTGTAACTGAGTCTTTTCGAAATTTTGTTAAGCTATACAAGTTCTAAAATGTTTTAAATTTGCCCATTGACACAAACGGTCTATATGTGCAAATACTTTCTCTGCTTTCAAAACTGTAAGACGTCGTAAAAGACAGAAATTTGGCACTTAGAATCTTCTAATAATTATAAGACATACAAAATAAAAATTACGTCGGTGGACTTCACCTGGTGGGCGTGGCATTGAGATTGAATACTAGACTAATTCTTTAAATGCGTTTAAATTTTTTTTTCTGAAACGAAAAAAAAATTTTTTATTTTATGTAGAAAACATTCTTTTGCACACCGATCTGGCAACCGAGCTGTCAAATAATACTCGATGTCAAATTGCTTTTTTTTGTTAACTTTATTTTTATTTCGTAGCGTGATTTTGTTGGCGTCCAATTTTTTGTACTTTTTACTTAAAAATTATTTTGATAGCTTTGAGGTTATGATATTTAGTAACTTTTTAGAGATTTCAAACAATTTCAGTCTCGTTGTAAAAAATAACGAATGAAAATTGAGTCGAAACGTCACATACACAATCCAAGTTACGCCCAGCCTCCACCGTCAAGTACGACGGTGGCGAAAATTCTCAGGTCTACGAGAAAAAAAACAATTTTTTTCTGTATTCCACACCAGTTTCACAATTCGGTGTTGAAAAGAATACGCCATTAGTTATACATTTTTTTTATATAAAGCTTTGGGACACGCCCGATTTGGAGGCAGAACTTGAAAAATCTCTAATTCGGCAGAGAAACATTGATTTCGACTAAGCCTAATTAAGCAAAGACTAACAAAATAATTCTACTGTTTTATATTGTTTAGTAATACTTTATTTTATATTTTATAAATGTCGAAAAATCAAAATCAAGACGACCGCCTTTTTCTGTGCTTTATTTCTCTCTCACATCATCTGTCATCATCTGACAGTTCAGCATTCAGCATATACGGGGTGTACCAAATGTTTGTTTCTGTTCACAGATTTACTATAGTCGTTAAATTTGATTTTAAACTATTACAATCTACTACAATTGTATTAAAAAATTGACTTTGTTTATTCAAAATTTTAGCCACGCCCATTTTTAATGGTCGATTTTGCGAAATTACTGAATTTAACCAAAGTATTACATGTTAGCGTAAGTTTTAGCCGCAAACTTGGATATTTCCATGCTAATATTGATTTTCAGTTATAGGGACTGGTCGTGCCACGCCTCTTTTATAAAATTAATTAAAAACCCTTGCAAGGAATAAAAGCAATTTTTCTTACCTACCTACGCATTGGTTGTATCCACTGGGTTAAATAGATATTTTGTACCTATTTTATTTTTATATTTTTTGGTCTGTTTATTTTTTTCTACACTGATATTTAATATATTACTCAAATGCCCGGTTTAACAGTGCAAGTTTAAACTTTGTTTAAAGACATTCAAAGTTTAAACTGACTTTCAAAACGAAAAAAAGTTTTCCAGTGCTAGTTCAAACCTAAACGAAATACGGCAGTTTAACTTGAACGCCCGCCGTTGATGGTTTAAACTGCCGTTTAACGTTTAAACCGACGTTTGAAACTACGTTTGATGAAAACGGGAATGAAGCTTTGTTTAAAAATACTCTGAACGTCACAAGAATCACGTTGCCTTGAGAATTTCAAATTAAATTTGCGAAGAATGTCACATTAAACTAAACTTTGGATGCAAATATCTCCGAAACAGAATACCCGATCCATAATCGGCATGTAGTTTTAGGAAAACCGTATAATTATTGACATTTTCCTCTTTTTCGCGGATTCTTTAAACCAATTTGAAAAATAAATATGGGCTAAGTTATGACAATTGATGTTTAAAGTGGCCTACAAAACTAACGAGAAACAATAACCGGAAGTTTAGCTAAACGCTCGATCAATTTCTACTGAGAAACACCAACGGTTGAAGCACTGAGTTTAAACTTTCGTGAAAGTTTAACTTATCCTAAGTTTAAACGTGCACAGTGAAACCAGGTAAAAGAGTTTAAAGGATATACTGATCCACCATAAAATAAAAAATACTGTTTCTTACGCTACTTGCAAAAAAGAGAAAAACATTTTAGAAATTGGGTCGTTAACTTTTAGTATCCACTGTTGTGCGTGGAGTTTTTTTTACGAATTCCACAAGTTCTGACAGTTTTTATAGGTTTATACTTAATTGGCTTAGTTTGTTAAATCCCTATTTCTATAGGAAAATCTTAATTCAGCCAATAATTTGAAACACCCTGTACAGCAATACTTTTTACAATTCACGTTTTTTAGAGCTCTGGAAGTTTCGATTAAGAGGAAAGAAAAGTTGTGCCCATATCTTTATGGGTTCAAAAGTTATTATGTTCGCAACGATGAAAGTCATTTGGGACCACAGTTCGTCGCTACACTACATACAGTAGTGCCTGGATAATGTGAACTCCCGATAATGCGAATGCGAAAATCTGGCATTGTCATCTTTATATCGTGAACTTCGGAAATTTTTGGACTCAATAATGCGTTATTTGGTAAAAGTTTTTATATTTTACTTGTCTTTTTTGTCTGCAACTGTTGTAAACTAACTGTTTTTCGCCTAGACATAATTTTCAGAGGTTTTCAATGCAACAAATATATGGTGTCAACATTGAAAACTATAGCAATGAAAATTAATTCCAATAAGCTGTTTGCGAACGGTATATTTTTTAAGATAAAGTATTTTTACTTATATTTATTTTGCTGGTGCTTCCTTATGAACATATTGCGTAGTTTTTTTCTTCAAACTGTATTTTATTTTCTGTAATAAATGGATGTGCAAGTTGTTTAAATCAGATTAATTAAAATGGGAAAAAGTTCCAGTAATTTAAATCCCCCAAGATCCGAAAATTTCTTGTCTTAATTAGTTCAGAAACGAAACAATGACTCAAAACGGAATAATTTTTTTTGTATGAGCTCTTAATTTCGAGCTTCGATCGAAAGCATTACGGACTACTCTGATGCGGATAATTGAAGGAATGAAAATCACACTCATGCCAAAGAGGACATGCGGGGCACAGTGCCCACCAACATAATAAAAGGAGAAGAAATGCAAGGAAAAACTTTCAAGTGCACAAAATGGCATGACGCTACGTCAAAGGTTTATCTTAAAAGCCGCCGGCCCATCGTAGCAATAATTTATGAGCGAGTCCTTTCTTACCTTAGCCTTGATCCCGCAAAACAAAAAATGAAAGTGCTCCTGCCTTACTCTATACAGTTCATGTGTGCATGTATTCCCAGGCTACAAGTATTGCCATCCTTAACAACATCTGCATAGTCACACCGCGCTCCGGCCGCCGCTTTGTGATATTTTATGCTCAAAATAAATCCATAGGTTTGCTTGCAAAACTTTTCTACATCTCGACGATTCCGTCTGAAACCCAGGCTGTTTCCAATTCCCATACTTAACAATCAACAAAGAAACAAATAGAATATTTTATGACCTTACCAAACTAAAGCAATAGGTGCCTCACAGTGCAAGGACTCGCCATAAAAAAAGTAAAAGCCACAATATAGCCTGTGAAGTCCCCACTTTTCCAAGCAACCCAAAATTCAGCCTGTAGTCGGGATGAAATGAATCTGCCAAATGTTTTCACCACACACACACACCGACCGCCTGGAACGCATAAGCATTCCGAGATATTGAACAAGTTTTTGCCACAAGGACTACAAACTGCTGTTTCCATAGTTGCTGGTGATGAAGAGACGAAAATCCCTTCAGCGTTTTGTTGCAGGAAATATGCGGTTGCAATTTCGGAAGCCCAGTTTTGATGAAACACTCACGGGTTTGCAAGGGTAATTTTTTGGGTTACGGGTGTTGCGAATGGAGTTTTCAACTTACAAAGTTATACGGCAACAATCAATAAACGTAGCACCATCAAGGCACAACACAAGAATAGCTCGTTGGCTTTATAATGAAGAGGAGTTAAACAGTTTGAAGAGGGTTTTTGTTAACAAAAACAAAAACATTTCTATTTAACTGAAATATCCGAGTGGAATTATGAAATAGAAGTATGCGAGCTCTATGTTGTGTGTGTGTGGCGGACTTTTTAATGGAGAACCGGGGGAATAAGCCATCAAGTGCAGGGATTAATTTCTGTTTTAATTTTTGTTTGAAATTTGTTGTGCGAGTAAAAATAAAATGTTTTTTAAGAGTCGAGTAATCATGGCAATAAAAGCGGTATGCAAGTTTGTTTGTTTGCGACAGTGTTTTTTATTTTTCTCATCATTATAAACGTTTAGGCGTATAGGCACAAGTCTTGGCGCCTAAATCCAGTGGCGTGGGCCTTTACCTTTAACAGACCTAGAGTCTGTTTCCACGACCGACATAGGTAGCAGTCTACAGTTGAGATAAGCCCAAAAAACATTGCGTCTTATAGCAGTGATTCACGAAGGCAGCAGTCGCTCGTGAAAGGCGGCTCTTAAACTTTTAACTAAATGTAACCAGTGAGTTTAAAGGCCCAAACATAATAAACTTGAGCGGGATTAATCTTATGTCGAAATACATAGAAAATCCCACTCAAGTTCTGCCAAAAGATTGTGTTGCCCATAATAGACTTAAGCAAACGATTTGAAAATCTTATGCGATTTCACTGTGAGTCATCACGTGTCGAGTATCACATTGCCTTGAAAATTTAAAATCAAATTTGAATAAGTTTTGAGGTCAGCGTACAATTCTTGGTATATTGCATTTCACATTTCACGGATTTTTTGAAGCACGTTTAAAAATAAATATGGGCTTAAATATGACAATGAGTGAACTGTTGACAAGCAAGAATAAAACTTTCAGCCAACACAAGTTAACGAAAACCTTACGAAACCCAGCATAAGGCTATTATGGTCGTGGCATACGAATCGCGTGCAATGAGACATTTCGGAAAGCCTGCTTAAACGGGCCGTTAAATACCCCATCCTATCCCGCCTTGTAAAATGCTGATGTTAATGTTATTGTTTGACATTTTATAAGTGCAAACTTCGAAAATGGGCGTGGTCCAACCACCCCTTATTACAAACTATCAATATTAACATAGATATTTCCAAGTTACACTTAAATGTAAGTAATAATACAATTTATTGGTTAAAATTCAATATTTTTGTAAAATCGACCTTTTAAGGCTAAAGGCGGGCGTGGCTAAAAACTTTGTATGAACAAAATCTAGACTGAAGCCTCGTCTCTTTTTGTTATTCTTTCCTCAATTAGACTTAAGGCCAATCAAAATTAAATTTTTAATTGAAAATTGGAGATTTTTCTTCAATTTTATCCCCAAATGTAGGAGTGGCCCAAGGTCTTGATAGAACCAAACTTAGGCCTAAGTATTTTATACATAATTATATTAAATATAATTTTTTCGAAAAGGAACAAAAATATTGAATAAAACGCATTTGAAAATTTACCCCTTAAGTCGATGTCACGCCCACTGGAGCAGATTTATCGATTTAGTTTTTCCTTTTTATGTCTAACATCATTGGAAGATGCCACATATCAAATTTCAGCCTTTTAACACGTCTAACTGTTTTGAAAGCTTTGGAGGTAGCTGCACATTTACACCGATTGTGGGCGTGTCTGTGGGCGAATTTCAAAAATGTTAACACTTGTACTCCATGTAATGCTTCGCAGGACAATGTAATGCTTCGCAGGACATGGAGCTTATGTGTAAAATTTCAGCTTCTTATCTTAAAATTAAAGGCCTTAAAACATGTCACATGCAGACGGATGGACGGACATGGTATATTCGGTCCAGCATTCGGTCAAGATCATATGCCCTTAAGGTCTCAAAGCCAGTTTTTCAGTGCGAGATCATCCAAATTTCTGAACTAAACTGAGATTGACCCCAGAAATAGGTTTTTCAGTCAATTTAGATCTGGGGCTAATTTCGGCTTAACTCACCAAATTTGGCGCGTTAATCCCGAAAATAGAAAATTACATTTGAGGACAATTTGAATTTTTTTTCCTGTGTTTTTCTGTGTGAAATGAGAGTTGGGAGAATCAAAATTTCGAGAGTCGAAGATTTTAACAAATTTAGTGACCGGGTTGAGTGCTCACCGAGTTAACTCCAGATTCATTTTGTTCCAGGATGAACAGATTACGGCTTATAAGCTGGGCTTAACTCAGCCCAAAATCTGGCCCTTAGGGGTCTACCATTATTTTAACACTTTTACAAGCTATATGTGACAAACTTAATGTACTCCCATGGGATGGGGTATAAAAAGAATATGAAAGTTGATCACATGGGGTCAATAAAAGAACCCAATGTTTGGCATGTAGAAATGACCGTCAAGTATCAAGACATACGCTGAGCGGTTTGTTAACACATACGCTGTCGGCTTTTGTTAAAGGTTAAGCTACAAAGGGGGGGGAGGGATCTATATCAGCCGAGGTAGAGACGTTTTAAGAAAAAAATTACCTGAAATAAAGAGAAAACTTAAAAAACAACGGCAACACTCATATTTAATTACTATACCGACTTTGAAAGCCAAAACCATGTTATCTAATTCTGAATTAAAGTTCAATTCATTTCTGCCTACAATCTGGGATTTGATGCGATTTGCTCTTAGCAAACAAATAAAGTGGGTGAATAGCGTCAGTCTTGGAGTGAATCTAGCAAGGACTGAACTGGCCTTGCTCACAAGAAGGTATAAAATACCATCTGCAACTCCACCAAAACTGAGACGCTTTGAATTGACGCTTGCATATCATGCCAGATATTGGGGAATTATTTTAGATAAGAAACTCAGTTGGAAACTGAATATAAAATACCGCACCAGGATGGCCTCGATTACCCTCCTGTAGAAAGTCCTAGGGCCTAGGCCCAAACTGCGAGCTCAAACCCCGGAGTCAGGTCAAGAGTACATGCATAGGTGCTTTTTTTACTATTGACCTATGCATTTTAAAACGCCTACCGGATCAATGCTGTGTATTTAAACTCGTTTTCACAGCTGGTCGATAAGACACGGTCTTGGTTTCAATTAAGATTACTTCTTAAAAGATCTAAACGATCTAACAAGATTTGGCTTTAAGAAGATATAAAGCTTTATCTCCGGTTCAAATAATGGTAGCCCCTAAATTTAATATTGAAAGATGAAAAATTACACAATTCTACAAACATTATAATAAAGGCTGCGAGGCGAACATCGTTAAGAACCTTTGTATTATAATGATGCTAACATTAAGTGACAACTCTTCCTTATTAACCCCTAAATAGCAAACCAGTAATCCGTCTCAACTCAAGAGACATACGAGCAAACCCAAGGCGGGTCTCAATGATTTTCTTTACTTGATCCGATCACCTATTTCTAGGCCTACCCGGGTGCGACGCACGCACTCGCAACTCAGCTAGCATGACCTGTATAGGAATTCTATCGGAGGGCATGCGAACAATTTGTACAAACCATCGAAGATTTGATAGATTCACTCGGAGAAGTAGCTGCTCAACATCGAGATTTCTAACGAATTCTAACGTTTCTCATTCTAATCTAAGAGTGACACCGGCAACGTACCTCAGAGCTCTCATTTTGGCAGCTTGCACCCGCGATATAATTCTTTCGGTCATTCCTCAAATTCTATGACCATAAATGAGGGTTTGAACGAACACTGAATCAAAAACTGAGATCTTTGCTTTCACTCCAAGCTCAGCTTTCCTGATGAATGACCGGCGCAGTTCCTTTACTGTTTCTTCAGCTTGGCCAATCCAACGGGATACGGATAGCTCAGCATCACTCCTCCCATACTTCGTGAAGAAAACTCCGAAGTACTTAAACTTCTCTACCTGTTTCAATTGGTCTCCATTTATGTGCAGGGTACACTGTACAGGAGTTCAGGAAACAATTATCACTTCGGATTTGCTCACGTTTACTTTTATCCCAGACTCACCACAGATGGCCATCCAGAGCTCTGAAGTCCCTCCTCGGACGATGCCAGGATAGCTTAATTATCTGCGAAAAGCAGATGGCTTATACTGACGCCAACCATTTCGAAAGATTCTTCACCAAGACTGCGGTTTACCAACCATTCCATATATCCTATGAAAAGGAGAGGCGGTAGAACACAGCCCTGGCGAAGTCAAACGCACACATTTAAAGGATGGGATTTGACGCCATTTATCCTAATACAGCTTCTGCAGTTCATTTACAAAGACTTTGGCTCTCAGAAGAGGCCCACTTAGTGCATAGTCCTGGAAAACTCTCCAGTGATTAATTAAAGGAACCCGGTCATAGAGGCCTTTGCCAAATCTGCAAAACACGCTGGTTTGGTATATTCCCTGGCCTTCTTAAGAATAACCTTCAGAGTAAAAAGCTGGTCGGTTGTGCCTCTGCCAAGCCGAAAGCCGCATTGCTCTTGCCGCAACAAAGGCTCAATTACAGCTCTGGAGCGCGCTTCCAACACCTGCGCGAATACTTTTTCCAGAAGACTTAAGACCGATCTGCTCCTATAGTTAGAGCATTCTCTCTTGTCCCCTTTTTCAAAAAAAAGTGGACTATATCTCCTCTTTGCCACTCTGGATCAGATTAATTGGCAGAATCCATCAAGCTTAAGACCTGATGGTCCCCGTTCTGAACTGGTGTCTCAACAGTAGGAGCTCGTATTTCGAGTCTTTATGGATCAGGCTGCTCTGTTGCAGAATCTGTCTCCTAGTAGCTCGGACAGGTTTATTTTAAGCGTGGTGCTATAGACTGGGTGGGCCTGGAACTGAGCCAACAAGCTTCGCCAGCCAGCTCTGTCTCCAGGTATCAGTCTCCAGTTTTGCACGCGAAGGAAGCTGATGTTCCCTTCAGCGAAACGTGCGTCTCAGTGGTCCTCTACTGCGCCGTTTCTGCGGGATGGATTTGAAGATCTTCCGGCTAAGGGCGTTGGTGTTCATCCGCTCCAAATGGCCCATCTGCAATAGATGCCGGTGTATATTCTGACTCTTCTAGCTAGGTCGTCGGTGTCGCTGTACGGTGTACAACCCGTACAGATCGATGTTGTCTCTCTGGAATGACTTCCCTCGTTTAGCAGACCAAAGCACTCGAAGCATCCTAAGGGATGTCGGATTTCAGCTGCTCAAGCTTCCAGTAGTTTCCTTCGGCCTTTTGAGGCCGCTGGCTAACCCTAAAATTGTCAGCCCTAGAATTTGATTTTAAGCGGTAATCCTTACCTTTACCATTTTTGCCACAATGGTCTTGTCGAGTGCTTCGAGTTCCTTGGCATTGAGTATTGTGTATAGGTAACCCCCAGGAAAAAGCGCAGTTCCACCATTACTGAAACTGTGTTTACTGTCAGCTGTGGCTCTTTGTGCAGCCGTAGCACAGCTTTACCCAGTCATGATCATCGTGTTGGCTTTCACAGGTCTCGCCTTTAATCTCTCTGGCTCGATTTCTCTAAAATGTTTTGTTTCCGTACGTGCAAAAGGACGTAATGAAACTTCGGCTAAACTTTATACTGCCCTCTTTTCTCCTTGTTGCCTGTTGGGTAAGGCTTTTTTCAGGCTAGTGGAGATAGGGAATGCCCGTACCGCGCTAAGCCCCCATATATGGCGGTCGCCCTTCTCTCCTGATTGTCCGGGAGGCGTCATTTCGATGGGCACATCTATTTCTTAATTGGTTGCTCAGCTAGGAACTGGGAGTGCTTCGGTCTAGGTCCGGTATTCCCATCTTTTGCTCTGCAGTCGCTTTGCAGGCCGGTTAGAACTTGGCTCCAAGCTGACTTCGGCTTCTTGCCTTGTAAGATGCTTCAGGGCGTTGTTGATCTTTTGCCTGATTGGACTTGCCGGAAATGATCCGTCTGACTTGTCGAGGGTTTGTTCTGTCATCGACACCGAGATCCTACTCCATTCGGATCCAAAATATTTTACAATCTGGGATTTATGGCTTCCAATTCTACGAAAAATGCAGGAAATGTTGGCGCGCCACTCCTGGGCCTCGCATTACCATTAAATACATGCAACCGGTCTCCTGCCTGCAAACAATGCAAAGAGCACGGCTCAAATGACACCCTGGATCAAAATCAACCCTTCAACCCTGCCAGAAGTATTGCTAATGCCCAGCAATCGAAATTGTGAATCCAACCAGCAGTTTAGACGAGCTGGCTTAAGCTCTCATACCGGCGCGGGAGGGTGGAGATGCTCTACGCTCATAGTGAAACATATTCTAAAATATGACCTTGGTCCTTGGCCTTTGTGTCATGCTCATGACACCGTCGCTACGCCCTTATTCTGAATAATGGGCAACCTAAGACTGGGTTCGACTGCTTCGAATCGAAGTATCTGGAAAATGCTCCATTATTGAATTGTCCACCGCGCTATGGAGCATTCGACCGGTGATATTGGATGTTTCTCAGCGGCTTCAATGTCTAGTTATTTCTTCGGGCTGATAAGAATACAGAGAGATGACTTAAAATATCATCGTTTGCTACATTTCCCTTTTTAGCTTTTTTTTTAAATGATTGTATCGAACACAACTTTCAACGTCGAGAAAATAATTTTAGCCTTATTCTTTTATCTAAAGCAAAGAGCTTTTTTTAAAGGTGAATCGCTACAGGATTTTGATATTATACTAACCTGGATCCATCTTTTCCCGCTAACCTTGACTTTTTTCCCTTATTATAAGGTACATATTGCAAAACAATTTAGGATCCCATCTCAGCCTTTTCTTATTTCACCTCATTGATTTCGAAATGAAATCAAATCACTCGGCCCGACACGCTTCTTCTATCACAAAGGTTATTCGTTTCCTTTTTCGGTCAATCCACTTTATAACTTAATCCGACTGACTAAAGTTCTCCTCGGGCTGTACTCACGTGTAAAAAGGTACGAACTACATTTCTTGATTCGATAAACCTCAAAATCTTTTGCCTCCGACCCCTTGCGTCAACACAACACATGCAATGACTATTACGGAAAATTCAATTATTTCCAATGTGTCCTTAATTGCTGTGTGCTTACCAATTTAACTTTGTTTGTTGTTGTAGTTCTAGACGGCTCCTATACAGCAGCGCCTGAAGAAAACGAAGATCCCTTTGTAATCCTGCGATATGTTTACAGCATTTACCATTAACGGGCAAAGCTTCGGAACTCCTCGTGAAATCCTATTAGGAAATCGAGGAATGGATTCCTTTTCCTCCTTCGTTGTCTCTGTTTGTTTTGTACACATTCGGACTAGACTACAGACAGACGACTGAAAGTGGGACGCTTGTGGGCATTTTTCTTTTCAACTCATTTGATTTTATTGTGTGGAAAATCCTTAAAGCGGAAAAAAACGTTGGTCCTCTTGAGTAGGTACAGAGGCGTTTGGTTTTTGATTAAAAAAGGATAAAAACAAATTTCATTAAATATTTTTATTTACATATATAACGGCTTTGTGTGATTTTTCTTTTTTTATTCTTAGGCGATAATTGCACAATTTAACAATTGCATTAAACTTTAAGTTTAACATTTAATGTGAATATTTACAATTCAGGATGGAAATAAATAATTAACAGCTATTTTGTATGTGAAAAAAGTTTGTAAAAATATCAAACGCAGAGGGCTCCGATCTCGGGCATAACAAAGGTACAAGGTATTTAAAAACAATACAAACACACTGGTACAGGTCTAATTCCTTCCTATTACGGCACGCAGACGCTCTTGCAGATATTCGCTGATGGTCACGAAATGCTGTTTTTTCGCGACTTGCAACGCAGTAAGGCCGTCTTGATTCTGCTGCAAGATATCACTGCCAGCGGCAACAAGTTGCTTAACAACCGTGAGGTGGCCAAACATAGCCGCAGCATGGAGCGCTGTTTCCCCATTCTACAAAAAGATTTCCTTTCAAGGATCAAGGAAAAGCAGGTTTACATAATTCACTTACCGGAAGCAGTCCCAAATTGGGCCTGTATTTTAACAGCTCCGTCACTACTGCGACATGTCCTTTGTGCGCTGCCTTAAATAATGGTGTTGCTCCATCACACCGGACGGCATCAACGTCAGCGCCATTTTGAAGCAAGGCCTTACAGATGTGATCGTGGCCCATTTGTGAAGCTATCCAAAGTGGTGTGGCGCCATCTATTCGTTTCGTGTCAGACTGAGCGCCCGCTGACAACAGAAGGAGTAATACTGTTCTATGGCCGTTTTGTGAAGCTATGAATACAGGTGATGCACGATCTTTCATGCAAGCATTGACGTTAGCTCCGCACTCGATCAGCTCCTTGACGAGTTTTACATGCCCGCCCTGGCATGCCACGAAGAGTGGAGTGCCACCATCCTGCAGTTAGAAGAAGAGCTGCTTGGATGGGGTTCATATCAAAAAGGTGGGAAATAAAATCTTACCACCGATGGACAATCGATCGTTGCTCCAGCTTTTACTAGAATCTTTACTATGTCCAGATACCCGCCCTGGGCGGCGAAGAATAAGGGCGTTGTTCCTGTAGCTCGTCTCGAGTTGGGATCAGCACCTTGTTCGAGGAGTTCTACCACGCATGGAGAGTGACCTCCAGCAGCGGCCAATATCAGTGGGGTTGTGCCGTCCTGTGAATTAAAGAACAATAAAACATTATGAAATTATTCCCCATTAATTGTGGAAGGTTTTATCAACTACTTTAGTAATCTACACAATGATTTTAGCTAATAAGACCAGAGCTAAGTACTTTATTCTTTTTTTAAAATTCTGAAGTCCTTAAAAAAGGCCTAACTAGTCCGCTACACAAGCTTTAACTTCTTAAATTAAACTATCATCGTATATCAAAGGTTTTTGCAATTTAGGAAGCATACTTTGAGGTTTCAACCCGAAGAAGTTACGAGCAGCCCGGTAATGCTTACGCTATCCAAAATGAGACAGATTGGTGGGTTAAGACAAAATGAGGATTTAGGTGGTTATTCTAGAAATCGACAAAGGCGCCAACTTTAAATTGGCAAGTTGCCCGAAAAGGAACTTGAACTGGTTGAGGAGGCTGAAAAAGTATCAGCCCGATGCTACTGGCTTCTCCTCAACTAAGTCGAAAGGCTCCGGAACCAGAGACTTCGTTTATGGGTGGCATATTTTCTGGTCTGACGTCCTACATTACATGACTGCCGGGTGTGGGGATACTTACAAGCCCCCGAAATATATGCCCGAAAATAAATTTAAAATAAAATAAATTTAAGTTTATCATGTCGGGAGTGGAGAGGGTTTTGATCTTAAAAGTCATGCTTGAGCGATCGACTTTGACGGCTTTAGTGCATCAGCTGTATGCTCAAAATCGAAGGTTAGAGTATTCGGCCTTCTTTAATGAAGTTGATGCTGCCCTGGATAAAGTGGCAGAAATCTTTTATTTGGTTTCCTTGTGGTACGTTCGTGTGCGCTAGAAAAATGATTTGTGACGTTCGCGTTCTGAGAGGAGCTGAGCTTTCAACTTATCACCACCTAGTGATGTGCTAAGTGCACTTTAGCGACAGTATTCCTTTGCCACCCAGGCGAAAACCAATACTGGTGACCCACATACGGTGGAAAAGGTTACAGGATGCTGCGTCCTGATTACAGGGTGCGATTGGCACAGCATATTTCAGAGAAGTTTGAGCAAATTCCAACTGACCTTTTCAATTCAGAGGGAGAATGGCAGCTGTTTTTATTGCGAAACAAGAAATGTTTGTGGAGTGAAGCGGCTTGGTGTGACGGCGAGGAATGGTGATGAGAAAAGAACTACGTAGCTTAAGACACCTGCAGTTCAAGAAGCCATCAGAGAGAAGAAGAGAGCCTATTTTGTGCGAATTCAATGTAGGTTGGAACTCTATTTCTCGAGCCCGGTACATTGAGGCGTTAGGAACTTCCAATATGGCGGTCAGAACAGCCAAGTAATAGGCTTGGAAAAAGTTTGACGAGTGGTTAGAGGCTTAGAGCACGTTTACAGGTCTGCAAGCAAGATATGTTACCGTTCAAGGTGTTAAATCAACAGACGGTACGCTCGCTTCTTTTAAATTAGAGCGACCTCTTATGCAGATGGAGCTAGCACTTTTTAGGGCTGCTCAATCCCCAACAGGGTACTGAAAATGGCAATCCTACTGCTGACGAGCTTAGGGCGGAGAATAGTCCTACAGTAGATGAAGTCACTGTCGCGATTGAGTCGCTTAATGTGGGTAATTCTGTTTGATGAAATCCGGCTAGAAATTCTAAAGGCAATGGATGAAGAAAGTGGGAAATGGCTAACACAATGGAGTTGGTGGTGGAGGATCGGCAACCCTGGAAAGAGCATTTTAGCCACCCTCGCTCCACGACCCTTGCAAAGGATAAGCGGCTTCTTAGAAGATGTATGTATGCTTACAAAGGATGCAAAAAGATCCAATACACGTGTCATTAAGGTGGCCTGGGAAAGCGGGAAAGCACTTAGCGATTGGCAACCAGGACTTAAGAGCTCATTTTAAAAAAGGGGACAAGAGAGTTCGCTCTAACTATAGGGGTATATCTCTTTTAAGTCTTCCGGGAAAAGTATGCGCGAAGGTGTTGGAAGCGTTCCAGAGCTGTTATCGAGCCTTTGTAACCGAAAGCGCAGTGCCGCTTTTGGCCTGGCAAAGGCACAAGCGATTAGTTTTTTACTCTCAAGGTTATGCTCGAGAAGTCCTGGTAATATTGCAAGTTACCAGGAGTTACCAGTGAAAGCGTGTTTTGTAGATTTGGAAAAGGCTTATGACCGGGGTTCTTTGGTATAAGCTCTGGAGAAATTTGCAGGATTATGAGCCATTCAGTTTCGGAACTGCAGAAGCTGTGCTCGGTTAAATGTCGTCAAATCCCATTTTTTTGATGTGTGCGTTGGACTTCATCAGGGCTGTTTTCTATCGCCTCTCCTTTTCATAGAATATATGGTCTGGCGGAGTCGTGGTAAAGAGTGTTTTAAAATGGCTGGCATCAGGATAAGCCATCTACTCTACGCAAATGATTTAGCTTTCCTTGCATCGTCCGAGGACGTACTTCAGCGAGCACTGGATGGGTTTACAGCCGTCTGTAGTAATGCTGGGATGAAGGTTAACGTGAATAAATCGGAAGTGATGGTTGTTTCCCGAACTCCTGTGCAGTGTACCCTGCACATAAATTGTGTTTCATTGAAACAGGTGGAGAAGTTTAAGTAACTCGGGGTCTTTTTCACGAAAGATGTGAGGTGTGATACTGAGTTGTCCTGTAGAATTGCCCACGTTGGAGCAATGATAAAGAAACTGTGGCAGCCGGTCATCAGGAAAGCTGAGCTTGGAGTGAAAGCAAAGATCAAAGTTTTTAATTCTGTGTTCGTTTTAACCCTCATCTTTGCTCGGAGAATTTGGATAATGGCCGAAACAATTAGACCGCGGGCACAAGATGCTGGAAAGAGATTTCTGAGGAGCGTTGCTGGTGTTACTCTTAGAATAGATTGAGAAACGTCAGTATTCGTGGGAATCTTAATGTAAAGCAGTTTCTTCTCCGAGTGGAACGATCGATTCTTCGATAGTTTGACCACGTTGCTCGCATGCTCCCTAATAGACTTCCTAAACAGGTAATGGTAGCCGAGACGCGAGCGCGTCGCCCCCCTGATAGGCCAAGGAACGGGTGGTGGAATCAGGTAAAGCGTAAAGAACCTGTCCGAGAATCCCGCTTGGAGATTGCACCTGAATGTCTGGAGTTTGTGGTGGAGGATCGGCAACCATGGAAAGATCATTTTAGCCACCCTCGCTCCACGACCCTTGTAGAGGATAAGCGGCTTCTTAGAAGATGTATGTATGTTTACAAAGGATGCAAAAAGAAGCAAGCTGCATTAAAAAATTCTTAAGTCTATTTAATAAAAAACGGGATAAAAAAGGAGTTTGTTTTACCGTTTTCACAAAGAGCGACCGGTCACCATAGAATTTAACAAAAAACATCCAATGCTAGCACAGGTAGTTGCGCTATTGAAAAAAACGGGAATTGGAAATAAGTTCAAAATAGCTGTTTTATGGATTTGAAATTTATAAAGTTAGAAAAAAGGTCAAAAGAAGGTATGCCCCCCCTCTAGTTGCTAAACGGTATAAAGTATAAATTTGATATAAATAACGGGCATAGTCCATCTTTCTATCTGTCCTAAGTCCTTTGGTTATCTGCTTGAAGGAAAACTGACGGACCCGAAAGTACATCAGTTATTCTTCGCTAACTATGGGGCCGTTATAAGTGAAGATCATATATCTCTGCAGCGAGCGCTTGATATATGGGTGGATGCTTTAGAGGGTATTGGGTATTGTTTTAGCCAAAAGAAGACAGAGTACCTGTGCTGCTCATTTTCTGACCCACCCAATCCAATTTCAGACATTAAATTGAATGGAAAGGTGCTTCCCAAGTGTGAAAAGTTCAAGTACCCTGGATCTATGATCAATAGCAAAGCAAACTGTGATGACGACATCAATCATCGCGTAAGCGTAGCCATCTTCTGTTCCCGAAAAATGCCCCCTAAGTTGAAAGAAAAGCTCTACTCCGAAGTTGTGCGTCCGGCGCTTACATATGGTTCACAATGTTGGACAGCGTATAAGAAATATGAGACCAAATTAACGGCAGCTGAGATGAAGATGCTTCGCATGACAGCAGGAGTAACAAAGCGAGATAGAATAAGAAGTACGAAGATCCGAGGAAGCCTCCATGTTATAGAACCTATCTCCAGAAAAATGGAGCACGACCGGTCAGTTGGTATTTCCACGTTCAAAGGAGAGATCCTACGAATCCCGTCAAAAAGGCAATGTCAATCAACATTCCAGCGCAATCGTGAAGGAGAGGAAGGCTTAAACATTCATAGATCACACAAATGCAACGACAACAGCATTTATTTGGCCTCAGTGACGATGCGATCCAAAACCGGGTGACCTGCCGGTATATTCTGAGGTCAAATCGGCGTACCCCACAAGCGAACCATAAGGAATCAGTAGAGTGGAAGGGTTATAATCCATCACTGCAGATTATAACCTCGCGCCTAAATGAAAAAGAAGGAGAAGAAGAACAAGCACAGCCCATCTTCTGAGATTTTTCGCAAAGCTTATGATTTCTGGGTTAAATTGAAGAAAAAATCGTGCTACAGTACAGGCCTATCTCTAATTTTGATATTATTTATTGAGAATTTAAGAAAACCCCTTTTTGAGGTACCTTGACCCATACTAACAAAAATATCTCCGCTAATACTTACAACAGGAACTTAATTTCGGATTTAAATTTTAGAAGAAATAATACTTTTTTAAACTGTGTTAAAATAAATTTAATGGCTTTTTTAACTTTCGAAATATTTTCTCATAAGTCGGATCCTTTTTCCATGCCCATGACATTTTTTTGACTTTGGAATCACATTTTTGCAAAAAATGTGTTATAAACATATTGGTAAATTTTTTTATTGGTGAACCTAACAATACTTAACAAAAATTGCTGCAACAAGGTACCTGTAAAACGCACAGATTTGAAGGTACTTGAGAAAAGCCTTAGCAGGTAAAATTAAGAAAAATTATTTTCACGAAGCCGCGGTAGGTATAAGTTGGAAATATGATTTGTTACCTACTTTTATAACCGCAGTTGATAATAAGAACGATTTCTTGACTACGTATTTATAATTTACGAAGGTTTTTATAGAAAGAATTTTTACTAAACTACCTGTTAAAACCGTAATTCCCTTACCGTTTTCTGTTAAATCTCAATAAGGATTAAGTCTGGTATGGGCGCCTAGTTTAAAAATTTACCTATCGAAAATTGTGTAAAAGGTTAAAAAACAAAATTAAATCCATCAGTTTAATTTTTGAAGCCGAGGTTACAGAATAGTTGTTAAGAAACCCTACTTGAAATCGCATCTTTTACAAAAGAAGAATGCGCTGATTTATCTGCAAAGATACCATGAGCTCTATCCTAACTGAAGAATACCTAATCCCCGTGTATTTAGAAATTCGTTTCGAAGGCTTCGGGAAACGGGATCTGTATCAACAAGACGACCTAACGCAGGAGCTTCACCAGGAAGAGTTGCGGTTGATGAAAGAATACTAGAAGCTGTTACAAATGATCCATCAATCAGCATCAGGCGCTTATCTTTGCGATTCAACGTTTCAACATATAAAATTTTTCGTCTCCTGCATACGGAAAATTTGTATCCATGCCACCATACACCTGTGCAGGAACTGCTTCCGAATGATTCGGAGCCGAGATTTGAGTTTTGCAACTGGTGGTTAGAGCGGAACTTCAATGACAACGGTTTTATTAGCAGAATCCTTTGGACGGACGAATATCAATTCACTAGGGATGGGATAACAAATTTTCACAATCTACACACAAGGAGAGAGTCAACATTTCAACACAAATTTAGCATCAATTTGTGGGCAGGTGTAATTGGAAACAACTTAATCGGTCCCTTCAAACTGCCACCCACACTGAATTCTACAAACTATATGGAATTTTCGCGCAATGATTTAACAGATCTACTGGAGGATGTTCCACTTACTCAACGATCTTAGTCATATTTTCAACAGGATGGAGCCCCAGCCCACTACGGTCGCATAGTTAAGAATTGGCTAGACGAAAAGTACGGTGGTCGTTGGATAGGGAGAAATGGACCAGTTCACTGGCCTGCAGGATCTCCGGACCTTACTATTATGGATTTCTTTGTATGGGGGAGAAGGAAAGAATTTGTTTACTCTACCGAAATATCAACTTTAAATGATTAAGAAGAGCGTATTCTCCAAGCCTCATCACAAGTGAGGCAGCAGTTAGCTTCAATAAACGTTGACTGCGCAATCCAAAAACGAACTCTGGCATGCATACAAAATGGAGGCGGACACTTTGAGCACCTGATTTGATTGCTTGGTCACCTTAATAAAAAAAAATATATAAACGAAACACAGAACTTTAAATCCGAATAATGGGAATTGAAAACTATGAATCGACTTTTTCTTAATTTTCCCTGCTACGGCTTTTCCCAAGTATCGTAGAATCTGTGCATTCTTCAGGTACCTTGTTGCAGCAATTTTTGTAAAGTATTGTTAGGTTGTTAGGTTCACCAGAAAATAAATTACCGCTATGTTTATAACGTTTTTTTCCCAAAAAAGTGACTCGAAAGTCAAAAAAATGTCATGGGCATGGAAAAAGGATCCGACTTAAGTGCAAATATCTCGAAAGTTAAAAAAGCCATACATTTTATTTTAACACAGTTAAAAGAAGTACTATTTCTTCTAAAATCCTAAATTAAGTTCCTGTTCGGAGATATTCGTGTAAGTATGGGTCAAGGTACCTCGAAGTAGGTGTTTTCTTATATTCCCAATAAATGATAGAAAAATTAGAGAAAGGTCCATACAGTGGAACGATTTTTTTCTTCAATTAAACCCAAGAATCATATCCCAAAGTATTGGCATCGAATTAGGAAACACCCTGTATATCGTAACTTTTAGGTCACTTATTTAACATTAACATCAACCGAATTGGATGCAGGCACGTGGTTTATGAACGTTAAACAACACAAGAGCTTCGAAAAAAAAAACCAATAACCTTATAACATTTCATTTTTAAGATAATAATATAAAAAAAATTGAAGGAAAAGTTTTAGACCCTTTTTTTAAGGGATTGACAAAACTAAAATATCACCCAATACAAGAAGAGACTCCACTACGAAAAAGTGTGCAACAGAATGTAAAATATTCCAGAAATAAGAATGAGCAAATAGAATTTTTAACAAAATGCGCAATAAAGGTAAGCTACAACAAAAGACGACGAACCGCTCTGTGTATGTCTTCAGACTTAAACTTTTTCAATATTAGATGGGGTAGGATATTATGTAATCTGTCATATAAGTTTTTAATTTTTTATATACAAACTCTTCTAATAAGACAACGTATCTAATAAGAAAACTTCGTAAATCTTTTTTTTTATAGGAATTGTCATCATTTAAGTCAGTCCGATGCTCTAGTCAAACTGTAAGTTAATTTTTCTTAGTTACCTTTTATATTTTATCTTCATAATTTTTCTAACTCCTTCTCTTATAGTCCAAGAGCCGACCGCATATTGTCTTAAGGCATAAAACAATAGGATGAGTTGAGTGAAATATGGAAGTCTGCTAGTAAACTAAGAGAAAAAACCATGGGTTGTCGGGAATTTTTGCATAGGGGTGGAAATAACGGGCCACTTCCGGTACGGTATTCTAGTGATTTTCGTAGGGATAGAACAATAGATAAAGCTTATCACCATTCGACAGAGGGCGTTGAATAGTTCCCAAAAATATTGGGTTGGCGGGTACCAACTGCCCACTAATACCTGACAACCCTCGTTTAAGCCAGGCTTTTTTTCGATTAACCATAGGCATAAAACAATAGAATGAACCATATACCAAATTAAAGGTTAGAACATACCGTTTACGAATATATAGGGTTGACTATGGTAAATTAGCCAGGTACATAGACAACCCTCCACTATAAGGCTAGCTACACAGGGATTTTTAAAAAAGGCGGGTAGTTTCAAAATGCAATAAAACAAGTTGTGTGTAAGATATTAACAATTTTTTATTTTTTTTATTGAAAGGCTATTATAAGCCAATTCAGCTGATATTATTTTTTTCCCCAGCAAAAATGAACTTTGACGCCAAATATGATTTTTCGGGCGAAATTGGGGTAATTTTCCATTTTTTTTTTGTTTTTTACCAAAGTTTAATCATTTCGACGTGTTGTTTAATATTGTTGCTTGCTATGGTTCTTTGGCTGCAGTAAAATTATAATAACCAACAGATAATACATTTGCCAGAAAAAACAATAGCCGCGCTAGGCCGCCGAAAACCACTTCGCCATTGAAAAACCATATAAAAAAACAAAATTCTTTCTATGCAGAAAAGCATTTGATTGCACAACTTATAAAAAAACTCATTTATTTTGATCTATATACTATGAAAAATAAATTAAAAATATAAATTCATAACACTTTTGTCGTATAATTAACGTAGGTAGATACAATGCTAAAACCCGACCTAGTCTGAGTACGAGTCTGAATCGTCAATAGTATTCTTTTCAAAATCATCAGAGTCTTTGTCTTCGGCTGTATTTATTTGTAGAATATAATCTACATTTAGAGGCGTTGGGTTACCTAAGAATCATAATGGTTCTAGCCTGTCTTTTAAGACCCATCCACATTCCTGCGGATTAAACGTATTACAAGTGGGATTCGTAGCATTTTGCCACATTGAAGCTACGTTGCGCAAGATTTTTTGCCTTAATGAGCTCCAGCACGGTGGAATAAGACTTGAATCAAAACTTTTAAGTGTGTTTTTAATTAATTTCTTATTTTTCCGCTTGTTGAAATAAGTCTTTTCAAATATTTCATGTCTTGCAACGTTTACACTCTTACAGTTCTTAACTCCGTACATCAGTGAGGTATACTCTTCTATTAAATTTGTTTTTTCATCATTGTTTATATCATTAATATCACTCAATGAAGCAAAAACATCTTGGAATTTTTTGTTTTTTCCTAAGAAGCTCAAACGGCTTTTTTAATGCAATCCGATGTAAAATTTAAAATTACATTGCGTTTTATCGGTTTTTGCAACCGATCGCTTATTGTCTCACATTCAGTTATAAAATTGAGCTTTTGCTGTCGCCCCATTTCATTCACATTAAGTAGAAAATCAGCTATACCTTAGAGAGACTGCCCTGCCTATTGCAATATTGTACAAATCACACTTACTGATATTTGTGTCAAAAGGATTCATGTTTTGCTTTATTACATTTGCAATAGTGTCAAGAGCTTTCCTGTCTTTCTCTATCCTACTCTTCTGCAATTCAGTCGCAATATCGTCTTTCCGAATAATTTGAATATCCTCTTGTAAACGTGTTATGACTCTTGTCCTAATGCTATGGCTGAGAGGTATGGCTGAGGTTAAGTGACTTATGCCTGTCAAAGAACTAGCGTCAGCATTAACTGTCTGCTCAACTGCCAAATCGGGAGGAGATCGCGCTAAAGTTCCTTTAGTCCTTTTCAGACCAAAAGCACCTCGTTTGAACACCTCATTTACCAGAGGAGATTCGTTTAGTTTAAAGTTTATCAAATCACTCAACTGCTGCAAAGACCACCTTGCATAATTTGGCTGGTTAAATGCAAAAAATAAATTAGCAAGCTCGAAAGTAGAATCGATATGCAATTTGTAATCACTTGTTCTTATGCTTCGAGAAAAGCGAAAGAAAGTGTCATCGAACTCTACGTATTGCATATAGTATTGATAGTATTGAAAAGTATTTCAGATCGAAACTTCCAGTAAGCCTTCAAAACATTTTTTAACGAGCAAGGTGGCTCCAAAAGGACATGCGCTTCAATTGGATTTTCGAATAAACTGTATAAATCGTCAGCTAATGTCTCAGGAATCGACTCATACTGCGCAAGGAATGCGCCAAAATGCAACATTTGTAACGCGCCTGAAAGTAACGGATGGATACGTTTGCACCTGTTGAAATGTTTGCAGTCAAGAAAGCCATTAACTAAACTACACGTCAAGCTTTTTTCGAAAAGGAAAAACTAAGCCGTTTGAGCTTCTTAGGAAAAAACAAAAAATTCCAAGATGTTTTTGCTTCATTGATTGATATTAATGATATAAACAATGATGAAAAAACAAATTTAATAGAAGAGTATACCTCACTGATGTACGGAGTTAAGAAATGTAAGAGTGTAAACGTTGCAAGACATGAAATATTTGAAAAGACTTATTTCAACAAGCGGAAAAATAAGAAATTAATTAAAAACAAACTTAAAAGTTTTGATTCAAGTCTTATTCCACCGTGCTGGAGCTCATTAAGGCAAAAAATCTTGCGCAACGTAGCTTCAATGTGGCAAAATGCTACGAATCCCACTTGTAATACGTTTAATCCGCAGGAATGTGGATGGGTCTTAAAAGACAGGCTAGAACCATTATGATTCTTAGGTAACCCAACGCCTCTAAATGTAGATTATATTCTACAAATAAATACAGCCGAAGACAAAGACTCTGATGATTTTGAAAAGAATACTATTGACGATTCAGACTCGTACTCAGACTAGGTCGGGTTTTAGCATTGTATCTACCTACGTTAATTATACGACAAAAGTGTTATGAATTTATATTTTTAATTTATTTTTCATAGTATATAGATCAAAATAAATGAGTTTTTTTATAAGTTGTGCAATCAAATGCTTTTCTGCATAGAAAGAATTTTGTTTTTTTATATGGTTTTTCAATGGCGAAGTGGTTTTCGGCGGCCTAGCGCGGCTATTGTTTTTTCTGGCAAATGTATTATCTGTTGGTTATTATAATTTTACTGCAGCCAAAGAACCATAGCAAGCAACAATATTAAACAACACGTCGAAATGATTAAACTTTGGTAAAAAACAAAAAAAAAAATGGAAAATTACCCCAATTTCGCCCGAAAAATCATATTTGGCGTCAAAGTTCATTTTTGCTGGGGAAAAAAATAATATCAGCTGAATTGGCTTATAATAGCCTTTCAATAAAAAAAATAAAAAATTGTTAATATCTTACACACAACTTGTTTTATTGCATTTTGAAACTACCCGCCTTTTTTAAAAATCCCTGTGTAGCTAGCCTTATAGTGGAGGGTTGTCTATGTACCTGGCTAATTTACCATAGACAACCCTATATATTCGTAAACGGTATGTTCTAACCTTTAATTTGGTATATGGTTCATTCTATTGTTTTATGCCTATGGTTAATCGAAAAAAAGCCTGGCTTAAACGAGGGTTGTCAGGTATTAGTGGGCAGTTGGTACCTGCCAACCCAATATTTTTGGGAACTATTCAACGCCCTCTGTCGAATGGTGATAAGCTTTATCTATTGTTCTATCCCTACGAAAATCACTAAAATACCGTACCGGAAGTGTCCCGTTATTTCCACCCCTGGGCAAAAATTCGCGACAACCCTTGGTTTTTTCTCTTAGTTTACTAGCAGACTTCCATATTTTACTCAACTCATCCTATTGTTTTATGCCTTAAGACAATATGCGGTCGGCTCTCCTACTATTATGTCAACAAAGAATTTTATTTAACACTTTCTTTACTCTTGAATATTTGGGGGTATAAAAAAACTTGTGTCCCGCACTTAAAACTCCTCCAAGCAATTCGTGGGTTACCGCACACCACTTTGTTTCTGTCACTACTGAATAGCTATATAAAACTTTATAATATTAAGCAATTACTTGTGTTGCATTTTGCAACAACAATTCCATTTACAATTTTCCAGTTTAGTACCATTTACTTCAATAAAGGGGCGTATTTTTTTTAATTTATGTAAAATTTTTAAAGTGTATGGAGTAGCAGTGGCATGCTGTCCCCTACCCGGTGCTTATTTTATTTTAAACTTGGGGTTCTATTTCCTGAGGCCCTATTTCCTGGCCGAATAAGCATAGAATATACAGTTTCACACAGAAAGCAGTTCAAAAAGGGAATAATTTCGTCCGATTGTAGGTACATTTTTATTAAATTTCAAATCTATTCTGCTACATTTGTTTTTCCAACCGCGCTTGCTCTATAAAATCTAATTTAAAGCTTGAACTTTTCGAGTACCTAAAAAATTTGGACAGAATTCAGTCTGTTACATATAAAAATGTCTTCCTAGCTGGGTGCATAAATGCGCACCACTTAGCCAAGTCTTACAGTAAAGGACCTAAGTTCATCATTGCATGTACCTAAGCTCCAACGATATTTGTATAGAAGCTCCATGTTCATCTATGATATCTGCTTGGCTTCCATTGTGCCTCAACTTGGATGCTTCGACAAGACTGAATATTGAGTAGGATTCGAAAGCATAAAAAATTGAAGCGTCATTTGGCAGTGTATCAAATTCATTAGTGTTGCTATCCTCGAAGGCTTTAATATTTGCCTCTCCTGTCTCCTTATTGGGTCGATACAAGACAAATTTTTCGCATGAGCCAGTAAATTGAGTCAAGCCTTTGGTGCCGCAAACCATTTTACTTCGATACCCTCTTGCTTACGCCGGAGTCACAATATCTTGTTTAAAGTATGATTTGCATGCGAATTGCCTATTACTCATTCCCGTTGCTTTACTTCAGCCGCCAAAGACTTCACACTTCACAAACGTGCCTAATTGGCAACGCAATTAGCATTTACACCATGGATCTAACGCAATGCACACCGAAACCATGTCGGGTTGCACAACAAGCGCACACGCTCTTCTTGAATTCCAATTTCGAATAATTTTCGCAAGTATAATGGGGCCAGTTGCCTTTATGGATTTACTGTTACTCTTTACCTACTGTCGGACAAGTATTGGTTTTTACAATTTCTATTGCCCCGAATCAACTCGCAACCAAAAACAGACCAATTGCAACTCCATGCTGCACTTTGAATGTCAACAATTCAACCTTCTCCAAAAATCATTGCGAGCCGTGTTCCTCTTCCTTACCATTCAACCGTCTAGTAAGGAAGTCAAGTCTCTTAAGAATCATTAAATGACCATCATGATGCCAAACTAATTGCAGTCTCTCCACATTAATTTCATTTTCCTTACGAACCAAACAGTTCCACTTCCGCCTCAGTATAATTAATAAGTCGGTCTTAAATCTCTGAAAATTGCATAAAGAGCCCCTCGAGAACGAGGAGCCAAGTTGGACCCGTCCCATGCGGTACTTACCTCGTCTTTGCAGTCGACGTGCACCTTGCCACTGTCAAGAACTCGTCTCAAGGTGATATCATCGCCTCGCAGCGCTGCCAAATGCAAAAGCACATCGGACGGTGTTTCCTTCTGCAGTCGAATAATGAAAGAGAAAAACAAACAAACAAGACACACGACTTTAGTGAGATAATTAAATTGTTTATTACCAACCCCCGCCGCTTGGTGCGCTGCACGAGAGAAAAGTTTTTATGTAGTATGTAGTGTTTTTTTCTTCAATTAAACTTCATTTAGATACAATTTGTTCATGGGAATTGCTTTCTAACCGTTAAAAGATGAAAAGTGTTGACAGACACGTAAATATCAAACGTCAGATTTTTATTAAGTTGTTGCAAACAGATCTAGTTTCGTCTAGTCATATACCTCCTCTCAAAAGCCACCCACCATAACGGTGAAGGAGTCGTTATGGGACCTTTGCAATCGGAGACGTGTCATCTATTATGCAACGCGATACCAGTAGTTTTGCTCTTACTTTCAACCTCCACGGGCGGGTGATCATTTGTACAGGCAGAACACCTCTGTCACCAGCACCTCTTCGTCCTGGGCAGACAGTCCCCCGAGGCGAGGGTGTTTTGTGCTAGGTGTCTGTCTGTACGCTCAAATGACTATTTATATCGCAGTGCACTCGTGAGTGTTATAAAATTGTTGCATTATTTTGCTTAATTGAAAACACAATCTGCTTTATGAAAAATTACGGCATGTTGTGCTTTTCAGAGCAAGGCCGCGCAACGAGTTGAGGTACTGACAACTGGCACTGTTGCGATGTGTGAATTGTGAGGTGATAATTGATTCTGAAAGCGCATAATCAGGTGCATTTTGTTAAATCAAAGGACAAGGCGGATGGGTGGTTTTTCTCTTCAACATGCCTCAGATAATGGATTCATTAACCGAAAATCCATTCACTCTATTCAGTGTTGCAATCAGTTTTTTGTATTGAAGTTGAATGAATTGTATTGAGGCGATTTTCCGCTAAAAGGTTCAATTATGCTGTCAATTAAACACACACAAAACCGTTGAACATAAAAGAGGGTGTTATTACAGGTGCTATACCAAGACTTAAAGAAGCTGCTGCTTATTTTAGCCCTCTGGATTTTGATGACATTTTTATATTTTTATCGATAAAAAAATGCTTGCAAGCCTTCCTGTTTTAAACCTTTAACTGAAGGAATGTACCGTAGCAGCTTTTTGAGACCTTTCCTTTCTTCCTTATTTGAGAAGGTTTGAACTGTTCACAGAAGATGCATAAAAATTTCTGTTTTGGTTGGATATGGACTTTTGTATAGCACCCAAGCCAAGGCACCGAAAATTGATGGCGATTTTATTTTGCATTGCCAAATCGGTTGTTTATCAGGTACTGATGCCAAATTACCTTGACAAGTCATACAAATGATAAGAGTCCATTTTAAAAAGATTCTTGGTGCAAACTTTGCGCCCATTTTGTAATAACAATGTTGGACCTTAAAGGTCGACTCTTCAACGTTTGGTATAGTCAAATTTGAGGCGACTGATTCGATAAATAATAATCAGCCAACATTCGGTCGTTAAAGGGGCGCAAGTTTGGCAGAGAACATCGTCGCCAAACCTACAAATGAAAATGTAGGTACAGCAGAACCGGCGGCAGTCGAATCATCGCCGTGCGCGAGAACTCGGGCTTTGCAGGCTTCAACTGGGCTACTTCTGCGTTAGGTCTTACCCCTTACAAGATCCAACTGACCTAGGAAATTAAGACCCAAGACGGCAACACCGTTTGTTTGCTGGCCGTGCATTTGGTTGCCTTGCTGCCCTCGAATTTGAAAGAAGACCACAGTCTACACCTATGGCCGAAAACCATTTTTAGTGACGCAACGGGACTTATGTTTCCAATATTGACGCATATCGGACGAAGCCAACCCACATGAGGTTGACCAGGTGAAAAAAACATTATCAAAAAGTTAGCATGTAGTACAGATTTCGGGCGATGCCATTGATAGGTACCAACTTTCCTGAAACGACATTGACGAGATCGTCAACCTCGAGCGGCGAGCGTTTCAGAACGATGATACCCATTTTCTTACGACCCAATTTGAACAAACCATATAGACTGAGGTGGCATGTGGTTCCAGCGAAACGGCGCCATGTGCCAAAAATCGCTCGCCATGAGAATATGAGCGAATAGCCCGCCACATTGTCGGGTGCATCTTTCGGCTTAGCTGGCAAGCAGTTGACTTATTCAGCTTTGAGATTGTACGAATTGTTAGCAGACCATTCTGGGACCATCGTCCCTTTTGCAGAACCGAGGAAAATATATCTTCTCAACCGACCATCATTGTATGTTGAAACCTTAAATTTTGTCAAAGCAAATCAAGCACTCGGGAATCGCCCATGGAAGATGGAACCCACAAATAAAACGAAATACAGGGGCACCAGATCCTTAAAGATCTGTCTTCGAATCTGCAACAGGGGTCTAAAACCAGGTGATGATACTCGCTGGTTCTGTTTTTAAAAAGCTAAAACGAGTCCAATGTTTAGCTGCAAACTGGGTATGACGGGCTGCCTGCGTTCCACCCCGACTAATGGCGTATTCTTTTGAACAACGAACTGGCACACCGAGCTATCAAAAAATACTCGGTCTTTGCGCCAATTCCGGAGTGGTGCGCATCCGGTTTCATTGTGAACAGAATGGCTTTGGCTTCATTTTGATTTTTTTTTCTTTTCGTAGCGCGATTTTGTTTGCGCCGGTTTAGTACTTTTTACTTAAAATTAATTTTTATAGTTTTCTGTTTGAGAGTTTTTTGCAAGTTTTTGTCGATTTCATACAATTTCAGTCGCATTGTAATAAATCACGAATGAAAATTGAGTCGAAACGTCACTTCATATACACAATCAAAGTTACACCGCCAGCCTCCACCATCAAATACGTCGGTGGCAAAATTTTGAGTTCGGTGTCTACACCGAATAAATTCGGAGTTCAAAAGAACATTTACATGAGCACAATTCCATTCAGGTGTACGAGAAAAGAACAATTTTTTACTGTATTCCACACGAAGAACACTGTAAGAGTATGGCTTCAACAAAAGAAAAAAACTTGGAAAAACACAAACCAAACATGACAAGACCTAAACTCGTCGTAAAAATTGGAGAGATAGGGATTGGTCTTAAATTTATGGAGAATCGCCTGAAGTGAACTACATATTCAGTCAGCCTTGGTAGGAACTGATCCATATTTCGGCTCAGTGTCAAAACTCCCAACACCAAATCGCCCAAAACTGAGAAGTAAAAAAATCTTTGCCGATATGACATTTTAAATATTTGGGTGTTTTGACATAATTTAAAATCACAGCTATATTCAAACAGTTAGATATGTAGGGAGGGCATGCTGCAACCCCCTGCTTGATTTGTCTTTTAGCTTCGATTATGTTGGAACTCAATTTTAGCTCTATATAATGCACATAAGACACTATTTAATTGTGGACCCTGTTTTAATTGTGTACCCCATCCAATCCCACATTGCAAATTAATACCATTATTACTTGTGGCTATCGCAAACTTTGAAAAGGGTGTGGTCCGACCGCCCCTATTACAAACAATCAATATTAGCATAGATATCTCCAAGTTACTCTTAAATGAAATTCAACATTTTTGGGAATTCAACCCCTTAAAGGAGGCGTGGCTTAAAATTTTGTAAGAGTTAAATCTAGAATGGTGTCTCGTTCACCCAAAATACTATTTTTTTATTTCTTGTTCTTTTCTAAGTCACGCTTAAGGGCTATCAAAATTGCGTTTTTCTGGAAAATTCAAGGTTTTCCTGTAATTCTGCCTGCAAATGAATTGCAGGCAGAATTACCTGCATTATTGCTGCAATTATAGGACTCCGCTAGGCTAAGCAAAAATTCTGTGCAAAGATTTTTCATATCTAAAAAAATCTAACGGAGGAGAGACTGCAGTTCATCCGCGGACTCCTATTTAGCAAACACTTCCTATGATCAATGATTTCCTTAACCATAAACATTTTCTCACCATTTAAGTCTCTAGTCTCTAGAGTGCTCTGCAAGCTACAAAGACCCCAACACTTAACAATACCTTGGCTGATGTCAACCGTTCGGTGCTACACCTGCCCCACTCTTGGAAATGTGCTGAAATGGTGTTGCCTACACCTGCTATGTGTAGGCAAACGTGCTCACGAATCCGCGAAGTACTCCAGGCCGATTAATCTATTTTCCTTTGTTCTTAAAACCTAAGAGCGTGTCCTAGACATCCACATGCGAATGTTTGCTATCCATATCACAACATGTCTAAATTAAAAACAGATCCGTGGAATCGGCTTTCCACGAGATAGCTCGAGCAATCGACAAGTCCGTACATCACCCTAGCCTCGTTCTTAGGCTGAAAACATAGTGCAGCTGCGAGCAGAGCGGCGATGCGAGAGTCGAGGAGAGCGACAAAAATAAAACACCCTAGCCTCCTTAGACATTTAGGGAGCTTTTAGCAACTTACTGAAGATACTCTTCAATCTCTGATCGAGCTGGTTATAGAGGAATGTATTAGTCAATGGATATTAAATACGCTTGATGTTTGCTACAACCTCAATTTTTCACCTTGTAGAGGAGCGTCACATTGTCCCGTCATATCTCCTCGACAATGGCTAGTGGTTATGAACAAAATTCTTGTTCAACTAGACAGGGAATAGGTCGAGATTGTTACATTTGCGGATGATATATGATAATACTTTTCTCGAAGGAGCTTCTAGAAAAGTTCTAGAACGTAAAAAAGTTCTAGATGCATGGTCATATTCACCGACAGCCTGAGATTAATTGTGGTGAGAGTTTCCTCGCAAACATTAGTATCCTCGCGGAATCCTCGCAAACATTAGTATCATACAGCTTGGTTTCGCCAACGTTTTCGAAGCGGAATGATTAAAGCTATCGGCTACAAAAGCTACTGACTGGTCTACGGTTACCATAACCTCCAAACTGGTGTAGGAACGCCGCATAGTGCAAAAAGGAAAACGAACGTCTAGACCAAAAATGTAATCTTTAATCTTAAAATCTAGATAAGCTGACAGGGTTCAGCTCTTTACGCTTGACATGCGACAAGGGTCTGCCCTCCGCTAGGAGCAGTTAAGACTCAACTCGTTTCTACTGCAAAATTCAACATCCCAATGGAGGGGGCTGTCCAATTATATATCATATCACCTACTCAAGAGAACACGTCCTGATATCGCTGAAATTATGGTGCTAAACGGGTTTTACCTGTTTTTCGCAAATGGTTTAGCTATGCTTGCGTCTTTCGGGGAGGAACTTTTGCGAGCAATAGATTCCGGATGGGTTTTCGGCCATCTGTAGGGATGCTGGGAGAGATGAAGATAACGTGAGCAAATCAGAAGTGATGATTGTTTCCCGAATTCCTGTCCAGTGTACCCTGCCCATAAATAGAGTCCCATTGAAACAAGTAGAGAAGTTCAAGCATCTCGGGGTCACTGGTTGGTTTACGAAAGATGATAGAAGTGATTCTAAGTTATCCTGAGGGATAAGAAAAGCCGGAGCAATAGTAAAAGATCTGCACCGGCGATCAGAAGAGCTGAACTTGGAGTGAAAGCAAAGATGTCAGTTCGTAATTCGGTGTTCAGTCCAACGCTTATCTATGGTCATGAAATTTGGGTAATGACCGAAAGAATTCGATCCCGATTACATTCTGCCGAAATTAGATCAATGAGGTGCGTTGCTGGTGTTGCTCAGGGATAAAGTATAAGAAACGTCGATATTCGAAGGTTTTTCGATGGTTTGGACTCGTTGTTCGCATGCCCCCGGATGGCAGACATCCTGGAAAGGTCAGGCTAACCAAGATGCGAGCGCGGTGCCCCAAGAAGGTCAAGATACAGATGGTGGGCGTGGGATCAGCTAAAGAACATCTTCGAGACCTGCCTGGCGATAGCGCCTGTATCTCTTCAGTTGGTGCGGCGCATGATCGAGAATGACCATTTAGCCGCCCTTGCTCTGCGACCCTTTTAAAGGATAAGCAGCACAAGAAAGTTATTATTGGCATTGGCTAATAGGAGAACATGCGGCCAAACTAGGTACAAACAACTGCCGTCGTTGCGGAAAAGTAAATAAGAAAGAAATTCCCTCCCATTTCCTCTGCAAATGCCCGTTGCTAGCCAGAGCCAGATTGCGTGGACACTCATTATTGGTCTTAGTAGCATCTCAGGTAAAGGCATCTAAGATCTCATCCATTTCCCCAACTGCACAAGTTGGATATAGGTATCGACTGCATCACAATCTCAACAACCTTTACAAACCAGGTCACACGAGTCCCAGTATCAACAAGTGGGTAACTGCTTGATGATACTGGGATACCCTATATACCGTGTAAAACCAAATCTTAAAATTTTTTGTCGCGAATTCTCATTTTATTTTTATAGACCACTCCCCCAAAAGTGGGTTTGGGCTAAAAACTAAAATCAATTAATTTGAATTTCGTTAGAACAGTGTTTTCCTAAAAACGCCCCTTAAAGTGAGCGGTGCTCAAAACTTTGTATGGACCAGACTTAGGATATAGTAATATCTACAATATTAGTCATACAATTTTTTTCGATTTGGGGTGAAATTTCCGAGAAATCGGGTTTTTAAAGATGTAAGTGGGCATTGTCGATTTTGTGGGCGGTTTAATAAAAAGTCCAGAATTTCTTCTGCTTAGAAAAAACATCCCCGGCAAGAAAACATTGTCATCGACAAAACTACTCCAACCTCTAGGGAAGGCTAAATAGGGTGTACCATCATATCATAGACTTAAGAAGAGTCCCTTTCATTATCAATCGGTCTATCTACCTTAAGAGCAGATTTCCTATACATCCAGGACCCGGACCTAGAGGACCGCTATATATCGCATGTAACTTGGTGAAGAGAACGTTCTATACTTCAGTGATGTCAACTTTAATCGATTATAACTCTTTCGATTTGATTTAAAGCCTGATCGGATTATTAATCTTTTCTTTTTAACTTTATCAATCAATCATTGTCCGTCAAACAACTTATCCAACAAATTTTTTGTGTGTACTTCAATTAGCGCCATGTCGTGTAGATAAAGCTATGCTCAGAAGCAAAAGTCATCAGTCTTAAATAAAAATCATTATCACCATATTCTACAATTCATATACACCGCACCAAAACCTTAAGTAAATTTCTGGGTTTGCTTTTTAAATTATTTTCTTCTGTTTGTGTACGAAATTTAATCTTTCAATTAGCACCTTTAACCCTTCAAAGAATTCCACGTGCTAACATATCGATTACCCTAACGTCATCGAGTGCTTAATTGCTGTTACAAGCACTTTTCCTCCCATTCAATTAATTCCGCAAGGTTGCAAATCAAGCGGCTTTTAATTAATCTCTTGTACCTATCTAGTTAAAGGTAGAAGCTTTGCACGGTATATTCAATTCAAGATTGTTTCCAATTGTCGTGCGCCTTATTTGAATAAAAAAGAAACGTTTCTATTTAAGGTTTTCGCTCTTCTTTTGGCACAGATAACACCCCACAAGCACATTTTGGCTTGTTTTCGAATGTCTTCATTCAGATAACAAAAATGTCGACGTGATAAATTGCTTGTTCCCACATCAAACATTGTATCTGTCACCTCATAAAATGCGTGTCAACACTTTGGGAAGCATTCCGCGATTGCTTTGAAATTAATCAAAAAAAAGAACACTTAAAACACTTCAAACTCTGGCGCAATGAAATTTCGAAAATCATAACACAACTCACCTTCAACGACATGCTCCAATGGTGTCGCGTTCGAGGTCGTTGCAATTGATTTAGCCGTTAGATACGATCTGGCACTTGTGGTTCTGAAACAATCGATATGTCTCAATTGTTGGCCAACTATGAATTACGACCACAGAAGGAAAACACGATTTAGATGGATTTTCTTTTCCTGACACCGCACCGAACGACGCACGACGCAACTCTCGCAGAAAAACAACTTTTCCCTCTGAATACCGTTAGGATTTATATGTCTTATTTTAATAGTCGTACTCGGGGTTTATCTTTCGATTCGCGCACAATTTTCGCAGAGTTTTCCATTCGAGCAACGAGAACCAAATAAAACTCATTGCCGCAGCTCTCGAAGGGATGGACAGTAGTTTTGTTATTTTTATAGATACACTCTGACGTCACCGCACATCACTTTGATATAAAGCAAACCTACACACTTTCATCTTGGATCGGACACTTAAAGACGGAAAATTTGTTGTAGATACTTTGCCAAAATAGACTGAATGGGAAAACATCTAGATTTCAGGGCTTTTCCAACGTACGACGACGACGCGACGCAGACGACGACGAATTCTCTCAGCCGATCGGTGTGTTGGCTCAGGCACGAGCACGAGGCTGCTGCAAGAAGTCAAAAAGGTATTGTTTTGAGCTGCGTGCGCATGAGATGCTCATTTCGAATGATTAATTAAGATCACTGGTCGCGCAATGTTGCAATGTCCGCCGGTCCGAGAATATTCCGTTAAATTTTCAAGTTTTCTATGGGAATTCGCTCGCGAGACGACGACCACGACGACATGATCACTGATCAGCACTTAGCCGTGACAGGTGCTGCAACAACGCGGCATCAACCGTCACATACCTATTCGAATGCGGATCGGATTAGAGAGGCTACGAATGTGAACTGCACGACCGCTCGCGATTGCGTCTAAATTGGTTCTGCAGTTAGCTGCTGGGAACTTGTCTAGTATCTGAGGCTTACTGGAAAAGTATTTCCCTCCACTCGTAGTCGTCGTGTCGATGCAACTGGAGCTCACCGCATGCTACGTCATGCGAGTAGGTAATAATGATGGCAACCCAGGGGGCCGGATAGGGGGAGGCTACTACAAGTACAAGTCGGTCGATGACGATGACTTTGAAAAAAAAAATAAAAAGAAAAGCTAATGACAGTGACGATGAGATACAGAACGCGCGCTCATACTCTCTTGGACGGCAACGGATGTGGACGGCAGAGGCCTCGAACGCTGTGTTACAGTTTCTGGCCGAGCGCTTCTTTGGTTGATTGCGCGATTTATTTACGTTTCTTGTGCAGCGTTGGTGGTGAGCGTTGCGATTCTTCTCAAGGTGGTGGCGGTCGGTGGGGCAACGACGTTTCCAGGTGAACTGAAGATGATTTCCCGTTTTATTTTCCTGGTTTTTCCTGAGGTTTTTCTCTTTTTTCTTGTTGCTTCAGTTGTTCTCTGACAATTTCTAAGCTATTCTCCTCTAGCTGGTGGAAGTCATTAGGTGGCCGACTGGTTTGCCGGTGATTTGATTGTGCAGGTGCGACTTTTGACTTGATTGTGCTTCCTTCTTAGTTATATGTACCAACTTATCGCTCCCCCGTCATCAAGCGGATTAACATGGAGAAGGTTTGGTAAGACGCGCGACGACTTTGTTGGCTGGTTTGGTTCTGAAATGTAAAGTGAAAGGAGATTTTGTAGGTAGGAACATAAACCAAAAATTCAACTCCAAGTGTGAGTAGACTTGACTGCCAAAAGATGAAAAAAAAGATTCGTTGCATATCAAAAGCTATGAAAACTGTCGTGCGCTTAATTACAGATGAATCATGCACATTAATTACGGATTAATTGGAGGTACCTACCTATCTTTGTGCATCAGTAATTAGACTTGGAGGGCTTGGTGTTGAGGTTGAGATTACGTATAAATTGTTGGAGAGGGCTTTTTCCCATAAGGAAATAAGCAGCAGATAAAAAAATGTTTGATAAGGTTTTCCGAAATATTTTCCCAGAAAGTGGAGTTGTGAAAATTTGTCCCAAAAAAGAGCTGGACAATGGCCAAGCCAAGGCCCCGTAAAAAGGACAATAGGACACCGTGAACTCATGGAATTGTACAAGGCACCCTGTTATAGAGGCTGTTTGTAGGTATTATCGAGAGATTCAATTTGCGGTGTTTGTGAATAAAACGCAAAATCGAATCAAATAAATATTTTATTTCTCAGTATCGATTAGATTTCGATAGAGTAGTGTAGGTATCAACCGAGTAACAATCGAATTTACTTCGCCCCCGAATTAACTTCGAATTTCATCTATCCAACATTCTTTCTCAACTCTAACAAACGATTTTGGTAAAAAAGGTGAATGCCTTACCTACCTTTAACCACAATGGGATTTGGTATGCACTCGAGGTATTTGTACTCAAAAATTGACATTGCGGAATGAACTTAACTTACAAAGCACCCAACTCGTAAGTTAAGACAGAATTGACAGAATTAACAAGAAGTCTCGTGGCAGCAATTGTAGATCTACAAACAATCGATTTCATTCGATTTTAATTCGAGTAATTTAATTGCTCTCACAGCGCAAAATCGATAGGCTTGCTTGGGTTTAGTGGCTGTCCTCGCTTAGCAGGGGCACACTTAGACCTAAGGTGGTCCATCGTGATACCTACCATTGCTTTGAAAAACCTAAGTACTGGCACCAGAAACGACGATTTTCCGGTTTGATCAAAAATGTGGTCGTGAAAAACTTGGCTTATGTTTTGTAGGTGATCTACATAAGGAAGCTCCCGAGTCTGATAAGAAAGCCGAGGCTAAACCTGGACAAGCCCATGCGACCCGAAAATAAAATTCATAATCATTCTTTAAGTCGAGTCTGGACGGATCTTTTAGATCTTCTAAGAAGCATTCACCAATGGGTGAATGAATGGCTCCTGCATAAATCGCTGAAGAAAGCACCAAGTCTTCTGGCTTATCGCTTTACCAGACAGTCGCTCGTGGGGGCCCCAACAGTCATCCTAAGAGTGAACTGTTCTCCTATCATACAGTTCTGGCCATGTTTATTTCGAACAAAATCACGTGCTGATACTGTTCCACGTGTTGCTTTTCTTACCCTTTTTATTTTATCTTCTCAAGTTAGCTCATCTGGTCTACAGTTGCCTGGAATATCGCTGTGGGAGGGATGTGGGAGGGATGCCCCTGGCAGCAAACTCGTTGAGAGATTTGCTATTACTTTTCCAACTTGGATCGTTTTATTTAAGCTTTATAGTGTCGATATATTCTCCAAAAGCTTGATCGGTCTTAATAGATTGCACATGAGTGCTACAATCGGTGTCAGGTAGGCATGCAACAAGGCTTGGTGTCTATTCTAACGACTTCTGCAGGAGCTGCATGGATGTGGAGGAAGAATATACCACTCTCGACTTTGTCTATACATGCCCCGCTCTGTCTAAAAACCGAAATCTTCACCGGGAGCTTTCTTCTATAATGATCTTAGTGATCTTAGTACGACTGACCCAAAACGTCTCTAACGCTTCATTAGTAGCTCAAAACGGTTCAACGAGTAGGAGGGATCTCTAGATCTAGATCCACTTGGTATCACAATGGAGCTGCACAGGTCTAAGTATGTTGGTTTCTTTGAACCTGATTGAGTTTATCAAACTCAACTCAGTTTATCAAACTCAACTCAGGCCGAGACTTCTCAAATAGATATGACTTGAAATTTTTTTTAAATAAAACACTACGAGTGATCCGGTGGTTGTGTGGAGATGCACGAGTCAAGGACACTATAGAAAAGACTACCGCCCCCGTTACACACGCTTTGATCCGTCTGTGTAAATCTATATATGTTAAAGACCTCATTCCACTCCCAGGCGTTTCGGCTTGGAATCTTGGCCTTAAATTCGATTGTTGGGACAACGTCCTAAGTTACATATGGATAGTAACGCGACGATTTAGGATGTTTGTATGGCAGATAGTGTTGAACGAACCAGATTCAAAGATTCCCTAAACCTTATAAGTATATGCTTTTGCCGCCATTATCTTTTCGAAGACGTCAATAAGAAGAAGGTGAAGCACTGTGTCTAGAGCAGATAATATTCTAAGCGCACCTGTGATATAAATATAAATCTTTGAATTTTCTTCAACATCTATTTTTCATGTACAGATAAGTATTTCCGTACATAAAGATAACAATAACAATGCTGCGCCGAAGACCCCATTTCGGGTCTAAGCGCGGCCCCTACACAAATCGATACCAAAATAAGAACCGAGAACTCGAATTCTTCGATTGTTTTAAGCGGTCCGTACAAAAATGGAAAAAGGACCTCTTATGGTATCACTACGTTGTCCGTCTGTCTGTTCGTCCAATCTCGTTGGAACTTCTGAGCTGTAAGTGATAGAAAGACAAAATTCGGTATGCTTCTAAACTGCGGAAACAGTCAGAGATACCAATGCGGGGGACTTTTTTAAGCACTTTTTTTAAGCAATTTTTATAAGGTACAGTTTGCAGTTTCATGGGAAATTAAATTAAATGTTTTTCCATTTGTTTTTTAACAAATTAAGTAGGCAAGAACTAGAAAGACAAAACTTAGTTCTAGTAAATACTGAACTTTAATGAAAAAATATTTTTTTTTTAAAAGAATTCAAACAGTTTTAAAGTGTTTGAGGCCATAACTTTTGAACCGCTTGGTGCACAAGTCCGATACTAAACACACGTATAAAGCAACTCAAAGTTATCCAAGTGTAAGTCATAATTTTCTAAAAAAAAATTAAGCATTTTTTGACGATTTTTTGAAAAAAATTACGCAATTTTGAAAAATTACGTTTTGACGCATTTGCGAGAAAAATCGCAAAAGTGCATTAAAAAACTTGCGTGTTGGTCCCCCCTTATCTTCGGTGTTATTTAGATAATTTATAAAAGAAAAATATTTTTTTCAATCTTAAATCCATAAAACAACTAGTTGGAATTTACTTTTGAGTTCCCGTTAGACTTTTTTCCGATAGCACAACCACCTTCCAAAGCTACACTTTACCTATACCGTTTGGGAGCTAGAGCGGTAGACATACCTCCTTTTGACCTTTTTATAATTTTCTAAATATCCTATCCATAAAACAACTATGTATTTTGATTTTTTTTTAGTTCCCGTTAGACTTGTTTTCAATAGCTCAACTACCTGCGCTAGCATTGGATGTTTTTTTTTTAATTCCATGGCCACCGGTTTTTGCGAAAACGAGCTTCCCATTTTATTTCGTTTTTAAATAGTCTTCGAAAAACTTAGGCTAAAAACGGCAACCTTAAAATTTTTTAACCCAGGTTGCTTCCTTCTTGTAGGTTTTGTACTTAAACAAAATCTGAAATTTGAAGATTTTAAAAATTTGTTTTTGAAAATACTTTTTTTGTTTGTTGAGTTAAATTTCAGAAGGTTTTGAAACTTTAAAGTTCGCTATAATTTTCCTTAAAATTTTGGAAAATTTCTGATACGTGTGATTTTTTTCATATTTGTCCCAACAGGACCGGAAATAAGGGGGGGGGGGGGCACACACGTTTTTTTATGAATTTTTGTGATTTTTTTCGAAAATGCGTAAAAATGGCAGTATTAAAACTTTTTCTGAAAAAAATTACTTAAGCATTTGGTTTTTTTTTGTGTTGCTTTATACATGTTGCCAATATTATCTTTGTGCATTAAGAGGTTCAAAAGTTATGGCCTCAAACACTTTGAAAAACGTCACCCATTTTCAACTCTTTATTTGTCAAAAACTTTTCAGTATTTTCAAAAAATTAAATTTTTGCATTTAAGTTTTGTATTTCCTTAACTAAAGTTTCGCTTTTCTTGTTCTTACCTGCTTATCTTCTTAAAAAAAAGTATTGAAAAACATTTAATCCATTTTCCCATGAAATTTCAAACTGTAATTAAACCGTTATCACTGCTTAAAAAAAAATGCCCTCGTTGGATTCTCTGACTATTTCCGGAGTTTAGCACACCAAACATTGTCTTTCTACGACTTAGCGTTCAGAAGTTATAGCCCGATTGTACCCGAAGAAGTCCTTTTTCCATATTTGGACGGACCGCTAATTGTACATTTCACGCCTGCCTTAGTAAAAAAAAACGCTAAGGTGCTACTTTGGTCATTAATTTGATTAAAATCGTCCGAAGAATTTTCCTCTCGATGCAGCCTAAAGGTTTTTTCATCCGCGTTTGACAGGGTCCATGCTTCTGCACCGTCAAGCTTATACATGAACACTTTAGTTGCTCGAGAGAGGGCTTTTCTACTCAACTGTCTTCTTAGCCCAAAGAATCAGCGATTGGCAGAGTTATCCTTCGTTTGATTTCAGCGCTGTCGTCATTGAATTGATAGCGGAACCCAGGTAGACAAAGTACCTAACTACCTCATAGTTATAGCTGTCGATGGTGATGTTTTGCCGAAGACGTCGGTCTTCGGTGTCTTTTCTTGATGACAGCATTACTTGGTTTTGCCCTCGTTTACTGCTAAACCCATATTCGAATTGAAGTTTTTACTAAATAAGAATTGTACTTTTGTAATTGTAGTTGCAACCGTTTAACAAACAACAGGCATAATTGATTTAAGAGATATATGAGGTCCTTTTTTCATTTTTGGCCGGACTGCAAAATGTGCATTTTAATTTCTTTGTGGTAATAGTATTATAAATGGTATTAAAACTGGTCCGTGGCAGATGAGAAATTAAGAGTCTTGTCATCCTAAGTTTTAGTTTTGTTGGAATAGAAAACCCAAGACTTGGGTTTTATTTTGAGCAAGATCAGGTTAGTTCCAGGAGTGATACCACCTACAGGCCAGGCTATAAAGACGTTAGATTCGATCAAGACCTGACCTTTCGTTCTCTGGTGCATGGATTAGGTACGGACGAATAAAGGGAGAGGGTCCCAAGCTTAGCCCGTGTCACAAGGGCATGCTTAGTAGTCTACTAAGACAATTGGCAACCTGAATCGTTGTGAAAAGACCTCAAATATGTAAGCTAAAGAATTTTGTTGCAGATGTAGGACTAAATTAAATGTATGTGGAGAGTAAAGTTTTGGTTTTAATGGCGATTTTGAACCTGCTCTGGCACGATGTGTCCTTAACACATGTGGGCCCTCGTAGAGGCCTAGACAAACTGGTGGCTTTGGCTGCGACAAAACCCTCCCTAACGTTTGATTTAATTTAACCAGCTCCAAGAAATCCTAGATGTCGTGGCTGTTGTTTTGGCCCATAAACCAACATCAGCCAGAGCTCTAGAATTTATTTTTAACCCGTCTTTGAACCAGACTAAACCTTTAGGGTCAAGAAGTTGCATACATTCTATATGGCCGACTGGCTTTAAGAAACTATGCCCTAGGAAATAGAGCCCTAAAATACCCAAATGAAACGACCCCGATTTCGTGAAAAATAAGGGAACGTAAAAGAAAAAACAGGCAGGGGCTTTACAAGGGGAGTTTATAGCATCTACTCTTAAACTGTTTCAATTTTTGCATACACCCAACCTCGCACCCATCCGAAATCGAAAGAAGAAATCGAAATCGAAAAGATTGAAACCGACGACCTACGATATTGCAAACTAGAAAACACCAGCGCTTCAAAATGTATAATTGTTGAATCGCTCATTAAATAAAGGCTTTACAGTGCACTTGTGCTGTGCTGGAGAACGTATAGCGCGCATAGGTAAGGAACGTCTTAGCGTCTGATCAAAGACAGGTACAGAAAGTAGGTACCTCAAAGTATAATGTACAAATTAGTAATAAAATCCAGATCCAGATCTGACATAAATTTATTTGACCTCATCTGTTTTAATGAGATGCGTCACATGCGGCTTGTAATACGATTTCACTGATTGATATATGGTCAACCTTCACCATCCAAAGATCATAAATCAAGACGACTTTCTTTTTGAATTTTCTCCCAAAATAGCACCACTGAAACCGACAACAGGTGACTTTTGTAGTCCAGCTACATAGGATTTTGGAAGGGCGACGGGTTTTTTTTTCTGAATTGGAAAAGCTATCTATAAAAACCATCATCACATCGCGCCCCCTCCAGCAACATGTAGGTGGTAATCAAATACTTGAACACAAAACACTTTGGCAATTAAAATCCATCAAAGTGAGGCAATCCCTCGAGAGCATTCCCTATTCTATAGGGAAGCTTGCCTTGGCACTGAGATCCAAAGTCGCCCACTCTGGTCAACAAACCAAACCATGTGCCTCGTAGTGATGTTGTAATCTGCAGCATACCCTGGGCGTCGAGGATATGCAGCACCCAGACATCTATTTGGTTATATGAAAAATGTTTAATCAATATTTTGGTCGCAGCTATAAATAGGTGAAGCAATCGGTTTTTAGTTGTTCCCTGATTTGTTTGCCCTTCGAGAATTTTAAAAATGCATGACTAATGGGTCTTAAAAGATTTTATTAAATTGAGAATTTTCACTAAAACTTGTTTATAGGGCGGAACGGAAAGCAATATAAAATTTTGCAACTTTGAATTAAGAAAATCTAAAACAAACCTTTTATTATAGAAAATTATTTGCGCTGGATTTATGAACTTTTCTTTTAAAATAACTTTTAACTCAACTTTAAAGTGGAGGACAAACTTAAATCTAAGCAAAACGGGTCCGAACAAAAAAACTTTTCTTTCGCGAAATGAGGTTATGTCGCGAGTTTATGTGCACTGTTGCTGTTATTTCTTTTTCTGAAGAAATCAAATCCAATCTTAGTCCAATCACACGTCCAAGAACGTGAGGGAATCTAATGTTTTCTTTCCTTTCGAATGGTTTTGCGTGTCCTGCGCAGAATGCTGTCCTTTGAAAATGTAGACACAGGGTGTGGCTGAACTCATTTATGAAGTTTCATTTTTCATTCATTCGTCGATGGTTAATGTAGGCATGTATAGACATCAGGACAATATCAGTCTGATGGGATGAGAGAAAGAAAGTGGCCAAACAATGCAATGAATTTGAGGAAAAACGTCTGTTAAGTTTTTCAGATTCTATGTTATGGTATAGCTGCAACACCTTAAAGTGGCTGGCAACATCACGTGAAACGTGAAGGCTCTAAACAGACGCGCAAGGATGTTTTTTAAACTGGACGTTACATTGTCCCCTTCCTAAACACAATAATCATTGCTTCTCGCATGGGGATAAAGGATTCTCATTTTAACTTTTGTTTGACGTTATATTCAGGCGCGCTGTTGATCGATTCCTTTAATTTTATCCTTCAGTAAATATGCCTCACTATTTACTCCAGGCAAGTGGCAACAAAAAGGGCGCTATTGTCCAGCTACTATGGCGTGCAGGATGATCTTGAGATCATAACATGCTTCTAAACGTACAATAGTTCGAGCTTTCACAGTGAAGTCGAGTTTTCCTTGCCCACAAATTCTCGTCGAAAGTAAATTGGACGAAAGCACAACAGCTAAAAGAGTCTTTGAATCTCAGCCACCAGAGTCGTGTGGAAAAAATTCTAGAAAAGGTTTTAAGACTTTGGAGAATTAGATCTTTCCAACTGCAAACATTGCGCACGGGAAGGCATTGTATGAATGGAGGTGCTCGATTGAAAAATTACAACAACATTATTAATGTTAACTAATAGTGAGTAAGTGCAAGAGTTCGTCTGTAACAAACTTCTAAATACCCGACCCTATTTATACCCAGCAAAGCCAAAACTTGAAATATTTTGCCCTGAATTCATTCATTGGAAGTCACTTATGTGTAATCTAATTATCAATAAATTACGCCTCCAAAAATGGGCGTGGACTTAGAACAATATTTATTAAATTTATTTCGTTAAAACCGTAAAGAAATGTATAAAATCGATAACTGAAGCAAAACAGGTTTTTTCCTAAAAACGCCCCCTAAAAGTAGGCGGAGCTCAAAACTTTATATGGAACGAACTTCGAGATGTTAAATTAAGATAATTTTTTTCCCTTTTAGAGCCAATTTTTTTAAGAAATCCTGTTTTGAAAGATACAACACTGTAAAAGTGGGCATGGTCGATGGTGTGGGCGATTCAATTTTTATCATGTTAAAGGTTTCTAGCCGCAATTTATATACACCGAAATTTGAGTTCCGATGCCTTGTACATTGGCTATCTTGTACATTGAAGCCAATAGTGGACATGCAAAGCCACATAAGCATCATAAGAACATAGCTGTGCCCTAAGTTTCAGATCTCTATCGTGATTTTGAAGACCTAAAATCTTCACACACACACACACAGGACATGTCTCATTCGATTTACAAGTCGGTCTCGATCATGCCTTTAAGGTCTTAAGGGTCTACGATGATTATTTCTCTAAGCTACAAACTATGAATAGGCTCTAAGCTTCAAACTCAATATCTCCTATCCTATGGGATGGGATATAAAAAGAAACCAGCGACTATATAGTCCACACTGTACCTATTATAAAAATTCACCGTGTTCTCAATCTGGTAATTGAGACATCGTTATTCGAACTTCGACGAATCTCAGTTCGCTGTCAGCTGGCTGGAATGACAGTTGGGTCGGTTCGTTTAGTGAATCGAGCGGGTGTATGCGTAAAGTGAATCGATGGGTACATTCAGCGACTCCTGCATGTCGTTTTACTTCTTTTCGCCACATTACAGTAATTTTTGCCCATATACAGATACAACTCTTCGCTTGCGTGATGCTTTGGCGAATCAAATTCTTAACGCTTTCCCTCTTTTGCCGTTTTAAAATTAGAGTCACTAGCATAATGCCAATGCGTATCGGTAGTCGATCCGTAAAATCCTTAAAAAATGCACTGCTGTTTTTTGTTGTGCACTGAAGACTTAGCGACTGGCAGCCACCATAACTAGCAATGACTGTGTAGTTGGCAGTAAATGACAGGATAGTTAGCTTACGCTAAAGGGAAGAATTTTTGTAAAGAATAAAGGGTTTCGCTAGTTTAGGTTAGTGAGGTTAGTGAAAGAATATTAAAAATATTTTTTTAACTGTTTTCACTGGACCAACATAAGATAAACTTGACGTAAGCCCTTTCTTATTGTCATTTTGGATCTCAAACGAGAGTGACACTGGTATGTCCCAGGGACAAAAATTTGTTGCATTTGTCAAAATCACTGTCAATCATGTGTTCTACCCATATTTGTGACAGATCTGTCACACGTGGGCTGTTTCTGCTTGCTTTTTTTTTAGCAACTCAGCTAAATGTGCTTAATGTGTTCGAACTCAGCTAAATGTGTTCAAAAAAAACTTTAAGCTTAAACGTTATAATAAAATACATAATAAATATAATAATAAAACAAAACTATTACTTCTGGATGCTCAATCTGAAAGTAAAAAAAAAAATTGTTCTAAAGATGTCGGTGTGGTCGTTACAGAACAAACACTCTAAGGGCCTAACCATAGGTATCATTGGTTTGCTGTCATTGAACATTTTATTTTCATGCTTTTAGATGTTTGAGCAAAATATGTTGACTTTTATCGGTGTTAAAAAATGAAGCTTATGAGTTTTAGATTCTTTAGTTTAAAGAAAATATAAAAATTATGTTAATGGCTTTTTAATATTTCACTAATAATTGGAATGATCCATGAAATATTAAAATCCAACTAAAAGAAAAGTTTAAGAACAATTTATTTATATTTTCTGGAAACCTTTTCTGTAACTCATAAACTTTATATTCATTCCTATAAAAGACAATTGCTTATTCAATGGTCTAAATTCATTAAAATAATGGCGTCATCTTTTGAGCACCGAACTGTCAAATAAAACTCGGTGTTTTCGACAATTCCAGCTGGTGTACACTCGGTTTCATTGTGTACAGAACGGCAAATACCGCACCCGTGCAATCATCACGTTAAGTGTCAAACTGTTTTGACTTCATTTTGTTTATTTTTTTTCATTTCGCAAAGTGATTTTGTTGCCGTGGGTTTTTTAAACTTTTTACTGAAAATTAATTTTGAAGGCGTTGATTTTGAGATATTTAGTTATTTTTGATCGATTTCATACAATTTCAGTCGTGTTGTAAAAAATCACGAATGAAAATTGAGTCGAAACGCCACTCCACATACATTCGTCAAGTACGGTGGCGAAATTTCGAGTTCGGTGTCGACACCGAACTAATTCGGAGTTCAAAAGGACATTGACATGAGCACGAATCCGTTCAGGTGTACATGAAAAGAACAATTTTTTCTCTATTCCACACCAGTTTCACGATTCGGTGTTGAAAAGAATACGCCATAAAATTTTCTTTTATAGTGTTTTCCACCAAACACCAATACGTGATTAACATTAATCCAATTTGCCACAAAGCTCAAGATTTGCCATACAAATTCAAGTCCTCCCGGCGGGTGGCGAGAGAATACAATTAATCTCCTCATAAATCTCATTTACACTTTTCACACACCTATTTTATGCCACTTCTGAGCCTTTGCGAATAGATTTTTAACAGTTTGAAACTTGAGAAAGGAAACTTAAACTGTTGAAATATAACAGATCTGTCACAAATATGTTCAGATCTATTCTTTTGCGATTTTCGAAACGAAAATTTTTGTTATCTTCCGAGAAATGTAGAAACCAAAATTTTCTATTGAGAGCCAAAATGACAACAATATGGTATCTCCATTTGCCAGATTCATCACTGGAGGATTTCCATGGTTGGAAAAAAGACTGAAAAACATCTTGTAGAGACACCAATTGGCAGCATTTATTTTCCAGTAATCTTCCAATCCTAGAAATCGATAGACACACTTGGAGTTTTATTTATTCTTCCTTAACTTATCTCAGATTTATATCCGGTGGAAACATATGTATCATAAGCTGAAGCGTGTTTTTGTTTTTAGCATTATGGGCGATACCCTTTCCTAGTCAAAGCACCCTGACAAGACAAAGTACGTACTGTAAAGGTGAAGAACAGTTTTGTTTGTGCTTTTGTAACGGCCCTTATGGGCCCACTGTAATGGTCGAAAGCAAACGGAAGTCAATATAAAAAATGAACGAAAAGTTTGCTTCTGTTGCTTTAAATCAACAAGTCGCTCATAATAATCTTTTGCAAATAAATATACCTGTCAAGCCGTGTTCAGTGTGTGTTTTTGATTGTTCATTTCTCCCTAAAAATTATTCTATATTGTGCAGAAGAGAGAAAAAACTCGTGAAAGAATAAAAATTAAAGTTCAATTTACCTACACATACTTAAAATTTTCGTACGAAAACTGCGATTGAAATAGTACATTGCGTACGTAAAAGTGAACGAAACTGAACGAATCTAGGCCAATCAGCATAATGGATCCATTCGCATTGTTATAGGTGGGCCTTTAATCAACGTCATCAAAAAACTCAATTTGAATATCAATCTAAAATTATTTTAGCTTTGAAATAGATCTTCATGAAACAGCAGCTAAAATTATAGGAGCGTGTGACTTAGTTTTGCTTGCTATAATTTAACCTCTTCTCAAAACGCACCCTTACGCTCTAATTTCGGAACACTTCCTCGCTAATTGCAAACTGCGGCCAACTTCACACCAATCAGTGCTACCAACCGCTCCTTCTTTTCTTTTTGCCTCCATCGTTGAGTGTCACTGGTTTGATAAATTCCAATTTAAAAGTAAGAAATTCAATAAGAATAGTAACAAAAACCCTTTCAACTTAACAAAAATCAATTTCCAATTGTTTAATAGATCTTATAAAATGGAAAACGACGCCGGAGAATCTGTCGATTTGTACTGCCCACGAAAGTGGTAAGTTCCACGTGTTTTTGTCTTTGATTCAGTGCAGTGGGGCAAAGCGCCCGCAATTTGTAACTTATTTGTGCATCATTTGTGAATCTTTATTTATTTTTTTGTAGCTCCGCCAGTAACAGAATCATCCACGCCAAGGATCATGCCTCCGTGCAATTGAACATTGTTGATGTTGATCCAGAAACCGGCAGGATGGGAGTTGGTTCCAAGGTTTACGCCATTTGCGGCGAGATCAGGCGTATGGGAGAGTCTGACGATTGCATCTACCGTCTGGCGAAGAAGGATGGACTTATCACTAAGTAAGGGGAATATCCTTAAACACAAAAGTGCAGTTTTAACTAACGAATGCTCCTTTGCAGAAGCTATTAAGGCAAAAGTGTATGCGACTTTGTGTATACCCGGCGAGTTTTTAGTAATAAAATCCTTTTTTAGTTAACGACAACTTTTTGCGTTTTTTGTTTGAGTTTGGTTTAAAGGATACGTTTTTGGGAGGTGCTACATTCAAACTCGTTGGGTGCCTAAGGAGTGCCATTTCGTCTAAGCTTTTCACACCCTTGCAATGGCTGGCCAAGCAGAAAATGAGTGTAAGGTAAGAATAAGCCTGGATATTGGGAGAATCCTAAAAGGCCAATTGCTCAGCGACTAGGCTTAGCCAAGTAGGTAGTTGATACTCGATAAGGATCAGCGTCTTTAGACATATTTCATTATAACTTGGGTCGTGACTTTCTGAATAGCATAAAAGCGTACCTTACGGCACGAAAGTAAAGTGATGTCGTTCAGCGTATTCGCAAGGATCTGCGGAACAATCTTTCTAGTTGACTTGCCCTTTGGTATACTCTACGTCGTGTTTTTGACCAACTTGCTGTTCTGCCTTAAAAAAAAACCCACGGATTTTATGAAACTTGGTGGGAAAGCCACAAAAACCACAGGTTGATTGAGGACAATTTAGGTGCTAGCTTGAATCGAATACGGTAATTCGGGGTTTTCGTCGCCCCTTACGACGCCTTTTCGAAAGCTAAAAAAAAACGCCGAAGTCGACGATTATTTGGACATAGTTGTTCTTAGTTCGGTTGTGACCTGGTGACAAGCCGTTGAACAGATTTTTTTTAGTACTGGGGTACTGAAGATACAGCTGATGCCGACATATCTTACAAACTTTACGTCTTGTCACTTTGCTGTCGCCGTGGTTTCTCCCTTTCTCTGTGTATCAATAAACGTTTATTTAGCCTCACCTTTCACGCTGGCTGATGCCGCGTATTGGCATCAAAAACAGACGTCAAGCCTCCCTTCCAAAGCCTTCGAAAAGCAGTTCTTACACAGGTGATAGTGATGGTGGTACGGATGCAAATTGACCGTGTTGCGGACGTGTATATATTTTGGAAACATTGAATCGCAAAGATAAGCGCTTAATGTTGATTGATGGATCATTGCTAAAAGCTTGCAGTATTATTGCATAAACCGCACCTGTTCTTAAGCCTTCAGCCCAATGAATCCGTAGAATCCGTTACGTTGAAGTGCACAACTGACAACTCTGTGAAATAAACACGTTCGTATGGGAACCGACGTACGTCACGAAGTTCTTCCATGAGCCGATTCCCATAAGAACGTGTATATTTAACTCAGTTGTCAGTTGTGTACTTCGACGTGACGGACGCATCGGGTTCATTGGGCTGCAGGCTTTCCTCCTGCATTTAATTGTCAAAGCTAAAACAGATTCCGTTTCCCAGAAACTTTCGAAACGACCATTTTCTTTATCCTGTAACTCAATAGCCTTGTCTATTTTTCTATGATAGCTTTGTGCAACGGAAGTTATCATTCCATAAACACAGATGTCTTTTCAAAAACCGTTTCTAAGCAACAGTTGTTGTTTTTTCAAATTTGTTGTCGTTTAAACTCAAACTTCCCTTATGCGATTTTAAGAGACCTGCAACAACGTCAGCTCAAAAAAACATTTCAGTTTAATCATCCAATTTTGATTTACTTGTCAAGTGACGGAAAAAACTGACCAATGAATCTAAGGCTAGGGACACACGGCGACAAAAAAACGCGTGACAAAAAACAGCGCGATTTTCTGCAGCAATCATACTCAACACACGAATAATAATTTTCCATGCGGCTCCTGTCAGTTTTAATAGAAATTCAATTTTCATAGTTGAAAAAAAAAAAGAGTTTGAAAGCTTTTTGTGGTAAACAAAGTACACAAACAATAATTTTCTGTGCGGTTCTTGTTCATTGTGGTGAAAAATGTAACTATCATCGTTGAAAAAACAACAAAAATTAAAATTTTTGTCGTGCAGTTTGAAAGTGTCGCAAAGCGGAAAATTGTCGCAAATTGAGTCTCGCGACTAATTGCCGCAGCCGCAGTCGTGTGTTGTCTACAATATAAACACTTAAGCTTCTAGCCGGACTGAAATCGCGTTTTTCTGTTGCCGTGTGTCTCTGGCCTTAAGCCGCGTTGTCACAAGGAAGAGAAACAGAATTTCATACATTAGCAACGCAAAAAGCATTCAGCGAATTTAGGTTTCAGTTGCTAATGTATGAGATTCTGTTTCTGTTCCTGTTTTACGTTGCGTGTGACAACGCGGCTTAAGGCGTACAAACAAGCGTTTTCTTGATTGAAATATCCGTCAGTCGACAAACAAACTGTCTAAATTTTTGGTTTTGACGTTCTTGCAGGCGCCTCTACATATTGTTCTATTATCCACCAGGTATCGCATTATGACATTTCCATTTGTAAATAGTGTGAAAATTACGGTTTTTCATCTTGTCTAATTGACGAATGGAAAAGTCCAACAACGTCAGTATTCACCCGGTGTTGATACTTGTCAACTGGGTAAAAAAAATAAACAAAAACTGTTCAATAAAACTAAGGCGGCTTTTTTTCGACAAACTTTTCTTTTTGTTTTCGACAAACAAACAGTCAAAATTTTCATTTCGGCGTTATTGCAGGTCTATACATATTCTGCTACTGGCCACCAGGTCATTTTGACTTTCCATTTGTCAAAAATAGGCTTTAAATAAGACTTGGTAAGCATCTCGGTATATTTAGGGCAAGCGAAAACATAAATGCATCTTGGTTGCAAACTGTCATCTTCTATGTCAAATAATATTGGATATGCTTGCCACTCGTACTGCTAGTATTTGCTGGCAAGCGAAACAGCTGTTCTGAAATGTAGAAAATGCCTTTACTGCCTTGCTTATTAAAAACCGCCAATGTAATAATATGTCTCCACCGGCAATAACAAGAGAATTAGCGAAAGACAATTGAAAATAAACCCCAAAGTGACTCCACACGAACACTCTGTTTCTGTCATTTTGGCTCTCAAAAGAGATTGGCGATGTCATTTCCCAGAAGCGAAAAACGTTTGTTGTTGTAAAAATCACAATAGAAAACATACTTGTGACATATCTGTCGTACAGGGACAGATTCAGTTGCCTTTTTTGATTTTCAAAATAAAACAAAGGTGCAGAAATAGGTTTGTGAATAGGTTGAATGGGATTTATGAGAAGATTTATTGTTAATCGCTTGCCGAGAGTATTTAAATTGTATTGTAAATCCCGACATTCGTTGAGGATTTAATAAAGATTTATATAAATCTCGGATTAGTGCCCGGTGGAGACACGGTATAGGATAAAATCACCAATTAACTCCTTTTATTTTTGGTATTCTTTCGTCTTAAAGTCACGCTTGGGTTTTCAATGCAGAAACAGAATCTTTTCTGTCGCGGAGCTCACCAACCAACAGTACATTTAGAAACATGTGGAACTTTTCATGAGAAGTGTTCAGCGCATAGTTAACTCCATCAGTAAAGTTGTGAAAATCCTAAACTCTTGAATTTATTGACTCTTACAACTCTCACTTTACATAGAAAAATACAGGAGAAGAAGTTCGAGAAAAAGTTCGAGTTGAGAAGTTCGGATGTAATTTTCACAGAAACACGCAAAGCAACTGTCATTTCATACAGTAAAAAGTACAAAGAAGCTCATACTGGTTTCCAGATCAGGGATTTGCTCACTCAATTTGGCGAGTTAAGCCGAGACTAATCTCCGATCTATATTCACTGGTATATTCATTTCTGGGGTTAATCTTATCTTAACTCCGAAGCTCGGATAATCTCGGACTGATAAACTGGCCTTAAGAGGGGCAAAAACTGTCAAATTAGTGTAAAAAAAACAGTTTCAGAAGTATACAGAATTCTTTCGATTATTTTTTTAAAGGTAAACGGCATTCGGTGCTATTCAAAGGTAAAGCTAGGTCAACAACATAATTTTGATTTAAATTTTCTATTGTAACAAGAATGCAAGAATGCTACATTATTACAGCAAACAACTACCTATTGTGAATTGCTTTTCTATTAAATCAGTCCTACCAAACTGAAACAAAAAAATTATGTACCTTCTCGACTTTCTGACACAACTGTCATTCGTTCGAAAATCTTTGTAGAGAAAATATGGCCGACGAAGACGATGTTCGATGTTGAGTGTTTTCCATTAAAACAAATAATTCATAAAAAATGTTCTCCTAAAATCAGTTTGATGTGTATAATCAAATAATATTCTTCCATTAAATTCAATAAGCAGCAACAAAATCGTGTCAATTCAGTGAAATAAAAGAAATAAGTGAATGAAAATAAAGAAAAATAAAATAGTATTTGGAAGAAGAAAGAACAATCGCGCATTGTGACGTGAAAACAAATTAAATTTTTATTCTCTCTTGTGCAATTCGAATGTTTGCCAAAATAAAGCATTAAAATTATATTTTACAACAGCGTACAAGGGATTTTTACACCAAAAACCGACCAAGGTAAGTCGAATGGAAGTTTCCTTTTACTCGTGAACTTTTGTGTGTTCTATTAATAAACGTCGAACATGTCATAAATCTTTGTTGTAAATTTTTGCTGAAAAACAAATGCAATTTCTCCGCCCCGTCATACTCTTAGTTTCACTACGAGGTCTATTGTTTTTTATTTTTATTTGCAAGAGTAGTCAGCCCTCAATTGAATTCGTCGGTACAAGTGTACCCAGAATGTACTGAAACGGGGAAGTGTGTCACTATTTTTATTCCTCCTCTCATTCGGTGATGCCTGATGCTGCAAAACAAACCAGTATTGACATCGAATCAAAGGAAAAAAAAACAATAGAAAATAAAAATAAATTAAATATTCTCTTTGATTAAATGTGTTCTAACGGCTTGAACTTTCGCGTAGCCTTTGTGTATCCTTGTGACTTGTGTGCGGAGATAAGTTCATTGTTCTTGAAACAAATACGTAACATCAAAATGTGTATTGATTTTGTGCTGATTCCGTAACGGATTCGCTCGCAGATGCTGTTGTAATTCGAAAACTGTCTCTAGTGTGAGTCATGGACTAAGTTTTTCTGGGATGATGATGTTTGCCAGCGGCGATTTTCTCGTTAAATGGATATTCCAGTATTGGCATTACAAAAAGACGTTATAATTCGGATCTAAATAACATTACTTCGAGATGAAGTAGGGACATAGGAAATCCATAACCCTTAATAACTTTAAATTGGAGAATTGACAGCACATGGACTCTAAGGTTACTCAGCCTCAATTTTAACGTACCAGTCCGGGAAAATGGGGGTGGTTATTATAGCTTGCTCTCACTAATGTCCAAATGAATGAAAAAGTCGAACCCGCAAAATACCGACTAAAATCGTCAACCTTAAGCACACCCTTGCCTCTCCAATCCTTAACCAAATTCGACGAGATATTTTGTTCCTAGAAGCGTCGTTCTTCAAACTCCCGTCCCAACTCAGTTTCAGGATGACAATTCTCAAATTGACCAAGATTGAAAAGGTTGATCAAGCTTTGGATACTCATGTTACTGACTTACATCTTTGCTCACCACTGTTATGGAAGTAGTTAAGCACCTACCTTCCTAGTTTTCGGAACTCGCCAATGAGCGTAGATTCTTCTGCACCATTTCTCTGATGAACGAATTAGTTACTGTAATAGATTAATGTATGCCATTTCGATAACTCGCAAACTACTTCGGCTGTACAAAACGCAGCCTGATAAACAAACTTCTGCAGCGCTACATTTACCTTGGCCGGTTAGCGTATAATAAACAACTCTGGGCCCACCCTATTAAATTTTAGAATTCCAAAACCATTCTTTGTTACTAACTTTTTATCGATTTTAACTCGCGCACCAGAAATTGGCTAAATCCGGAAATTGGACTCATTTTATGCCACCCAACCCCTGTTCTAGCAAAAAAAAATTTTTTCCTTTATCGCCTTTCAGACTTTGGTCTCTTCAACTTAGCAACACAACCACCACCATGGACAAGAAGATTGTTTTTTCGTCCGACGACACCGCAATCTGCGTCACCCGTGTTAATAACCATCTCCTGTGAAACTTAGACCCTCTTCAGTCTTCACCAACCCTTATCGGTAGCTCTTCCACTCGACAATTCCTTCGCCACTTTCCAATCTGAAAATGCATATCTCGTCAATTTCTACAAAACTGATTTTACGAAATTAAAAATTACCTGATCAACTTTGTGAACTTCGATTTTCTTTCGAATCGTAGCTCACACGTAGTCTATGCCTAAGCGTCGTTAACCCACTTTCAATACCCAAAGACTGTCCCCAAAGGTCTCATATATTTCTTAATATAATACGTCTTATAGTCACAGATAAAATACATAGCCTTAGGGACGACTTAACGTCCGGCCCTGTGCGTAAAGAAATTGGCGCAAATTAATTTGATACAACCCTTCAGTGTCTTATTTAAATATTCCAGTTCACAGACACTCTTTCCGTATCTCTCGATATAATCCCGATCACAAAAAAAGGGACGAAAAAAGAAAGTCGTTGGTTTATGTGGATTAAATATGCAGAGTGAACATATATGCTCGAATATGGACAAAAAGTCAATCGTGTTTGCCGTAGTTCAATTGGTAGAGCATAACCCGCGGCAGAAATAGGTCGCAGTGATCATACCCTGCCGGTTAATCCTACACGGATTTTTCTTTCGACATTTCGTTCGCTAATATTTTAAAAGAATAAAGTCTCCAATTGTTATCGCTCGATTGCCAAACTGTCATGTGTACCCGAACTTTGGAGACCATCGTCTACGACACAATTTAATTTCACTGCAAACCAACTTCTTTAAGACCGATTGACTACCACTAATCTAGTAAAGTTTGTTTTACAATCCTTGTGTGCACTTGAGGATGGAAAGGAAGTTGTCGTGGTTGCCGCCGACTTTAGCGAGGCCTTTGACAAAATCTCACTCCTCATCTCAATATTTTAAAATGCTTTGCTTATCTTATGGCTCAAATCCTATCTAGAAGATCGACCATTTTTTTAATATTCATACAGCCATGGCCCATCATAATGATGTCACCTGTACCATGTCACGTTCGTCCAGGAAGGTCTCCAATTACGTTTCCAAATTCCTAGTTACCTTTCTTCGGCCCTTTCTTAATCCGCTATCCAAGTCTGGTCCCCCTTGTACAGTATCTATTCTACACTTCGCGCATTGAGGCCGTTCAACGTAGGTTTGTTCGTTTCGCCCTTCGTGGCATTTAGCAAGGAGGGAAAATTTCAAACTTTCATTTTTCTATCTTTTCTGCACAAAGCTACGAAACAATCGTCAACGGAAACAGGATTTGACAATTTTTCGTAGGTTTTCTTGGTTTTGTGTAGTTAAGGACCGCTACCGCAACAAGCAAATTGATATCTGTTGTATGAGTCATTTAATTTATTCTTTTCGTCGGCACTAACTATATTTTGAAATCAAATGAGAACAAGTCATTTAAGATTCTTCCCCAATCAAGGAAGAAGCCAATAGCATCAAATGGGAGGTAAACAGAAACGCGCACAACTACTTACCTATCTTTCCCGTCTAACCGTAATAGAAAGGGTTAAAGCAATGTTGAATCTACCTACAAATACTCTTGGAAGCTCTTCGTAAAAAAATTAGATACGAGGCGAAAAATAATAAAGCTTAAGACTTGAGTTGAAGTGCCCCAAAACATTTTTAATTAAATTTTGGGTTACGCAACACTGTCAGTTTAGTTATTTATTAAAGGTACATTTTTTAAAGTGCATTTTAAAAATGACCCCCTTAGGAAGCTGAAAAAATTATCGACGAAACGTAGGGAGACAATATGGAATAATTTTGATTTAATATTCGCATAGAAGGCATTGACCAATGAGTCCGCAACAACAAAAATTCGTAAGGAAATAATTTCGATTTTTTTAAGGAATTTGACAGTTTGATATCTGGAAACGTGATAGATATCTGAAACACTGTGCATTCGTTAGGCAATACGTTAGATTGAATTTTGATAGTATTTGGATTAAGCTGCACATTAAATTTAATGCTGTCCACTTAGAGGCAGATTTTCAGTGCGAGAATTAACCCCAGTTAAAGGAGTTTTTAAGTCAATCTCAGCCCGTTAGAATTAACTATCATATTTTGGTGGGTTAATACCGGATCAAACTCCGCAAAACAGTCCGCACTTCTTCGCTTGTTTTTTCTATTTGAAATGGCAGTTTCTTTGCGTGTTTCTGTGAAAAATTGCACTTTTAGAACAACTTGAGCTTCTTCGCCGGTTTTCCTCTATTTGAGTGTCAGTAGTTGAGAATAAATTTCGAAAGTCGAAGATTTTGAGTGCCTTATGACCGAGTTAGCTAGCTCCAAATTAATTTTTTTCGTGTTTAACAGACCTGGATTAAGGTTGTGCTTAGCTCCTAAGTTAAATACCGGCCCTTAGAAGTAGGGGGCTTAATGCTTTGGTTGTAAGTAAGGCTGTTGCGCTTGGACCAGGGATATTTCCCCAGTAGTTGTTTTTCAGCAGCAGCAGCAAAACTGGGTATTGCACTGCCGTCTAATATACGTTTGTACACCCTACTTAGCCTTCATAATTGAGTTCTTTTAAATGAGCTAAAAGATGATAAATTAAATTAAATGATAATTAATTTATCACCTTTTGAAGTCGCTGGTCTTATTAGGGTCGCTAAGCTCCGTTTTTTCCGATCCTCCACCGGGATCAGTCGGACTTAAGCGTGATCCCAGATGGATCCAGATCAGTTTCTAGCAGAGAAACGGTTTTCTTGTATCTCGTCTAGCATATCTAGCAACAGTGTCGTGAGGCTAGAAAACGAAGTGCTCGAACCATCGAAGTCTTGATCGTTCCACTCTAAAAAGTAGCTGAACAACATTGTGATTCCCTGGAATACTTGAATTTTCTATATCCCTATAAGCGTAAAACAAGAAATTTGTTGTTCTTTTTAATATTGCTTTAACTTGGATAAGCTTACAGCAACCATTTCAAAATTGCAGCCTGAATCGACAAATATTGCGGCGCAGACATTTATAAATATAAATAGTGTGGCGCAACAGCTCGAGGTGAACCAGGGCCAACCAAGGCACCTACAATTTTTTGCCGAATCCGAACGTCACTTTGAGAAGTTTTTTCAAGACGAATGATACTCTCGGAGGGCTTGTAAGACCCTCGCAGATATTTACTCTGCCTTAAATTATCCCACAAGAGAAGAGAAGCCAATTGTTAAAAGGAGGATGTAAATTTTAATATTGTCCTATAAAAATTCAATGTTTTACGGCCCAGAAAACATTCATTTAACATGCTCCTGTGCTGGGTTGCAGGGCATAGTGACATTCTAGGCAACTGTAAGGCTGACGAACTCACCAAACTTGGAACTACTCTCTCAATTTTGCCTAATAAAGGCTCGACATGCAAACTCATGATAAAACTGGCTGCAATAGAAAGAACAAATCTCAGATGGACAAGTGGTAGTAACGTAACAGATTTGGCCTAAGCCAGATCTTAAACGCTCTAGGCGTTTGATAGCTCTTAATAGGTCGCACATGGGTGCTACAATCGGTGTTATTACAGGACAATGTCTGATAGGCAAGCACGCGACAAGGCTTGGTGTCTTTTCTAACGACTTTTGGAGGAGCGGCATGGATGAGGAGAAAGAAGAGACCACTCTCCACTTTCTCTGGACATGCCCCGCTCTCTCTTAGAACCGAAATCTTCACCTTGGAACTTTCTTCTATAATGATCTTAGTGATCTTAGTACGACTGAACCAAAACGTCTCTTACGCTTCATTAGTAGCTCGAAATGGTTCAACGAGTAGGCAACAATTTTTCCAGATCCACGTGGTATCACAATGGATCTACATACGCCTAAGTGAGTTTGTTTCTTTGAACCCGACAGCCACTTCAACCTAACGGCCTAGAGAAATTTAGCGGTGGCCAATGAGTTTGTCACGCTTGGCCTATCCCGAGATACTTACATGTTGCTTAAATTGTCTAAAGTATTTCAGACCGGATTTCATTGACTTTAACAGACTTTCCCACATTTGGCAATTTAACATTGATACTGACTTTATGCACAGTGAAAATTTTCAGCGCCCCCAAACCTCGTCGGCGTGGTGATATAACTTTCATCATCAGTGCTTGACCAACTTCGAAAAAAGTTTGCTAACATGCGTAAGACTTCATTCTCACCTAAAAATACTTGTACCGTTCTTGGATTTGACTCCTTGTACCTCATTCATCTTTCTTTCCTTGAGACGGCGAGTTATTTGCTAAAATCTGCGAGCATCGTAGTCCAACCCCTCGCCGAACTTTTTTCGTGACTGTTTTTCGGCTCTTCTGAGTTCTAGTTTGCAGGTTCGTGGGGTCAAAGTGTACCAGGTTCGACAGTTGAGTCCTTACATTGAATCTAAACAGTGTATAGCCTCTCATGTTGTCTCTTTTATTGCCTCTGCAGTGTATTGTACTGCCGCACAATATGTATAAGACACTCCTGGGTTTTGCTTAAACCTTCAGGCTCATCCCTTAATTATAAGTTTGCTGGTGTGAGTCTACCAGGAGTGTATTCTTTTGACTGATTTGCTTATAACATCATGTAGACAAAGGTGTTTAGACGGCTTTAACGACCTTGTTGGCGCCTTTAAAATTGTTGTGTCATTAAAGCAAAGATAGATTTATTTTAATCAAGGAAAAATTAAAAAAAAATCCCTTCAAATCAAGGGAATTATATTTTCTTAAAGCAAAAAATGTTAATTTGCGTCGATTCTACTAAAAACATGTTTGCCATGATCTAAGTACGGATTTTTTTAGTGTAGATTGTTCGTAGATTTTAAGCAAAAAATTACTAAGTACTTTCTGATGCGCTTAGCTTAACTATATATTAAATGACTTTTTAATAACCAAGTAGTTAACGGTTTTATTATGTGGAAATTACGCAAAACCCACCACTTTACCTGATAAAATAAATACATTTTTTTACTCTCTGTCACAGAGTACTTGAAAGAACTCAATAATTTATTCACAAGTTTAAAAGTGTCGCAAATGTAACTATGTGCTAAACATCATCCTATAACAAGTTTAAATTTAAACTTTTAACCTTTTTTGACTCAGAGTTTAACTGCTTTTACTAGGCATTACTCAACAGGCAGCCGGTAAAAATGTACTCTCAACCACTTAAACGTATAAAATAACGATAAATCGGGTGCAAACACCGAAGCATGAGTGCAAACTCATGACTCATCCATCAAAGCAGGTTCAATTACTTTCATCACGTCGCATAAACAAATATTTTCTGATAACAATTTACGATTTCCCACGCAAATAGAGAAATAGAAGAAATGTAACCAATTCAAGGGCATTTGTGCTGCTAATTGGCATAAAATATTAATGTCTAATCGAATTGAACCATCACCGAAAAAATACTAATAATTACGCTTTGACCAAGCAATCACTCTGCAATTAAGTAAACTTTTCTTTTAATTACTTTTCCTCATATGTTGATTTTTTTGTTAAATTTTAATTTATGTCCTTAAAAGTGTGTGAATAAGCCATTTGTACTCAAATTAAGACAGCATTATAGGTGCAACACCTTATAAAGTTTCAAGAGTAAATACTAGGCTCTTAATGAAGACTCACTTAAGCCCGGGACATTAGGGACTTGGTGGTTTAGTGGGTCATTTTTGACGTCATATTGCCTCTATGCAGATCATTGTCACCCTCTCGTTTACATTTCAAAAGCTCAAGACTCATTTTTCTTTTACCCCAAGTTCCACACATCCCAACGATCGCGAATTTTTCATTGAGGTGGTGTTTTCCCTTGTAGAAACCGCAGCTTTTAGTCTTCTTAATGTAGTCTGACGGCTGAAAAATAAACTTCTACTTGAAAAAGAAACAGACAACAATTCGGCTTTAATCTTCGTGTAAACGTTACAAAACAACGTTTCAGGAAGGCGTGTGATCAAACTCTTTAACATGATTTTATCTCGCAGCAGAATGTTGATTCGCACTGCGACTCTTCTGTTTTAATAAACTTATTTCTTTTAATTTCCTAAAAAAAAATTAATACAGAGTATTCCCCGCATGTGAAAGATTTCTAACTTTAAGCTTAATAAAATCCTTTCTACTGCAACTTTATAAAAAAAAACCTATTTTCTAGATTGGATTATTCAAAAATTGTTCGTAATTTTCGTCATTTGTGAGTCAAAACATCAATTACAACACGCTCAGAGGAAGGAATCTAACAATAACTCACAATCAAAGCGAGGACAATTCATTAGGAGACGCCCAAAACGAAAATACCTCTCTTGTTGTGAACATAGACTAAAAATGATTTTCGATTTTTTCCTATGTTGAGCAAACATTTTTTTAAAGTGTTGGCTCGCAAATTGTTGTGAGTACTACTCTTGTGGTGTTAATTTTATACGTTAAATAATTGATTAAAAAAAACTGTTTTATAACCTAAAGTTGTTTGTTTTGTTTTTCAAAATTGAAATTTTTAATGCTTTTTTGTTACTCACGACTTTTTTGCTTGCCCATAAATCTGTTTGTTGTTTGTTAGTTGCATGCTTTCAATATCGGGAAGTTCGGTAAACGGATTTTCATTGTTTATTCTTGCTTTTGAAGTTTACAGAGTTAATGCTTTGTTGTAATTGAATTTGAAGAGTTGGACTGGGACTTAGAAAATTTAACTTAAATTTTTATAATAAGCAATGTTCGTTTTTTTCAAAGGGAATTTTGAGTAAAATTTTTTTGGCGAAAAGCGGGAATAAAATTTCTAAGAAGTGCGTGAACAGCCCTATAGTTTTTTATGGTCAATACATATAGACTTTTAGTGTTTTCTTTTTTCTGGAATAGCGGTAATATAAGCCTTGTCTCAACACCCTGTGATCATTTTTTTTTAAGTTTTTGTCAAAATTGAAAGCAATTAACACATTAGAAAATTTTTTGAGATTGGAAATGACAAAACTCGAAATCAGCGATAATAGTGTTAATACAAATGTTTAGTGTCATTAACTTTGGTAATATCCAAAGTAAATATTTTTTGCAATATCTTGTAAATTAATACACAAAAAATGTTTTTATTCCAATTCGCGGCGTAAAAAATTAAATCGGTGGTTGGCTGCAGTCAATTGCAAAAGTGTAATGTTTAAATTAAAGAGAGCGTGATTTAAGCGTACTTTTACAATGTATAAATACATACTTTAAATAAAGCAATCTTCTTTTCTAGAAAAAAGAGGTTTTCTCTTTTGTTATATGAAGTAATCTCTAAAATTAGCCATTTTTGGACCCACAGCTTGGTAGCTTGGACCCACAGCCGAGTCCAAGCTACCACGCTTAGGTCTTTAAAAAATGTCGAAGCCAGTTGTCAAATTTTTCTAAATGATTAAAGTATGTCAAAATTATCTAGCTTCGCTATTTGTTGCATAGCCAACTGCATGCCTAGCTAACTTAGTTTTAAGTAACGGGACAGGGGGGCGGACTATAGAAGTAACAAATGCGCTATATAATAGGCTCATCAATCAAAACAGGCGAGCAGAATCGCTTGTCAGTTGTTGCTTTCATTTGGGAGCCAAGCTCAGACCAAAAATAAAATGTGTCTTTTTAGGAGCTTCTGTGCTGCTAAATCGCTTAGACTTGGAGGCCAAGCAACTTCTCCTTTAAACGTAATATTGTGATCTTAAAATTTTATACGAAATAAAATGATTAATTGGGGGTGGCGCGGCGTAGTGGTTAGTGTGTGTGCTTACTGCGCCGGAGGTCTGGGTTTGAATCCTACCATCGTCACCTGAAAAAAAGAATCGTTCTTTTTCACGGTCCCCACCTCCGCGAGGGTCTGACAAGCCCTCCGAGAGTATCATTTGTCTTGAAAAACTTCTCAAAGTGCCGTTCGGATTCGGCAAAAAACTGTAGGTCGCCTTGTATGTGAAAAAATCAACGGACACAGCATACATTGTTAAGAAGTTGGCCCTGGTTCACCTCGAGCCAGGGCCAACTTATTTATTTATAAAATGATTAATTGATGGCTTCTGTGGGCAGTACCAATATAATGTTGTTGAAATCAGAGATCGTCCAGATTCAATTCATTTAGTAAGAAATACTTTTGGGCAACACGCTCGAATTGTTGACTTTGAAGACGAAATGAGGTGCCAGGTTGGGTTTGAATTCCGCACTTAATATCGCGATTGTACCTATAGACGAAAAATTTACGTATTTTCACTTTCACAGATCGCCACTTTCGTAACAATATTGAATAACGAAAATGCCTTGTTACGTCGAAAATGGCTTCATGGCATCATGCACGTCAAAGTTAATTTTAGCAATTACACTACATTAGCTAACATCTGTCAAAACGATCAACCTCATTAGATTCAACAAATGATAGAAATCTACAGCCGACATCCACACCATCTGTTGGCTCATCTTATATTAACAGATTATGGCGTTGTCGGTTAAGCTTGCTCATTTTAGATTAAATAAAGTTGTGCCGAAGTTAATAATTTTGTTTTCGCTAGAAAATCATCGACTATTGAGACTGAAATTGAGATCCTGCAGCAAAATCCAACAAAACAGTGTACAAGTCAAAAGGTCGCAAAGGCAACGTTTGAAGAGCTTTCTCTTAAAGTATAAGCGAACTCATACTCAACTAAACTCAATAGGGTGGACTTACACATCATCTAATTCAGTCAACCTAACAACCTGTTCACATGAAATGTAGTTCCAATACATGATTCCTTAGTCCTCGAATAAGTTCTTCAACTAATTCACCTGCTGCCCAAACTAGGTAAAAGCATAAACCGCTATCAGTAAATCGTTTGACAGTCATATTAAGAGTTAGAAGTGAGCCTATTATGCGATCATATTTGTGATATTAAGTTTCGGACCGCCTTTTGCGGACTAGCAGGACACCTCTCAGGCCTAACTCCAAACAATGTCTCTAGTCTTATTCTTTCCTTCTCCACATACGGTACACCACCTATACTCTTTCCGCGATAAATAATCAGTAAAGGAAAGATGGGACTTCACAATCTATTTTCAACTCTTTTTCTTTTGAAAGCTTAAAAAAGCCCAAATTCTTAAAGCTTTTTGATCACAGAAAGAATCGAAGAAACAGGATGCTGGCAAAACTTTTTTCCTCATACTTTTAATTATTGCAAGCAAATGGGGGTTGACTGCGGGTAATATGGCTCTATGGTCACTAAACGCGGATGTTATGCCACATTTCTCTGTTATGCAACATTTCTAGGTCTACATTTAAGGGGCAACCTATGTGTATTTTTTGTTTGATCCTAACCTGCTGGGGGAATTCACAAATTCCGCTGAAAAAAACTCTCACCATGAGCGCTGTACTGACCAGTTTTCGCGAATAGAGTATAGCTGCTGCCTTGGTTGCTACCACTAGCTGCCACAATTGCAGCATTTTACTCTTACTCAACGGAGAGGGCTTAAGAATATGATTTATACCGTCGCTCTCGGATAAAAACAGCCGAACGACACGGTCTAAATGAAAAATTAGTCCAATAGATTAGGGAAATGCACAAAACGATTATAGCCGAAGCAGATTTTGACAAGTGCGTAACAATTGAAGTAAATATAGGGTCTGTCCGCAAGGTGATGTTCTGTCTCTCCAATCTGTTTTGACTCAACTCGTGCTGAAAGGTGTCACTATCCCAATATCCGATGAAGTCAAATATTTGGGAGTCATCCTTGATAAAAAAAAACTTCTTTGGGCTCAGTATGTTGAATCCGATACTTTAAAAGCAGTGTCCACTTTCTGGCAGTGTAGAGGCGCTTTACGCAAGACTTGAAACTTATCTTTGAAAAGATTCCTCTGGATCTATACGGACATATGGTAAGACAACCACTATTCTCATACGCAGTAGATGTTTGGTGAAACGTGCTACCGCCTTTTTTGCCAAACTCCAAAGGACGACTTGTCTTGGCTGCAAAGAGGACTTTCCTACTACGCCGGGCTCTACTCTAGATGCTCTGATGAACCCGACAATAGCTAGGCATGGCTCAAAAGAATTATATAAGGACCCGAACCTGGATGGGGTTTGCCTTCTTCTGTATAGTTACATCGGCCATTGATTCTTTAGTTTCTCGCGAAACACAGGGTTAATTGCTAGTCTTAAGCCAAATCACCACCTGTCCAGCCTGTGAGAAGAATGACGACACGGCGGAACACTTCCTTTGTAGTTGTCCTGCATTTCTTAGCATCAGGTGGGCAGATCTTTGGGGCTGACGAGGTGAGCACCGAACATCTAAGCTCTTCATCACTGAAGCTCCTTCTCATCTTTCTTCGAAAGAAATTTTCAAATACATTAGCGTAAGGTGTCTGCATGCTGGACAAGTAGTTGTAGGTGAGTGATCCATCGGATAGTAGCAACCTCCAACAGTATAAGTAAATCAATTCAAAGTCAGTCCTTAATTATATTGATCTAGCCTTCACGTATAACTTGAGCGTTATCTCTTTCTTTTATGGTATGCCCTCAAAAGTTCTTTTATGCTGTGCGAAAACTGACCAACGATTTAAACTCCCTCTTCTATGATCCTGGGTCATGTACTCGCTCGATCTTCTCTGTGCGACGCTGGATGTCATAATTTTCTACATAATATTGTTCTTGGAAACCGGTAGTAGGAAATTGCCAACGTTAAGCTGAGTTAGCTCCTCAATGACCAGCAATTATTTAACTGATTTTTTCTCAAATATTATTGGGCTTACCAATAGCACTTAAATCAGAAACCAAGGCTTGAACTGCGGCCATATATCAAACCTATCTAAGGTCGTTAATGTTATTTTTATAAAAAAAACAACAACATGCTGATAAAAAAGCCATAAATGAAACTTATCAGCGGAGCACATTTCAACCACAGATCCAAGCACCTTCACCGTGACAATAGTTGCCCCTGATAGCAATCACTTCCAAAGGTTTGTTTTTCTAATGATACTTCCCTCCGATTTCATGAGTACTATATTAACAATTAAATTCCTAAACAAGATCTCCAATTAAAGTGCTCACAACGACCCCACTTGCATATCAATAGACAACCACTCCGACGATTATAAAATAATTATTTCCCTCCCATATGTTAAATTGATCCCTTCGTCACCGACCCCCTTTTGTGGGCATGTGTGCATGCGTATTTGTCTAAACCGCGAAGACCATAATACATTTTGAAACCCATATTTGCTTTTATTAATCGCCCGGTCGCTCACCAGCAGCGGCAGAGATTAAGTAACGAAACGAAGTGGATTCTCTCTCTGGTTTCGGATTCGAATCGACTATGCTAAGCTATACAGTACAGCAAAAAAGTTTCTGTGAACCACCCGTCAAGCTTGGCAGTTCAGTGTTCGCTAGACTTTTTCCGGAGTGATTGACGGCAGTTTTTTTGTTTTCATTTTTTTTCGTAGGCACCTACCCAACCGACCTTCTGTCGATGAGTTCATTTCCATTATCAAAGTAGAAATATCTTATTCCTAAAAGCGCCGAGCTACAACAATGATAAAGTGTGTTTTTGGTGCTTAATTTGAATTCCGAATTGTACTCAGCTAATTAAATAATCGCCAGCCGAGTACATAGCGAGCAATTCAATATTCTCGACGATAGACGAAAGATTGTTTTGTTAACTCTCGACGTCAGTTCTATCCGATGAATACTTGTTTTAACGGCCAACGGCTCGTCAACTCATTATAATCCTCCTCCCCATTAGGCGCGTTGAAGAGAACTTTGTTGCTTGATTGATGTGGAATAAAGTTCAGACATATGCGTATATACAGACACGTAAATACCCAGGCACTATTCACGTTTTCCTATACGATCATCTCTGCTATATGTATTTTTTAATAGGCGGGTGTGCCGGATCAGAAGTTTTCCAGTTCCTATCCAGTAGGGCAAAAAATTTAATTCAGTAAAAAGTTTCTAACTTTCGGACCAGAACAACAATTGCGAAGTCTACACTTAATTGCATACAGTTGACCTGTTTTCGCTACGCTAAATAATGGAGTACGTGTTTTGAAAGTGTCTCAAAATAAATAAAATTTTATTGACTTTATCTTTTGAATTCTGGAACAACAAAGAACAAACAAAAAAACAATCAACAATTATAACCAAAACCTCTAGTTGCTCTCTTGGAGCTAAAAATATCTTATCAGTTGTTATTGGCCTGCGAAAATTCATTTGCATTGGTTCGAAATGATTTGCTTTTGAATTTATATTTTTTTAATATAAATATTTAGAATGTTTCGAAATGTTCTGTCAATGTTTAAAAATTTATGTGGTCAATTTGACAAGGTGCCAAGTGATTTAATATTGTGTGTTTTTTGGGAAATTCTTTTCAGCTAAACTAAACGACGACGCTCGTTTGGAATAATTTCTTGGAATGCTATTCTTGGAGAAGATAGTTTGTTGAACTGCTTTTATCGTGCTGTAAAATAGTGAATTTAGTTGAAAAGCGTATACGCAACCAACATGCTTTAGCACTCGTTGTTAGAAAGCCAAATGTTCAAAACATTCTATTTCCAATGAACTCATTAACTCTGATAAAAGATTTGATAATCAAAAAATGATTTACCCTGACTGAAGTTTGAATTATGGTTTTACAACTACACCCACACATAAATCAAACTAGAAGAAACTTTTCCATAACTTTTTTGTAGATATGCCGAAGGTGTTAAAAAATTTGTGCCTTATTGTTTCCAATCAAGAAACTAATTTTTTCACATCGAAACAAATCTTGAAAATTTGATTCTCCGAAGCGAAACATTAGTTTTTTTGCAACAAATCTTTTTTTAAAAAACATAATTCTATCTTTAGACCGATCGTTTATTAAGAACAATTAAAACCCCAGCTGGAACAAAAGTAGGAATGTATAAATTAAAAACATCTGTTTTGCATAAAAAGAAAACTTTATTCTGAATTTCTGATGGAAATTATGTCAAGGCTAGCTGTTGTTAAAGAGTTGATTGTAGTGACGCATAAAGTCCAGCATTGTGCCGAAATATTTCTGAACTCGTTTGACTCTTAAATTTAACAGTTGAGATCATTAACATGTAAATTTGTTGAAGGCTATGAACTCATGTTGTGCTGTCTGTCGGCTTTCATGCGCATCCCACTACCTTGTTTGTAATAAAAAACAGGTGGCAACGAAACTTGTAACTTCTAAGCTTTACGTCTCATATAAAGGCGTAAGATTACCCTGACTCTGGATTGCTTGAAAGGCCATCTTACTTTGCAGTTTTCTTACTTTCTTACCATGCGCAATTCTTTCGTTTTAAACAGAAGAGATCATTACCATAGCAAAAAATAAGTTAACAAATTTGCAAAACTTTCCTGCAGCCCAAAACCTTGAAAATCAGACAAGGAATGTAACATAGTTTGAAGGTCAATAGCTAACAACTGCCAATAATGCTCTCAGAAAGTCTTGTTCGTTTCTGCCAAATTCACACAAGTGTTCTAATAACTCTTGAGAGCACCTCTGAGTATGGGAATAGCGTTCTAGTTTTGAGCAACATAAACTGAATTTTTCATAGTATCAAAAAAATCCTGTACGGATTTTATTGTATTTAAAATTGGAGGAAATTGTTTAACAAGGCCTTAGCTGCTTTTATGTGTTCAAAAGTTAGCTAAAAATTCATAATTGAAAAGGCATTTGCAGCTTAGAAGAGTCATCGCCTGACCACTCACAACTATACATGCGGTGGGCGTTATAGATGCTCTTACAAGCATTCAGGGGACCTACAGTTTTTCGCCGATCTCAAACGGCGAGTCGAGAGGTCACAAATACTATTCACTATGACAAATAGCAACTACTCTCGAGGGTTTTTCAGATTCAACCGCGAAAAAACTTTTATTGCTCGATCGGGATTCGAACTCGGGAACTCGTCCACAGTAGGCCGACACCCTAACCACTGTGCCCACCAATTTTCATCGACGCCCTGATAGCTCGAACGGAAGTCTTCAGCCCAATGAATCCGTTGCGTCCGTCATGTTGAAGTTAAGTGACTATTCAATTAAATACACAGTCTTATGGGGAGCGGCGAGCAGCCCATAGAAGAAGTGCGTGACGTACTTCGCTTCCCATGAGAACGTGTGTATTTCACTGAGTTTTCAGTTGTGTACTTCGACGTGAAGGACGCAACGGATTCATTTGGCTGAAGGCTAGAGTGTAGAATCATGTAAGAAAGATTAAATCGCCATAATAGCTTGAGCTCCTTTACGAATATAAAGGAAGCCATGTGTCCAGGATCGTGAACAGATTATTTATGCGGCTTAAAATCGACACTTTTTGAATAACTGTAACAAATTCATTTCCAAATATTTGCAGACGTTTTTACGAATAAATGAAGATTAAACTAGAATACCTTTTGGTTTTGCATATACTGTACTTCGCCTTCAATTTCTAACTTGTTGTTATTTCTAGTCGCTTTTATAAAACCAGCGCAATACCAAAGGCGACCGGTGACCGGCATTGAACGCTGCTTAAAAAGCAAAACACAAAATAAACTGACAACGAGTGAAACGCATTAAAAATGTCGGTCATCCAGTGCGTTTTTACTGTCGCGAGTAAAACACAAAATGCATTTATTGGCCCAACATGTAGTTGGTACCATAAAGTCGACCTTTGACGCGAACCTATCAACGCTCATTGTAGACTTCAATTCGATTTAGTTTCAAAGTCGTTTTTCATGCATGCTTGGGTGTTGTATTCCAACCATGAAAACAAATAGAGAGAATTAGCACGCAGCTTTTAGCCATTCACTGGGTGAGGCACGAAAGCAATTCAATTGAAATAATAAGTGAAAAAAGGGTGAAGAATAATCAGCTTGTGTTGGTTAACAATTTGAGGGGATTTAAGTTGAAATTATTTTTGTATTCACTTCGGTAAAAGTTTAACGAGGTTTTTAAGAATAAACAGTTTACTTTTTACTTTGCAAGTTATTGAATATATTGAAGGGTCCAGCTGCCCCCTTGTAACCCGTTGCTTAGGCTCATTGTTAGATTTGGGGTAGGAGCAAGATTGGGTATGTGCAAATTAGGAGGCATCAATCGTTTTATAGCTCTGGTTTTCTAGCTCTGCGGGAATTATTACGCTGCACCCTTTGTATCAAGGGTGCAATAGGGATATTCGAACTTAATAGCGGCCATATTTTTAAAGCTACGTTTATCAAACGGGCTTTTATATATGCAGTCTGTTCTACCAAATCACCAGGATTGAACGCTATTCAACAACATGTGATAGTGGAAAAGTTATTTTATCAAAAAGTATGTTCGGGCTCCATTCAACGCATTTCGAACAGTTTACGGTATATAACCTCATACCGCTCATTTCTAGATGAATTTGTTCATCAACAACCGGATTTGTCTTACGTGGGACGATCACAATTCCGCGATGTCCATACCAAATTGCGAAAATTTATACATAAGCTGCATAATAAAGATGGGCTTAACCTTCAACAAAAATCCGACGGATCGCTCCCTGTTTGCCTTTATACTTGGCGGGCCTTTTTCGCGGTCCGCCCAAAAAGGAAAAAAGAACCTCTTACGGTGTCACTGCATGGCTCGTCCGTCCATTCGCATTGTAGCTTCTGAACGGTAAGTTGTAAAGACAAAAGTCACTATTTGGTGTGTATTTTGGACTTGTGGCGTCATGGGTCCATATTTCGTAAGAAAGTCTTTGGCCCGGTCATCACCATCAGCGGCGAGCGCTATAGGTAGATAGATGATTACACAATTCTTTCGGCATGAATTTGGATGAAATTGGTCAATGGCATGTGGTATCAGCGGGACGGCGCTACGTCTCACACAGCTCACGATGTAAACTGAAGCGTTGTAAACTCGCTATCGTGCGATTTGACCTGCTGCCTGATTTATTAGCCTCATGGAAAATTTAATGGCATCACTGGCCTTTTCAAACGAACAAAAAATCTTGATGATATCTCACGCACCCATTGTTCTATCTAAGTTTAAAGTCAGGAAGCACTTAATGAAAAAACTTCTTTGTGCTTGTTTCATTGTGTTTCAATAGGGATCTTAAATTTTTAGCTTAAAATTTTAGAAACCAAATAGTATTGGGGTGTAACTTTTGAGCTTTTCGCGGTGGCTAATAGACATTTTAAATGTTTCGGATATTTACGGATATTACCGCGTATTAATTAAAATGAGTTCTTACGTACTCACCCCGAACGTTTCGCTCAAGTTTCATTGAGCGTAGTCACCGGGAAACTGGGTCACTGTTTCCCGATGACCGACCGAACGTTTCCCGAATGTTTCGCTCAAGTTTCATTGAGCGTAGTCACCGGCAAATTGGGTCACTGTTTCCCGGTGACCACACTCAATGAAACTTGAGCGAAACGTTCGGGGTGAGTACGTAAGAACTCATTTTAATTAATACGCAATAATATCCGAAAAACATTTAAAAAGTGTTTGGATGGTCTTAAAAAAATTTAGCCTCATGGTGTGTCTTAGACTCATAACACCAGCCGACCTTCGGCCTCACATGCAGGTGCTCATGGCACCAATGTCCTATTTTACATTTTTGAAAAAAAAAACGCCCAAATCTTAAAATTTCATAACGCCCAAAAAAGCGACATATCGGTTAAATCTCAAGATGTTAAACGTTCTGAAAATTTTGAAGAACAACAAATCGTTAAGAAATTTTTTGGGCGTAGTTCTTTTATAAGACCTCACGCCTCCGCGAGTGTGAAAAGCTCTTCGAGATTATCATTTGTCCTGAGAGAACTCTCAATTCGCCGCTCCAAAATCGGTAAAAAACTGTAGGTTCCCTCCAAGCCTTAAAGAACACATGAAACGCACACAGCATGCACAATTGTCAGAGGTCAAGTGGTGCCTCTTCTGAGCTACAAGTGCCACTGAAAATTTTGAAAGGATGTCTACACTTTTTGTTTTTGAATTAAACACTGATCGTGTGCATTGCGATCGCCTATGCAGATAACATTGTCTGTAAAAAAAGAAAGAATTGTGTGTTTGGGAGGAACTGGTACCCTCTCGCCAGAAAAATAAAATTCTGCTTATTAATCCCCCTTCTCTAAACTGCACTTTCTTAAACGAGCCAATTACTTATTAACTTAAGGTTTTCGGACCTGATGCCGCCTTTCTTTCTTTGGGCTTCTTATATTTACAGTCAAAGCCCTCTGTCTTTCTCTAGCCTTGATCATTATAAGAATCTACTGTAGCACTTTTCTTTGCTTAAAAAGCTATAAGCGGAAATTTAGTGAAACATTAGGGAAGGTATAAGAAAAGTCAAAAGTCCGGACCTCGTACCCACTTAAAACTGCGCCCACAATATAAATTTCAAGTTATCAATGGGCACTCAAGAAAATCCAAAGTCCTTTTCAAAAATTGTCGAAATTTGAACGCAACAAAACTAGCTAAAACGCGAACTTCGACAGTTTCTCTTTCTCTTTACAGGAGAGTATATCTCTGGTACTTTTAGGTTGTGTAGGTTTCTCTCTACCTGCCACAATAAAAATATAAGGATTGAAAAAAAGCTGCATCTCAAACACTCAGCTTATTGTGTTTATGTTGCAAAATGGTGACAAATTTTATGAGAGCTTACCAATGTACCTATCCGAGTCCAAGGGCACGATTTCAAGTAACATAGCATTTATTCTAAATGGTGAAATACCAATTCCATGCATTTTCCAATCGTCAGCAATACCCAAGATCCATCCACGATAGCACCCACCATTATAGAAGGTTCTATCTGCGCGCCAAAAGCTGGTAACAAATTTGTTTTTGCTTTCGGGTAAATTTGGGCATGCACAGTTCGGTCGGAACCAACCCCCCTCGAAGAGCTTCGGAAAATTTGCTACTCTCACTGGGTGTGTATCTAGTCTGGGTATAATTAAGATAACAATTTGCTGTTATCACTTTAAATGTGTTTTCGTAGTAAAAAAAAGTACACTCTTTTAATTGCTCATATCTCTAAATGTATTCAGCAAAAATAAAAAAGTAAAAACATTAAGCACATCGCAATAAATCAGCCATTCATTTGGTGTAAATGTCATTCAGATCAGTTCAGAATTTAGGGAGTTCTGGGAGCCACAATTTTCGGGTGACACAGGAACCGCTTCTCAATATAAGCAACGATATGTTAGGTTAGCTTTTTAATTATTGCCTTATCTAGTTTATATAACCAATTCCGTAGATTTTTTATGTGTTTTTATGTTTCCAAATCTCTGTTTCAAGACTTTTGCATGCTTATCTTTTTCTTTCATCAAAACTGCGTATCATTAATAGAAATTTCTCCCATTCATTTTTAGGTACCTCATCATAGAATGATACCGAGTTTTCATGACTTAATGAGGTGCTCCTCGAGCGTACTAAAGAACGCCCCACCCGCAGACGACTCTACGGCCACATGTTCGGGTCGGGGCGATTGTCTAAATGGCACATGCCTCTGTGAAATTCGCTACACCGGCGATGAATGTTCGGCTTTCAATCTGCCCTACCACGCAGGCATCTCATCGATCTTTTATTTCGTCGCTGTTGTCTCTGTTATCCAGCTAATAATATGTGTCGTTGCGGAGTATCAACGGTTAAAACAGCCCTCATTTTTGAGGGCATGTCGCCTAACAACACAAAAGCTCTTGTATTTTGTGGTATTTCTGGCGGCATCATTGCGTGGTGCTTACTTCACAACACCGGTTAGTATGACAAAGGATTTCCATTTATTGTTATTTCGATTAAACTTTTTATCTAACCTGACTTATCTTTACAGCGTGATCTACAGCCAACATGGGCCGCCACGTTAATGTCGGCGTATTATCCGCTGTTGATGACAGGTGCCTCCTTGGTCGTATGCCTCTGGGCGGAAGTAAGTACATAAAATTTTGTTTGTTCGTTCCTTTTGTCTTTAAGCGATGCATTGCATGTAAATTACTCAAGGGGCGTCGCGGCGTGTTGACATAATTTAATCGTTGCTGTTACGCCTTTGCTCGTTGTTTTCGTTTATTGTGAAATGATAAGGAAATAGGGTATCAACCCAATCCTATCAACAACCTTGTGTAACATAATGTGCCTCATAAGAATTGTATTGTCTCAATACAGATATTATTTGGAGAGATTAAGGACCTATTTTGACTAGCGACCATAGCTATTCTTTCGTAGGCTCAGAGGCGTCTTGTGGTAGCACTCACCCGAGGGAGACAATGTAATTCAAACCTCGTTCGTAAAATGAAGGCCATAGCATATGTACTTATTGCCACACCCCTGAAAGTTTTAGCATCATTTTAGGTTTGGCCAATTCCATAAGAACAGCACTTTTGTATGTCATTAATGTCAAATTCAAACGAACAGATATGAGCTATCAGAAATCACCTAAGAAAGTTACGGCATTTACGTTTTTTACACCTTGAACTTCAGGAAACAATGAAACTTAAGATTACATACTTACTTAAAACCGTAGCACATTCGCTGTGCGTAGTTTGTGCTTTCATCAAAGCACAGACCACCTGTAGGCGTTAACTCCATAAATAGGTCTCTTCGATAAGGGTGGTGAATTAATTTTTAATCATCGTTTTGTCCAACAGCATTGCCTGTGTTTCCTTCCTTTTCATTCATGCCCTACGTGTATTGCTGTTGTCTTCGTACCTAATTAGAAAAATTATGTGCGAAACAAGTAGTTATAAATTAACCGATAAGCAGAGGTACTTTCGAGCTTAAAGCAAAAGATAAAAAACAATTTCAAGTGCACCTGTACTGGTGCTATGGGGGTGGTTTCATCCCCCACTTTAAGCAATTCAAGTGCAAATTCTAAGTGCAGCTGAACTGATGAGACTTTGTACGGAAGTGTTTACTTCTCGATTTTGCGATAATACGTCAAAAAATTCGCTTTTGTTTTATCTTAGTGTTGTTTTGGTCTTTTCAATTCAACTCAGGGTATTTTTAGGTTGACGGGATTAAGTTGAAATTTATATTTTGACAGGGAAAGACGTTGTTTTAGTTGTGATAGCTGTATCAATTTTATTTTCGAGTGAGTAATTCTAGTTGCACTTCCTTCTAAGATGCATATGAAGTGCACATAACTTAAACTCTTGAGAAATTTAAGGATAATATACAGTTAAATTACTACAAAAGATATTACAACAAAAGCATTTACGTGGGAATTTCGTGATTAGTAAATGGCTCTCGTTTTGTGTAATTTTAAAGACCCCGTTT